>CM075878.1:257693-620193 GCA_038021265.1 Cyprinella venusta
TGACCCCCTCCGATCTTCTTGAAACTCTGGATTCTGACAGAGGGCCACGAGACTTCGACCAGCGCGCAAAAATGGAGGCTCTAGACCCTTCCAGAGCCGAGATATCTGATGTCAAAGTTTTGACCCGAAAAAAAAAAACATAAGGGGTAACACTGTCGTTTTTGGCCGAAATTTTGACCCCCTCCGATCTTCTTGAAACTCTGGATTCTGACAGAGGGCCACGAGACTTCGACCAGCGCGCAAAAATGGAGGCTCTAGACCCTTCCAGAGCCGAGATATCGGATGTCAAAGTTTTGACCTGAAAAAAAAAACATAAGGGGTAACACTGTCGTTTTTGGCCGAAATTTTGACCCCCTCCGATCTTCTTGAAACTCTGGATTCTGACAGAGGGCCACGAGACTTCGACCAGCGCGCAAAAATGGAGGCTCTAGACCCTTCCAGAGCCAAGATATCGGATGTCAAAGTTTTGACCTGAAAAAAAAACATAAGGGGTAACACTGTCGTTTTTGGCCGAAATTTTGACCCCCTCCGATCTTCTTGAAACTCTGAATTCTGACAGAGGGCCACGAGACTTCGACCAGCGCGCAAAAATGGAGGCTCTAGACCCTTCCAGAGCCGAGATATCGGATGTCAAAGTTTTGACCTGAAAAAAAAAACATAAGGGGTAACACTGTCGTTTTTGGCCGAAATTTTGACCCCCTCCGATCTTCTTGAAACTCTGGATTCTTACAGAGGGCCACGAGACTTCGACCAGCGCGCAAAAATGGAGGCTCTAGACCCTTCCAGAGCCGAGATATCGGATGTCAAAGTTTTGACCTGAAAAAAAACATAAGGGGTAACACTGTCGTTTTTGGCCGAAATTTTGACCCCCTCCGATCTTCTTGAAACTCTGGATTCTGACAGAGGGCCACGAGACTTCGACCAGCGCGCAAAAATGGAGGCTCTAGACCCTTCCAGAGCCGAGATATCGGATGTCAAAGTTTTGACCTGAAAAAAAAAACATAAGGGGTAACACTGTCGTTTTTGGCCGAAATTTTGACCCCCTCCGATCTTCTTGAAACTCTGGATTCTGACAGAGGGCCACGAGACTTCGACCAGCGCGCAAAAATGGAGGCTTTAGACCCTTCCAGAGCCGAGATATCGGATGTCAAAGTTTTGACCTGAAAAAAAAACATAAGGGGTAACACTGTCGTTTTTGGCCGAAATTTTGACCCCCTCCGATCTTCTTGAAACTCTGGATTCTGACAGAGGGCCACGAGACTTCGACCAGCGCGCAAAAATGGAGGCTCTAGACCCTTCCAGAGCCGAGATATCGGATGTCAAAGTTTTGACCCGAAAAAAAAAAACATAAGGGGTAACACTGTCGTTTTTGGCCGAAATTTTGACCCCCTCCGATCTTCTTGAAACTCTGGATTCTGACAGAGGGCCACGAGACTTCGACCAGCGCGCAAAAATGGAGGCTCTAGACCCTTCCAGAGCCGAGATATCGGATATCAAAGTTTTGACCTGAAAAAAAAACATAAGGGGTAACACTGTCGTTTTTGGCCGAAATTTTGACCCCCTCCGATCTTCTTGAAACTCTGGATTCTGACAGAGGGCCACGAGACTTCGACCAGCGCGCAAAAATGGAGGCTCTAGACCCTTCCAGAGCCGAGATATCGGATGTCAAAGTTTTGACCTGAAAAAAAACATAAGGGGTAACACTGTCGTTTTTGGCCGAAATTTTGACCCCCTCCGATCTTCTTGAAACTCTGGATTCTGACAAAGGGCCACGAGACTTCGACCAGCGCGCAAAAATGGAGGCTCTAGACCCTTCCAGAGCCGAGATATCGGATTTCAAAGTTTTGACCCGAAAAAAAAAATAAGGGGTAACACTGTCGTTTTTGGCCGAAAATTTGACCCCCTCCGATCTTCTTGAAACTCTGGATTCTTACAGAGGGCCACGAGACTTCGACCAGCGCGCAAAAATGGAGGCTCTAGACCCTTCCAGAGCCGAGATATCGGATTTCAAAGTTTTGACCCGAAAAAAAAACATAAGGGGTAACACTGTCGTTTTTGGCCGAAATTTTGACCCCCTCCGATCTTCTTGAAACTCTGGATTCTTACAGAGGGCCACGAGACTTCGACCAGCGCGCAAAAATGGAGGCTCTAGACCCTTCCAGAGCCGAGATATCGGATGTCAAAGTTTTGACCCTGAAAAAAAAAACATAAGGGGTAACACTGTCGTTTTTGGCCGAAATTTTGACCCCCTCCGATCTTCTTGAAACTCTGGATTCTTACAGAGGGCCACGAGACTTCGACCAGCGCGCAAAAATGGAGGCTCTAGACCCTTCCAGAGCCGAGATATCGGATGTCAAAGTTTTGACCTGAAAAAAAAACATAAGGGGTAACACTGTCGTTTTTGGCCAAAATTTTGACCCCCTCCGATCTTCTTGAAACTCTGGATTCTGACAGAGGGCCACGAGACTTCGACCAGCGCGCAAAAATGGAGGCTCTAGACCCTTCCAGAGCCGAGATATCGGATGTCAAAGTTTTGACCTGAAAAAAAAACAAAACATAAGGGGTAACACTGTCGTTTTTGGCCGAAATTTTGACCCCCTCCGATCTTCTTGAAACTCTGGATTCTGACAGAGGGCCACGAGACTTCGACCAGCGCGCAAAAAATGGAGGCTCTAGACCCTTCCAGAGCCGAGATATCGGATGTCAAAGTTTTGACCTGAAAAAAAAAACATAAGGGGTAACACTGTCGTTTTTGGCCGAAATTTTGACCCCCTCCGATCTTCTTGAAACTCTGGATTCTGACAGAGGGCCACGAGACTTCGACCAGCGCGCAAAAATGGAGGCTCTAGACCCTTCCAGAGCCGAGATATCGGATGTCAAAGTTTTGACCTGAAAAAAAAACATAAGGGGTAACACTGTCGTTTTTGGCCGAAATTTTGACCCCCTCCGATCTTCTTGAAACTCTGGATTCTGACAGAGGGCCACGAGACTTCGACCAGCGCGCAAAAATGGAGGCTTTAGACCCTTCCAGAGCCGAGATATCGGATGTCAAAGTTTTGACCTGAAAAAAAAAACATAAGGGGTAACACTGTCGTTTTTGGCCGAAATTTTGACCCCCTCCGATCTTCTTGAAACTCTGGATTCTGACAGAGGGCCACGAGACTTCGACCAGCGCGCAAAAATGGAGGCTCTAGACCCTCCCAGAGCCGAGATATCGGATGTCAAAGTTTTGACCTGAAAAAAAAAACATAAGGGGTAACACTGTCGTTTTTGGCCGAAATGTTGACCCCCTCCGATCTTCTTGAAACTCTGGATTCTGACAGAGGGCCACGAGACTTCGACCAGCGCGCAAAAATGGAGGCTCTAGACCCTTCCAGAGCCGAGATATCTGATGTCAAAGTTTTGACCCGAAAAAAAAAAACATAAGGGGTAACACTGTCGTTTTTGGCCGAAATTTTGACCCCCTCCGATCTTCTTGAAACTCTGGATTCTGACAGAGGGCCACGAGACTTCGACCAGCGCGCAAAAATGGAGGCTCTAGACCCTTCCAGAGCCGAGATATCGGATGTCAAAGTTTTGACCTGAAAAAAAAAACATAAGGGGTAACACTGTCGTTTTTGGCCGAAATTTTGACCCCCTCCGATCTTCTTGAAACTCTGGATTCTGACAGAGGGCCACGAGACTTCGACCAGCGCGCAAAAATGGAGGCTCTAGACCCTTCCAGAGCCAAGATATCGGATGTCAAAGTTTTGACCTGAAAAAAAAACATAAGGGGTAACACTGTCGTTTTTGGCCGAAATTTTGACCCCCTCCGATCTTCTTGAAACTCTGAATTCTGACAGAGGGCCACGAGACTTCGACCAGCGCGCAAAAATGGAGGCTCTAGACCCTTCCAGAGCCGAGATATCGGATGTCAAAGTTTTGACCTGAAAAAAAAAACATAAGGGGTAACACTGTCGTTTTTGGCCGAAATTTTGACCCCCTCCGATCTTCTTGAAACTCTGGATTCTTACAGAGGGCCACGAGACTTCGACCAGCGCGCAAAAATGGAGGCTCTAGACCCTTCCAGAGCCGAGATATCGGATGTCAAAGTTTTGACCTGAAAAAAAAACATAAGGGGTAACACTGTCGTTTTTGGCCGAAATTTTGACCCCCTCCGATCTTCTTGAAACTCTGGATTCTGACAGAGGGCCACGAGACTTCGACCAGCGCGCAAAAATGGAGGCTCTAGACCCTTCCAGAGCCGAGATATCGGATGTCAAAGTTTTGACCTGAAAAAAAAAACATAAGGGGTAACACTGTCGTTTTTGGCCGAAATTTTGACCCCCTCCGATCTTCTTGAAACTCTGGATTCTGACAGAGGGCCACGAGACTTCGACCAGCGCGCAAAAATGGAGGCTTTAGACCCTTCCAGAGCCGAGATATCGGATGTCAAAGTTTTGACCTGAAAAAAAAAACATAAGGGGTAACACTGTCGTTTTTGGCCGAAATTTTGACCCCCTCCGATCTTCTTGAAACTCTGGATTCTGACAGAGGGCCACGAGACTTCGACCAGCGCGCAAAAATGGAGGCTCTAGACCCTTCCAGAGCCGAGATATCGGATGTCAAAGTTTTGACCCGAAAAAAAAAAACATAAGGGGTAACACTGTCGTTTTTGGCCGAAATTTTGACCCCCTCCGATCTTCTTGAAACTCTGGATTCTGACAGAGGGCCACGAGACTTCGACCAGCGCGCAAAAATGGAGGCTCTAGACCCTTCCAGAGCCGAGATATCGGATATCAAAGTTTTGACCTGAAAAAAAAACATAAGGGGTAACACTGTCGTTTTTGGCCGAAATTTTGACCCCCTCCGATCTTCTTGAAACTCTGGATTCTGACAGAGGGCCACGAGACTTCGACCAGCGCGCAAAAATGGAGGCTCTAGACCCTTCCAGAGCCGAGATATCGGATGTCAAAGTTTTGACCTGAAAAAAAACATAAGGGGTAACACTGTCGTTTTTGGCCGAAATTTTGACCCCCTCCGATCTTCTTGAAACTCTGGATTCTGACAAAGGGCCACGAGACTTCGACCAGCGCGCAAAAATGGAGGCTCTAGACCCTTCCAGAGCCGAGATATCGGATTTCAAAGTTTTGACCCGAAAAAAAAAAATAAGGGGTAACACTGTCGTTTTTGGCCGAAATTTTGACCCCCTCCGATCTTCTTGAAACTCTGGATTCTTACAGAGGGCCACGAGACTTCGACCAGCGCGCAAAAATGGAGGCTCTAGACCCTTCCAGAGCCGAGATATCGGATTTCAAAGTTTTGACCCGAAAAAAAAACATAAGGGGTAACACTGTCGTTTTTGGCCGAAATTTTGACCCCCTCCGATCTTCTTGAAACTCTGGATTCTTACAGAGGGCCACGAGACTTCGACCAGCGCGCAAAAATGGAGGCTCTAGACCCTTCCAGAGCCGAGATATCGGATGTCAAAGTTTTGACCTGAAAAAAAAAACATAAGGGGTAACACTGTCGTTTTTGGCCGAAATTTTGACCCCCTCCGATCTTCTTGAAACTCTGGATTCTTACAGAGGGCCACGAGACTTCGACCAGCGCGCAAAAATGGAGGCTCTAGACCCTTCCAGAGCCGAGATATCGGATGTCAAAGTTTTGACCTGAAAAAAAAACATAAGGGGTAACACTGTCGTTTTTGGCCAAAATTTTGACCCCCTCCGATCTTCTTGAAACTCTGGATTCTGACAGAGGGCCACGAGACTTCGACCAGCGCGCAAAAATGGAGGCTCTAGACCCTTCCAGAGCCGAGATATCGGATGTCAAAGTTTTGACCTGAAAAAAAAACATAAGGGGTAACACTGTCGTTTTTGGCCGAAATTTTGACCCCCTCCGATCTTCTTGAAACTCTGGATTCTGACAGAGGGCCACGAGACTTCGACCAGCGCGCAAAAATGGAGGCTCTAGACCCTTCCAGAGCCGAGATATCGGATATCAAAGTTTTGACCCGAAAAAAAAAACATAAGGGGTAACACTGTCGTTTTTGGCCGAAATTTTGACCCCCTCCGATCTTCTTGAAACTCTGGATTCTGACAGAGGGCCATGAGACTTCGACCAGCGCGCAAAAATGGAGGCTCTAGACCCTTCCAGAGCCGAGATATCGGATGTCAAAGTTTTGACCTGAAAAAAAAAACATAAGGGGTAACACTGTCGTTTTTGGCCGAAATTTTGACCCCCTCCGATCTTCTTGAAACTCTGGATTCTGACAGAGGGCCACGAGACTTCGACCAGCGCGCAAAAATGGAGGCTTTAGACCCTTCCAGAGCCGAGATATCGGATGTCAAAGTTTTGACCTGAAAAAAAAACATAAGGGGTAACACTGTCGTTTTTGGCCGAAATTTTGACCCCCTCCGATCTTCTTGAAACTCTGGATTCTGACAGAGGGCCACGAGACTTCGACCAGCGCGCAAAAATGGAGGCTCTAGACCCTTCCAGAGCCGAGATATCGGATGTCAAAGTTTTGACCCGAAAAAAAAAAACATAAGGGGTAACACTGTCGTTTTTGGCCGAAATTTTGACCCCCTCCGATCTTCTTGAAACTCTGGATTCTGACAGAGGGCCACGAGACTTCGACCAGCGCGCAAAAATGGAGGCTCTAGACCCTTCCAGAGCCGAGATATCGGATGTCAAAGTTTTGACCTGAAAAAAAACATAAGGGGTAACACTGTCGTTTTTGGCCGAAATTTTGACCCCCTCCGATCTTCTTGAAACTCTGGATTCTGACAAAGGGCCACGAGACTTCGACCAGCGCGCAAAAATGGAGGCTCTAGACCCTTCCAGAGCCGAGATATCGGATTTCAAAGTTTTGACCCGAAAAAAAAAAATAAGGGGTAACACTGTCGTTTTTGGCCGAAATTTTGACCCCCTCCGATCTTCTTGAAACTCCGGATTCTTACAGAGGGCCACGAGACTTCGACCAGCGCGCAAAAATGGAGGCTCTAGACCCTTCCAGAGCCGAGATATCGGATTTCAAAGTTTTGACCCGAAAAAAAAACATAAGGGGTAACACTGTCGTTTTTGGCCGAAATTTTGACCCCCTCCGATCTTCTTGAAACTCTGGATTCTTACAGAGGGCCACGAGACTTCGACCAGCGCGCAAAAATGGAGGCTCTAGACCCTTCCAGAGCCGAGATATCGGATGTCAAAGTTTTGACCTGAAAAAAAAAACATAAGGGGTAACACTGTCGTTTTTGGCCGAAATTTTGACCCCCTCCGATCTTCTTGAAACTCTGGATTCTTACAGAGGGCCACGAGACTTCGACCAGCGCGCAAAAATGGAGGCTCTAGACCCTTCCAGAGCCGAGATATCGGATGTCAAAGTTTTGACCTGAAAAAAAAACATAAGGGGTAACACTGTCGTTTTTGGCCAAAATTTTGACCCCCTCCGATCTTCTTGAAACTCTGGATTCTGACAGAGGGCCACGAGACTTCGACCAGCGCGCAAAAATGGAGGCTCTAGACCCTTCCAGAGCCGAGATATCGGATGTCAAAGTTTTGACCTGAAAAAAAAACATAAGGGGTAACACTGTCGTTTTTGGCCGAAATTTTGACCCCCTCCGATCTTCTTGAAACTCTGGATTCTGACAGAGGGCCACGAGACTTCGACCAGCGCGCAAAAATGGAGGCTCTAGACCCTTCCAGAGCCGAGATATCGGATATCAAAGTTTTGACCTGAAAAAAAAACATAAGGGGTAACACTGTCGTTTTTGGCCGAAATTTTGACCCCCTCCGATCTTCTTGAAACTCTGGATTCTGACAGAGGGCCATGAGACTTCGACCAGCGCGCAAAAATGGAGGCTCTAGACCCTTCCAGAGCCGAGATATCGGATGTCAAAGTTTTGACCTGAAAAAAAAACATAAGGGGTAACACTGTCGTTTTTGGCCGAAATTTTGACCCCCTCCGATCTTCTTGAAACTCTGGATTCTGACAGAGGGCCACGAGACTTCGACCAGCGCGCAAAAATGGAGGCTCTAGACCCTTCCAGAGCTGAGATATCGGATTTCAAAGTTTTGACCCGAAAAAAAAACATAAGGGGTAACACTGTCGTTTTTGGCCGAAATTTTGACCCCCTCCGATCTTCTTGAAACTCTGGATTCTTACAGAGGGCCACGAGACTTCGACCAGCGCGCAAAAATGGAGGCTCTAGACCCTTCCAGAGCCGAGATATCGGATGTCAAAGTTTTGACCTGAAAAAAAAACATAAGGGGTAACACTGTCGTTTTTGGCCGAAATTTTGACCCCCTCCGATCTTCTTGAAACTCTGGATTCTGACAGAGGGCCACGAGACTTCGACCAGCGCGCAAAAATGGAGGCTCTAGACCCTTCCAGAGCCGAGATATCGGATGTCAAAGTTTTGACCTGAAAAAAAAACATAAGGGGTAACACTGTCGTTTTTGGCCGAAATTTTGACCCCCTCCGATCTTCTTGAAACTCTGGATTCTGACAGAGGGCCACGAGACTTCGACCAGCGCGCAAAAATGGAGGCTCTAGACCCTTCCAGAGCCGAGATATCGGATGTCAAAGTTTTGACCTGAAAAAAAAACATAAGGGGTAACACTGTCGTTTTTGGCCAAAATTTTGACCCCCTCCGATCTTCTTGAAACTCTGGATTCTGACAGAGGGCCACGAGACTTCGACCAGCGCGCAAAAATGGAGGCTCTAGACCCTTCCAGAGCTGAGATATCGGATTTCAAAGTTTTGACCCGAAAAAAAAACATAAGGGGTAACACTGTCGTTTTTGGCCGAAATTTTGACCCCCTCCGATCTTCTTGAAACTCTGGATTCTTACAGAGGGCCACGAGACTTCGACCAGCGCGCAAAAATGGAGGCTCTAGACCCTTCCAGAGCCGAGATATCGGATGTCAAAGTTTTGACCTGAAAAAAAAACATAAGGGGTAACACTGTCGTTTTTGGCCGAAATTTTGACCCCCTCCGATCTTCTTGAAACTCTGGATTCTGACAGAGGGCCACGAGACTTCGACCAGCGCGCAAAAATGGAGGCTCTAGACCCTTCCAGAGCCGAGATATCGGATGTCAAAGTTTTGACCTGAAAAAAAAAACATAAGGGGTAACACTGTCGTTTTTGGCCGAAATTTTGACCCCCTCCGATCTTCTTGAAACTCTGGATTCTGACAGAGGGCCACGAGACTTCGACCAGCGCGCAAAAATGGAGGCTCTAGACCCTTCCAGAGCCGAGATATCGGATGTCAAAGTTTTGACCTGAAAAAAAAAACATAAGGGGTAACACTGTCGTTTTTGGCCGAAATTTTGACCCCCTCCGATCTTCTTGAAACTCTGGATTCTGACAGAGGGCCACGAGACTTCGACCAGCGCGCAAAAATGGAGGCTTTAGACCCTTCCAGAGCCGAGATATCGGATGTCAAAGTTTTGACCTGAAAAAAAAACATAAGGGGTAACACTGTCGTTTTTGGCCGAAATTTTGACCCCCTCCGATCTTCTTGAAACTCTGGATTCTGACAGAGGGCCACGAGACTTCGACCAGCGCGCAAAAATGGAGGCTCTAGACCCTTCCAGAGCCGAGATATCGGATGTCAAAGTTTTGACCCGAAAAAAAAAAACATAAGGGGTAACACTGTCGTTTTTGGCCGAAATTTTGACCCCCTCCGATCTTCTTGAAACTCTGGATTCTGACAGAGGGCCACGAGACTTCGACCAGCGCGCAAAAATGGAGGCTCTAGACCCTTCCAGAGCCGAGATATCGGATATCAAAGTTTTGACCTGAAAAAAAAAACATAAGGGGTAACACTGTCGTTTTTGGCCGAAATTTTGACCCCCTCCGATCTTCTTGAAACTCTGGATTCTGACAGAGGGCCACGAGACTTCGACCAGCGCGCAAAAATGGAGGCTCTAGACCCTTCCAGAGCCGAGATATCGGATGTCAAAGTTTTGACCTGAAAAAAAACATAAGGGGTAACACTGTCGTTTTTGGCCGAAATTTTGACCCCCTCCGATCTTCTTGAAACTCTGGATTCTGACAAAGGGCCACGAGACTTCGACCAGCGCGCAAAAATGGAGGCTCTAGACCCTTCCAGAGCCGAGATATCGGATTTCAAAGTTTTGACCCGAAAAAAAAAAATAAGGGGTAACACTGTCGTTTTTGGCCGAAATTTTGACCCCCTCCGATCTTCTTGAAACTCTGGATTCTTACAGAGGGCCACGAGACTTCGACCAGCGCGCAAAAATGGAGGCTCTAGACCCTTCCAGAGCCGAGATATCGGATTTCAAAGTTTTGACCCGAAAAAAAAACATAAGGGGTAACACTGTCGTTTTTGGCCGAAATTTTGACCCCCTCCGATCTTCTTGAAACTCTGGATTCTTACAGAGGGCCACGAGACTTCGACCAGCGCGCAAAAATGGAGGCTCTAGACCCTTCCAGAGCCGAGATATCGGATGTCAAAGTTTTGACCTGAAAAAAAAAACATAAGGGGTAACACTGTCGTTTTTGGCCGAAATTTTGACCCCCTCCGATCTTCTTGAAACTCTGGATTCTTACAGAGGGCCACGAGACTTCGACCAGCGCGCAAAAATGGAGGCTCTAGACCCTTCCAGAGCCGAGATATCGGATGTCAAAGTTTTGACCTGAAAAAAAAACATAAGGGGTAACACTGTCGTTTTTGGCCAAAATTTTGACCCCCTCCGATCTTCTTGAAACTCTGGATTCTGACAGAGGGCCACGAGACTTCGACCAGCGCGCAAAAATGGAGGCTCTAGACCCTTCCAGAGCCGAGATATCGGATGTCAAAGTTTTGACCTGAAAAAAAAACATAAGGGGTAACACTGTCGTTTTTGGCCGAAATTTTGACCCCCTCCGATCTTCTTGAAACTCTGGATTCTGACAGAGGGCCACGAGACTTCGACCAGCGCGCAAAAATGGAGGCTCTAGACCCTTCCAGAGCCGAGATATCGGATATCAAAGTTTTGACCCGAAAAAAAAAAACATAAGGGGTAACACTGTCGTTTTTGGCCGAAATTTTGACCCCCTCCGATCTTCTTGAAACTCTGGATTCTGACAGAGGGCCATGAGACTTCGACCAGCGCGCAAAAATGGAGGCTCTAGACCCTTCCAGAGCCGAGATATCGGATGTCAAAGTTTTGACCTGAAAAAAAAAACATAAGGGGTAACACTGTCGTTTTTGGCCGAAATTTTGACCCCCTCCGATCTTCTTGAAACTCTGGATTCTGACAGAGGGCCACGAGACTTCGACCAGCGCGCAAAAATGGAGGCTCTAGACCCTTCCAGAGCCGAGATATCGGATGTCAAAGTTTTGACCCGAAAAAAAAAACATAAGGGGTAACACTGTCGTTTTTGGCCGAAATTTTGACCCCCTCCGATCTTCTTGAAACTCTGGATTCTGACAGAGGGCCACGAGACTTCGACCAGCGCGCAAAAATGGAGGCTCTAGACCCTTCCAGAGCCGAGATATCGGATATCAAAGTTTTGACCTGAAAAAAAAAAACATAAGGGGTAACACTGTCGTTTTTGGCCGAAATTTTGACCCCCTCCGATCTTCTTGAAACTCTGGATTCTGACAGAGGGCCATGAGACTTCGACCAGCGCGCAAAAATGGAGGCTCTAGACCCTTCCAGAGCCGAGATATCGGATGTCAAAGTTTTGACCTGAAAAAAAAACATAAGGGGTAACACTGTCGTTTTTGGCCGAAATTTTGACCCCCTCCGATCTTCTTGAAACTCTGGATTCTGACAGAGGGCCACGAGACTTCGACCAGCGCGCAAAAATGGAGGCTCTAGACCCTTCCAGAGCCGAGATATCGGATGTCAAAGTTTTGACCTGAAAAAAAAACATAAGGGGTAACACTGTCGTTTTTGGCCGAAATTTTGACCCCCTCCGATCTTCTTGAAACTCTGTATTCTGACAGAGGGCCACGAGACTTCGACCAGCGCGCAAAAATGGAGGCTTTAGACCCTTCCAGAGCCGAGATATCGGATGTCAAAGTTTTGACCTGAAAAAAAAAAACATAAGGGGTAACACTGTCGTTTTTGGCCGAAATTTTGACCCCCTCCGATCTTCTTGAAACTCTGGATTCTGACAGAGGGCCACGAGACTTCGACCAGCGCGCAAAAATGGAGGCTCTAGACCCTTCCAGAGCCGAGATATCGGATCTCAAAGTTTTGACCCGAAAAAAAAAAACATAAGGGGTAACACTGTCGTTTTTGGCCGAAATTTTGACCCCCTCCGATCTTCTTGAAACTCTGGATTCTGACAGAGGGCCACGAGACTTCGACCAGCGCGCAAAAATGGAGGCTCTAGACCCTTCCAGAGCCGAGATATCGGATATCAAAGTTTTGACCTGAAAAAAAAACATAAGGGGTAACACTGTCGTTTTTGGCCAAAATTTTGACCCCCTCCGATCTTCTTGAAACTCTGGATTCTGACAGAGGGCCACGAGACTTCGACCAGCGCGCAAAAATGGAGGCTCTAGACCCTTCCAGAGCCGAGATATCGGATGTCAAAGTTTTGACCTGAAAAAAAAACATAAGGGGTAACACTGTCGTTTTTGGCCGAAATTTTGACCCCCTCCGATCTTCTTGAAACTCTGGATTCTGACAGAGGGCCACGAGACTTCGACCAGCGCGCAAAAATGGAGGCTCTAGACCCTTCCAGAGCCGAGATATCGGATGTCAAAGTTTTGACCCGAAAAAAAAAAACATAAGGGGTAACACTGTCGTTTTTGGCCGAAATTTTGACCCCCTCCGATCTTCTTGAAACTCTGGATTCTGACAGAGGGCCACGAGACTTCGACCAGCGCGCAAAAATGGAGGCTCTAGACCCTTCCAGAGCCGAGATATCGGATATCAAAGTTTTGACCTGAAAAAAAAAACATAAGGGGTAACACTGTCGTTTTTGGCCGAAATTTTGACCCCCTCCGATCTTCTTGAAACTCTGGATTCTGACAGAGGGCCATGAGACTTCGACCAGCGCGCAAAAATGGAGGCTCTAGACCCTTCCAGAGCCGAGATATCGGATGTCAAAGTTTTGACCTGAAAAAAAAACATAAGGGGTAACACTGTCGTTTTTGGCCGAAATTTTGACCCCCTCCGATCTTCTTGAAACTCTGGATTCTGACAGAGGGCCACGAGACTTCGACCAGCGCGCAAAAATGGAGGCTCTAGACCCTTCCAGAGCTGAGATATCGGATTTCAAAGTTTTGACCCGAAAAAAAAACATAAGGGGTAACACTGTCGTTTTTGGCCGAAATTTTGACCCCCTCCGATCTTCTTGAAACTCTGGATTCTTACAGAGGGCCACGAGACTTCGACCAGCGCGCAAAAATGGAAGCTCTAGACCCTCCCAGAGCCGAGATATCGGATGTCAAAGTTTTGACCTGAAAAAAAAAACATAAGGGGTAACACTGTCGTTTTTGGCCGAAATTTTGACCCCCTCCGATCTTCTTGAAACTCTGGATTCTTACAGAGGGCCACGAGACTTCGACCAGCGCGCAAAAATGGAGGCTCTAGACCCTTCCAGAGCCGAGATATCGGATGTCAAAGTTTTGACCTGAAAAAAAAACATAAGGGGTAACACTGTCGTTTTTGGCCAAAATTTTGACCCCCTCCGATCTTCTTGAAACTCTGGATTCTGACAGAGGGCCACGAGACTTCGACCAGCGCGCAAAAATGGAGGCTCTAGACCCTTCCAGAGCCGAGATATCGGATGTCAAAGTTTTGACCTGAAAAAAAAACATAAGGGGTAACACTGTCGTTTTTGGCCGAAATTTTGACCCCCTCCGATCTTCTTGAAACTCTGGATTCTGACAGAGGGCCACGAGACTTCGACCAGCGCGCAAAAATGGAGGCTCTAGACCCTTCCAGAGCCGAGATATCGGATATCAAAGTTTTGACCTGAAAAAAAAAACATAAGGGGTAACACTGTCGTTTTTGGCCGAAATTTTGACCCCCTCCGATCTTCTTGAAACTCTGGATTCTGACAGAGGGCCATGAGACTTCGACCAGCGCGCAAAAATGGAGGCTCTAGACCCTTCCAGAGCCGAGATATCGGATGTCAAAGTTTTGACCTGAAAAAAAAACATAAGGGGTAACACTGTCGTTTTTGGCCGAAATTTTGACCCCCTCCGATCTTCTTGAAACTCTGGATTCTGACAGAGGGCCACGAGACTTCGACCAGCGCGCAAAAATGGAGGCTCTAGACCCTTCCAGAGCTGAGATATCGGATTTCAAAGTTTTGACCCGAAAAAAAAACATAAGGGGTAACACTGTCGTTTTTGGCCGAAATTTTGACCCCCTCCGATCTTCTTGAAACTCTGGATTCTTACAGAGGGCCACGAGACTTCGACCAGCGCGCAAAAATGGAGGCTCTAGACCCTTCCAGAGCCGAGATATCGGATGTCAAAGTTTTGACCTGAAAAAAAAACATAAGGGGTAACACTGTCGTTTTTGGCCGAAATTTTGACCCCCTCCGATCTTCTTGAAACTCTGGATTCTGACAGAGGGCCACGAGACTTCGACCAGCGCGCAAAAATGGAGGCTCTAGACCCTTCCAGAGCCGAGATATCGGATGTCAAAGTTTTGACCTGAAAAAAAAACATAAGGGGTAACACTGTCGTTTTTGGCCGAAATTTTGACCCCCTCCGATCTTCTTGAAACTCTGGATTCTGACAGAGGGCCACGAGACTTCGACCAGCGCGCAAAAATGGAGGCTCTAGACCCTTCCAGAGCTGAGATATCGGATTTCAAAGTTTTGACCCGAAAAAAAAACATAAGGGGTAACACTGTCGTTTTTGGCCGAAATTTTGACCCCCTCCGATCTTCTTGAAACTCTGGATTCTTACAGAGGGCCACGAGACTTCGACCAGCGCGCAAAAATGGAGGCTCTAGACCCTTCCAGAGCCGAGATATCGGATGTCAAAGTTTTGACCTGAGAAAAAAACATAAGGGGTAACACTGTCGTTTTTGGCCGAAATTTTGACCCCCTCCGATCTTCTTGAAACTCTGGATTCTGACAGAGGGCCACGAGACTTCGACCAGCGCGCAAAAATGGAGGCTCTAGACCCTTCCAGAGCCGAGATATCGGATGTCAAAGTTTTGACCTGAAAAAAAAAACATAAGGGGTAACACTGTCGTTTTTGGCCGAAATTTTGACCCCCTCCGATCTTCTTGAAACTCTGGATTCTGACAGAGGGCCACGAGACTTCGACCAGCGCGCAAAAATGGAGGCTCTAGACCCTTCCAGAGCCGAGATATCGGATGTCAAAGTTTTGACCTGAAAAAAAAAACATAAGGGGTAACACTGTCGTTTTTGGCCGAAATTTTGACCCCCTCCGATCTTCTTGAAACTCTGGATTCTGACAGAGGGCCACGAGACTTCGACCAGCGCGCAAAAATGGAGGCTTTAGACCCTTCCAGAGCCGAGATATCGGATGTCAAAGTTTTGACCTGAAAAAAAAACATAAGGGGTAACACTGTCGTTTTTGGCCGAAATTTTGACCCCCTCCGATCTTCTTGAAACTCTGGATTCTGACAGAGGGCCACGAGACTTCGACCAGCGCGCAAAAATGGAGGCTCTAGACCCTTCCAGAGCCGAGATATCGGATATCAAAGTTTTGACCTGAAAAAAAAACATAAGGGGTAACACTGTCGTTTTTGGCCGAAATTTTGACCCCCTCCGATCTTCTTGAAACTCTGGATTCTGACAGAGGGCCACGAGACTTCGACCAGCGCGCAAAAATGGAGGCTCTAGACCCTTCCAGAGCCGAGATATCGGATGTCAAAGTTTTGACCTGAAAAAAAACATAAGGGGTAACACTGTCGTTTTTGGCCGAAATTTTGACCCCCTCCGATCTTCTTGAAACTCTGGATTCTGACAAAGGGCCACGAGACTTCGACCAGCGCGCAAAAATGGAGGCTCTAGACCCTTCCAGAGCCGAGATATCGGATTTCAAAGTTTTGACCCGAAAAAAAAAAATAAGGGGTAACACTGTCGTTTTTGGCCGAAATTTTGACCCCCTCCGATCTTCTTGAAACTCTGGATTCTTACAGAGGGCCACGAGACTTCGACCAGCGCGCAAAAATGGAGGCTCTAGACCCTTCCAGAGCCGAGATATCGGATTTCAAAGTTTTGACCCGAAAAAAAAACATAAGGGGTAACACTGTCGTTTTTGGCCGAAATTTTGACCCCCTCCGATCTTCTTGAAACTCTGGATTCTTACAGAGGGCCACGAGACTTCGACCAGCGCGCAAAAATGGAGGCTCTAGACCCTTCCAGAGCCGAGATATCGGATGTCAAAGTTTTGACCTGAAAAAAAAAACATAAGGGGTAACATTGTCGTTTTTGGCCGAAATTTTGACCCCCTCCGATCTTCTTGAAACTCTGGATTCTGACAGAGGGCCACGAGACTTCGACCAGCGCGCAAAAATGGAGGCTCTAGACCCTTCCAGAGCTGAGATATCGGATTTCAAAGTTTTGACCCGAAAAAAAAAACATAAGGGGTAACACTGTCGTTTTTGGCCGAAATTTTGACCCCCTCCGATCTTCTTGAAACTCTGGATTCTTACAGAGGGCCACGAGACTTCGACCAGCGCGCAAAAATGGAGGCTCTAGACCCTTCCAGAGCCGAGATATCGGATGTCAAAGTTTTGACCTGAAAAAAAAACATAAGGGGTAACACTGTCGTTTTTGGCCGAAATTTTGACCCCCTCCGATCTTCTTGAAACTCTGGATTCTGACAGAGGGCCACGAGACTTCGACCAGCGCGCAAAAATGGAGGCTCTAGACCCTTCCAGAGCCGAGATATCGGATGTCAAAGTTTTGACCTGAAAAAAAAACATAAGGGGTAACACTGTCGTTTTTGGCCGAAATTTTGACCCCCTCCGATCTTCTTGAAACTCTGGATTCTGACAGAGGGCCACGAGACTTCGACCAGCGCGCAAAAATGGAGGCTTTAGACCCTTCCAGAGCCGAGATATCGGATGTCAAAGTTTTGACCTGAAAAAAAAAACATAAGGGGTAACACTGTCGTTTTTGGCCGAAATTTTGACCCCCTCCGATCTTCTTGAAACTCTGGATTCTGACAGAGGGCCACGAGACTTCGACCAGCGCGCAAAAATGGAGGCTCTAGACCCTCCCAGAGCCGAGATATCGGATGTCAAAGTTTTGACCTGAAAAAAAAAACATAAGGGGTAACACTGTCGTTTTTGGCCGAAATGTTGACCCCCTCCGATCTTCTTGAAACTCTGGATTCTGACAGAGGGCCACGAGACTTCGACCAGCGCGCAAAAATGGAGGCTCTAGACCCTTCCAGAGCCGAGATATCGGATGTCAAAGTTTTGACCTGAAAAAAAAAAATAAGGGGTAACACTGTCGTTTTTGGCCGAAATTTTGACCCCCTCCGATCTTCTTGAAACTCTGGATTCTGACAAAGGGCCACGAGACTTCGACCAGCGCGCAAAAATGGAGGCTCTAGACCCTTCCAGAGCCGAGATATCGGATTTCAAAGTTTTGACCCGAAAAAAAAAAATAAGGGGTAACACTGTCGTTTTTGGCCGAAATTTTGACCCCCTCCGATCTTCTTGAAACTCTGGATTCTTACAGAGGGCCACGAGACTTCGACCAGCGCGCAAAAATGGAGGCTCTAGACCCTTCCAGAGCCGAGATATCGGATTTCAAAGTTTTGACCCGAAAAAAAAACATAAGGGGTAACACTGTCGTTTTTGGCCGAAATTTTGACCCCCTCCGATCTTCTTGAAACTCTGGATTCTTACAGAGGGCCACGAGACTTCGACCAGCGCGCAAAAATGGAGGCTCTAGACCCTTCCAGAGCCGAGATATCGGATGTCAAAGTTTTGACCTGAAAAAAAAAACATAAGGGGTAACACTGTCGTTTTTGGCCGAAATTTTGACCCCCTCCGATCTTCTTGAAACTCTGGATTCTGACAGAGGGCCACGAGACTTCGACCAGCGCGCAAAAATGGAGGCTCTAGACCCTTCCAGAGCCGAGATATCGGATATCAAAGTTTTGACCCGAAAAAAAAAACATAAGGGGTAACACTGTCGTTTTTGGCCGAAATTTTGACCCCCTCCGATCTTCTTGAAACTCTGGATTCTGACAGAGGGCCATGAGACTTCGACCAGCGCGCAAAAATGGAGGCTCTAGACCCTTCCAGAGCCGAGATATCGGATGTCAAAGTTTTGACCTGAAAAAAAAAACATAAGGGGTAACACTGTCGTTTTTGGCCGAAATTTTGACCCCCTCCGATCTTCTTGAAACTCTGGATTCTGACAGAGGGCCACGAGACTTCGACCAGCGCGCAAAAATGGAGGCTCTAGACCCTTCCAGAGCCGAGATATCGGATTTCAAAGTTTTGACCCGAAAAAAAAACATAAGGGGTAACACTGTCGTTTTTGGCCGAAATTTTGACCCCCTCCGATCTTCTTGAAACTCTGGATTCTTACAGAGGGCCACGAGACTTCGACCAGCGCGCAAAAATGGAGGCTCTAGACCCTTCCAGAGCCGAGATATCGGATGTCAAAGTTTTGACCTGAAAAAAAAAACATAAGGGGTAACACTGTCGTTTTTGGCCGAAATTTTGACCCCCTCCGATCTTCTTGAAACTCTGGATTCTTACAGAGGGCCACGAGACTTCGACCAGCGCGCAAAAATGGAGGCTCTAGACCCTTCCAGAGCCGAGATATCGGATGTCAAAGTTTTGACCTGAAAAAAAAACATAAGGGGTAACACTGTCGTTTTTGGCCAAAATTTTGACCCCCTCCGATCTTCTTGAAACTCTGGATTCTGACAGAGGGCCACGAGACTTCGACCAGCGCGCAAAAATGGAGGCTCTAGACCCTTCCAGAGCCGAGATATCGGATGTCAAAGTTTTGACCTGAAAAAAAAACATAAGGGGTAACACTGTCGTTTTTGGCCGAAATTTTGACCCCCTCCGATCTTCTTGAAACTCTGGATTCTGACAGAGGGCCACGAGACTTCGACCAGCGCGCAAAAATGGAGGCTCTAGACCCTTCCAGAGCCGAGATATCGGATATCAAAGTTTTGACCCGAAAAAAAAAAACATAAGGGGTAACACTGTCGTTTTTGGCCGAAATTTTGACCCCCTCCGATCTTCTTGAAACTCTGGATTCTGACAGAGGGCCATGAGACTTCGACCAGCGCGCAAAAATGGAGGCTCTAGACCCTTCCAGAGCCGAGATATCGGATGTCAAAGTTTTGACCTGAAAAAAAAAACATAAGGGGTAACACTGTCGTTTTTGGCCGAAATTTTGACCCCCTCCGATCTTCTTGAAACTCTGGATTCTGACAGAGGGCCACGAGACTTCGACCAGCGCGCAAAAATGGAGGCTTTAGACCCTTCCAGAGCCGAGATATCGGATGTCAAAGTTTTGACCTGAAAAAAAAACATAAGGGGTAACACTGTCGTTTTTGGCCGAAATTTTGACCCCCTCCGATCTTCTTGAAACTCTGGATTCTGACAGAGGGCCACGAGACTTCGACCAGCGCGCAAAAATGGAGGCTCTAGACCCTTCCAGAGCCGAGATATCGGATGTCAAAGTTTTGACCCGAAAAAAAAAAACATAAGGGGTAACACTGTCGTTTTTGGCCGAAATTTTGACCCCCTCCGATCTTCTTGAAACTCTGGATTCTGACAGAGGGCCACGAGACTTCGACCAGCGCGCAAAAATGGAGGCTCTAGACCCTTCCAGAGCCGAGATATCGGATGTCAAAGTTTTGACCTGAAAAAAAACATAAGGGGTAACACTGTCGTTTTTGGCCGAAATTTTGACCCCCTCCGATCTTCTTGAAACTCTGGATTCTGACAAAGGGCCACGAGACTTCGACCAGCGCGCAAAAATGGAGGCTCTAGACCCTTCCAGAGCCGAGATATCGGATTTCAAAGTTTTGACCCGAAAAAAAAAAATAAGGGGTAACACTGTCGTTTTTGGCCGAAATTTTGACCCCCTCCGATCTTCTTGAAACTCCGGATTCTTACAGAGGGCCACGAGACTTCGACCAGCGCGCAAAAATGGAGGCTCTAGACCCTTCCAGAGCCGAGATATCGGATTTCAAAGTTTTGACCCGAAAAAAAAACATAAGGGGTAACACTGTCGTTTTTGGCCGAAATTTTGACCCCCTCCGATCTTCTTGAAACTCTGGATTCTTACAGAGGGCCACGAGACTTCGACCAGCGCGCAAAAATGGAGGCTCTAGACCCTTCCAGAGCCGAGATATCGGATGTCAAAGTTTTGACCTGAAAAAAAAAACATAAGGGGTAACACTGTCGTTTTTGGCCGAAATTTTGACCCCCTCCGATCTTCTTGAAACTCTGGATTCTTACAGAGGGCCACGAGACTTCGACCAGCGCGCAAAAATGGAGGCTCTAGACCCTTCCAGAGCCGAGATATCGGATGTCAAAGTTTTGACCTGAAAAAAAAACATAAGGGGTAACACTGTCGTTTTTGGCCAAAATTTTGACCCCCTCCGATCTTCTTGAAACTCTGGATTCTGACAGAGGGCCACGAGACTTCGACCAGCGCGCAAAAATGGAGGCTCTAGACCCTTCCAGAGCCGAGATATCGGATGTCAAAGTTTTGACCTGAAAAAAAAACATAAGGGGTAACACTGTCGTTTTTGGCCGAAATTTTGACCCCCTCCGATCTTCTTGAAACTCTGGATTCTGACAGAGGGCCACGAGACTTCGACCAGCGCGCAAAAATGGAGGCTCTAGACCCTTCCAGAGCCGAGATATCGGATATCAAAGTTTTGACCTGAAAAAAAAAACATAAGGGGTAACACTGTCGTTTTTGGCCGAAATTTTGACCCCCTCCGATCTTCTTGAAACTCTGGATTCTGACAGAGGGCCATGAGACTTCGACCAGCGCGCAAAAATGGAGGCTCTAGACCCTTCCAGAGCCGAGATATCGGATGTCAAAGTTTTGACCTGAAAAAAAAACATAAGGGGTAACACTGTCGTTTTTGGCCGAAATTTTGACCCCCTCCGATCTTCTTGAAACTCTGGATTCTGACAGAGGGCCACGAGACTTCGACCAGCGCGCAAAAATGGAGGCTCTAGACCCTTCCAGAGCTGAGATATCGGATTTCAAAGTTTTGACCCGAAAAAAAAACATAAGGGGTAACACTGTCGTTTTTGGCCGAAATTTTGACCCCCTCCGATCTTCTTGAAACTCTGGATTCTTACAGAGGGCCACGAGACTTCGACCAGCGCGCAAAAATGGAGGCTCTAGACCCTTCCAGAGCCGAGATATCGGATGTCAAAGTTTTGACCTGAAAAAAAAACATAAGGGGTAACACTGTCGTTTTTGGCCGAAATTTTGACCCCCTCCGATCTTCTTGAAACTCTGGATTCTGACAGAGGGCCACGAGACTTCGACCAGCGCGCAAAAATGGAGGCTCTAGACCCTTCCAGAGCCGAGATATCGGATGTCAAAGTTTTGACCTGAAAAAAAAACATAAGGGGTAACACTGTCGTTTTTGGCCGAAATTTTGACCCCCTCCGATCTTCTTGAAACTCTGGATTCTGACAGAGGGCCACGAGACTTCGACCAGCGCGCAAAAATGGAGGCTCTAGACCCTTCCAGAGCCGAGATATCGGATGTCAAAGTTTTGACCTGAAAAAAAAACATAAGGGGTAACACTGTCGTTTTTGGCCAAAATTTTGACCCCCTCCGATCTTCTTGAAACTCTGGATTCTGACAGAGGGCCACGAGACTTCGACCAGCGCGCAAAAATGGAGGCTCTAGACCCTTCCAGAGCTGAGATATCGGATTTCAAAGTTTTGACCCGAAAAAAAAACATAAGGGGTAACACTGTCGTTTTTGGCCGAAATTTTGACCCCCTCCGATCTTCTTGAAACTCTGGATTCTTACAGAGGGCCACGAGACTTCGACCAGCGCGCAAAAATGGAGGCTCTAGACCCTTCCAGAGCCGAGATATCGGATGTCAAAGTTTTGACCTGAAAAAAAAACATAAGGGGTAACACTGTCGTTTTTGGCCGAAATTTTGACCCCCTCCGATCTTCTTGAAACTCTGGATTCTGACAGAGGGCCACGAGACTTCGACCAGCGCGCAAAAATGGAGGCTCTAGACCCTTCCAGAGCCGAGATATCGGATGTCAAAGTTTTGACCTGAAAAAAAAAACATAAGGGGTAACACTGTCGTTTTTGGCCGAAATTTTGACCCCCTCCGATCTTCTTGAAACTCTGGATTCTGACAGAGGGCCACGAGACTTCGACCAGCGCGCAAAAATGGAGGCTCTAGACCCTTCCAGAGCCGAGATATCGGATGTCAAAGTTTTGACCTGAAAAAAAAAACATAAGGGGTAACACTGTCGTTTTTGGCCGAAATTTTGACCCCCTCCGATCTTCTTGAAACTCTGGATTCTGACAGAGGGCCACGAGACTTCGACCAGCGCGCAAAAATGGAGGCTTTAGACCCTTCCAGAGCCGAGATATCGGATGTCAAAGTTTTGACCTGAAAAAAAAACATAAGGGGTAACACTGTCGTTTTTGGCCGAAATTTTGACCCCCTCCGATCTTCTTGAAACTCTGGATTCTGACAGAGGGCCACGAGACTTCGACCAGCGCGCAAAAATGGAGGCTCTAGACCCTTCCAGAGCCGAGATATCGGATGTCAAAGTTTTGACCCGAAAAAAAAAAACATAAGGGGTAACACTGTCGTTTTTGGCCGAAATTTTGACCCCCTCCGATCTTCTTGAAACTCTGGATTCTGACAGAGGGCCACGAGACTTCGACCAGCGCGCAAAAATGGAGGCTCTAGACCCTTCCAGAGCCGAGATATCGGATATCAAAGTTTTGACCTGAAAAAAAAACATAAGGGGTAACACTGTCGTTTTTGGCCGAAATTTTGACCCCCTCCGATCTTCTTGAAACTCTGGATTCTGACAGAGGGCCACGAGACTTCGACCAGCGCGCAAAAATGGAGGCTCTAGACCCTTCCAGAGCCGAGATATCGGATGTCAAAGTTTTGACCTGAAAAAAAACATAAGGGGTAACACTGTCGTTTTTGGCCGAAATTTTGACCCCCTCCGATCTTCTTGAAACTCTGGATTCTGACAAAGGGCCACGAGACTTCGACCAGCGCGCAAAAATGGAGGCTCTAGACCCTTCCAGAGCCGAGATATCGGATTTCAAAGTTTTGACCTGAAAAAAAACATAAGGGGTAACACTGTCGTTTTTGGCCGAAATTTTGACCCCCTCCGATCTTCTTGAAACTCTGGATTCTTACAGAGGGCCACGAGACTTCGACCAGCGCGCAAAAATGGAGGCTCTAGACCCTTCCAGAGCCGAGATATCGGATTTCAAAGTTTTGACCCGAAAAAAAAACATAAGGGGTAACACTGTCGTTTTTGGCCGAAATTTTGACCCCCTCCGATCTTCTTGAAACTCTGGATTCTTACAGAGGGCCACGAGACTTCGACCAGCGCGCAAAAATGGAGGCTCTAGACCCTTCCAGAGCCGAGATATCGGATGTCAAAGTTTTGACCTGAAAAAAAAAACATAAGGGGTAACACTGTCGTTTTTGGCCGAAATTTTGACCCCCTCCGATCTTCTTGAAACTCTGGATTCTTACAGAGGGCCACGAGACTTCGACCAGCGCGCAAAAATGGAGGCTCTAGACCCTTCCAGAGCCGAGATATCGGATGTCAAAGTTTTGACCTGAAAAAAAAACATAAGGGGTAACACTGTCGTTTTTGGCCAAAATTTTGACCCCCTCCGATCTTCTTGAAACTCTGGATTCTGACAGAGGGCCACGAGACTTCGACCAGCGCGCAAAAATGGAGGCTCTAGACCCTTCCAGAGCCGAGATATCGGATGTCAAAGTTTTGACCTGAAAAAAAAACATAAGGGGTAACACTGTCGTTTTTGGCCGAAATTTTGACCCCCTCCGATCTTCTTGAAACTCTGGATTCTGACAGAGGGCCACGAGACTTCGACCAGCGCGCAAAAATGGAGGCTCTAGACCCTTCCAGAGCCGAGATATCGGATATCAAAGTTTTGACCTGAAAAAAAAAAACATAAGGGGTAACACTGTCGTTTTTGGCCGAAATTTTGACCCCCTCCGATCTTCTTGAAACTCTGGATTCTGACAGAGGGCCATGAGACTTCGACCAGCGCGCAAAAATGGAGGCTCTAGACCCTTCCAGAGCCGAGATATCGGATGTCAAAGTTTTGACCTGAAAAAAAAACATAAGGGGTAACACTGTCGTTTTTGGCCGAAATTTTGACCCCCTCCGATCTTCTTGAAACTCTGGATTCTGACAGAGGGCCACGAGACTTCGACCAGCGCGCAAAAATGGAGGCTCTAGACCCTTCCAGAGCCGAGATATCGGATGTCAAAGTTTTGACCTGAAAAAAAAACATAAGGGGTAACACTGTCGTTTTTGGCCGAAATTTTGACCCCCTCCGATCTTCTTGAAACTCTGGATTCTGACAGAGGGCCACGAGACTTCGACCAGCGCGCAAAAATGGAGGCTCTAGACCCTTCCAGAGCCGAGATATCGGATCTCAAAGTTTTGACCCGAAAAAAAAAAACATAAGGGGTAACACTGTCGTTTTTGGCCGAAATTTTGACCCCCTCCGATCTTCTTGAAACTCTGGATTCTGACAGAGGGCCACGAGACTTCGACCAGCGCGCAAAAATGGAGGCTCTAGACCCTTCCAGAGCCGAGATATCGGATATCAAAGTTTTGACCTGAAAAAAAAACATAAGGGGTAACACTGTCGTTTTTGGCCAAAATTTTGACCCCCTCCGATCTTCTTGAAACTCTGGATTCTGACAGAGGGCCACGAGACTTCGACCAGCGCGCAAAAATGGAGGCTCTAGACCCTTCCAGAGCCGAGATATCGGATGTCAAAGTTTTGACCTGAAAAAAAAACATAAGGGGTAACACTGTCATTTTTTTTTTGACCGAAATTTTGACCCCCTCCGATCTTCTTGAAACTCTGGATTCTGACAGAGGGCCACGAGACTTCGACCAGCGCGCAAAAATGGAGGCTCTAGACCCTTCCAGAGCCGAGATATCGAAGGTCAAAATTTGGACCTGAAAAAAAAACATAAGGGGTAACACTGTCATTTTTGGCCGAAAGTTTGATCCCCTCCGATCTTCTTGAAACTCTGGATTCTGACAGAGGGCCTCGAGACTTCGACCAGCGCGCAAAAATGGAGGCTCTAGACCCTTCCAGAGCCGAGATATCGGATGTCAAAGTTTTGACCTGAAAAAAAAAACATAAGGGGTAACACTGTCGTTTTTGGCCAAAATTTTGACCCCCTCCGATCTTCTTGAAACTCTGGATTCTGACAGAGGGCCACGAGACTTCGACCAGCGCGCAAAAATGGAGGCTCTAGACCCTTCCAGAGCCGAGATATCGGATGTCAAAGTTTTGACCTGAAAAAAAAACATAAGGGGTAACACTGTCGTTTTTTTTTTTTTGGCCGAAATTTTGACCCCCTCCGATCTTCTTGAAACTCTGGATTCTGACAGAGGGCCACGAGAATGGACGGTGGAATTATGGGATGGCGCTTGGTGCTACGGACTCCTTTAAACTTTAATTAAAATGTTCATCAAAAACACTACCTGAATCCCCATTCAATAGATTGCCGGTGAGACCGTGTCCAATTGCAGCACATTGAATGAACTGTGGAAAAACTTAAAAAAATATAGTGGGTTATTGGACAAATAGTGGGTTCGTGGGACGGGGGCGTGTCCTGGGACTCGTCCGATGCACACAGGAAATGACTCTAACATAAATGCATTGATTGATTCCTAGGTTTATTTTGTTATGAATAAACAAATGTGCAATATATAAAGGAAAAACCTTACGATTAAAGTTGTAATGTTATAATGTTGACGTTTTTCTAAAAAAAGAAAGTTGCACACAGAAAATGACTAATATGACCAGATTGATTGATTCGAAGATATTTAGTTTGTTACAAACAATGTGCAATCTGTAAAACAAAAAACCTAAAAATTATAGTTGAAATGGTATAGTGCTGGAATTTTTTTGACCTTGAGAAAAAGCTTAAAGTATAGACCAACAAATTTTATGTTTATTAATTTATTTATTTCATGTTGGAACGCTTTTGGGAAGTACACCTGTTTTGACCTGATGTCCATTAGAATGGACAAAAAAAATCACAATGAAAGCAATTATATTTAAAAAATTGCATTTGTTTTCATTTATAGAAGCCTCATGAGCTGGGAAAATTTACTTTTATATTTTTCAGAAACATAATTCAAGTCTGAAGGGGTTAAACTTCCTATGCAAAAAAAAGTATAAGAAACGATTTAGGCTAAAGTCAGTTAGTGCAAACCTTGTGGAAGACTATGAAAAGATGTTACCGAGAACATGTGAGACAATGCATCAGTGTGCATCACATTATCAGCTGCAGGAAAGGATGGAAGCCTGACCTTGTGTGTGGCTATTGTGTGAGATGCAATAGAAAGTATCCAGGCTCTGTAATCGCTTTCAAACAGATGCTGTGCACTTCATACTGCATCCTTCCAAGACATACGAAGGCACACTGTGGACTAGAAACCATTCATTTGGTAGCTTCTTAAAACTTTTGTATAATTCACCCCAAAACAATTATATATACACACATTTGTGGGCATTTGTGTGACTTTTTCCGGTAACACTTTACAATACGGTTCATCGGTTAATTAGTTAACTAAGAATGAACAATAATTCTTCAGCATTTGTTAATCTTTGTTAATGTTAATTTCAACATTTACTATTAGGCTACTTGTTAATATTACTTAATACACTAACATGAACAAACAATGAACAACTGGATTTGTATTAACTAACGTCAACAAAGAGTAACAAATGCAGTAACAGATGAATTGCTCATGGTTAGTTCATACATTAACTAATGTTTATGAACCTTATTGTAAAGTTTTACCCTTTAAATATATAATAGCAACCCGATCACACTAAATGTGTCTTTATAGCATGCAGTGTGTTTATCGTGCAATTTATACGTGGAAATGAGTTTGCATAGGGTACGCGTGGGTTGGTTAGGGTAGGGTTAGTAGTGGTGTGAGGTGTGTGTGGGTATTTTACGTTGGTGTGGGGTGCGTGTGTATTAGCCTACACGGTAATGGACTGCGTATCAAATGCATGCGAAAACTATAAAAACTATTTTTGAACTAACTTCACATCTGCATTTTGCTGTTTACAAACATTTTGTTCTCTTGCAAAAGTAACTCCGAGAAAGTTTGCATTCGCTCGCAAAAGCACTAATTTTTTTTTCTTTCTCCCCCATCATTGTGGAGCTCTGAACTAAAAATATAATTTAAAAATATAATTTCTTTCAAGTTTTAAAATGACCTAGACATCTCGATTCAGATTTCATGTCCTTTGACCTGAGGCAATACTAACTTACATGCTAATTACAAATCCCAACACAGATCAACTCGTCTGAACTAGCATATAATCCGCCGCACGTGGTTTAGCGCTTTCAACAAAGACAAATGTAGTCTGGCGAGATGAGACAGAGAATGCAGTCATTCATCTAACCTTATCAGACGATTCTAAACAAACAGCATTGTGGGAAATAAGAAAGAGATCAATGCACAGCAAGAGTCATCCATCGCCACCACGGAAAGCCTCTGGCCTGTTGAAGCTATTTGATAAAAAGTCCATTAAAGCATGTCTAATTAAATGATAAGCACAAATGAAATCACAGGTTGGAAAGATTTGCAGTAACCACCTCATGGCTGCTGTGTTGGTCTAAAGTGATTGTAGGCCATCTAATAATCACAAACAAACACAAGTATAGGCACAGAAGCATGCGATAGTCAGCAGACAAATTGATTTGGCTTTTGTATAGAAATTGAGCTGCGAGAGGATAACCGAATTATATGATGTGGCGTGACTCGTGACCCATCACATTGTGGCTTGTTGTGAGATATTTCAAAAGATGTAAACAACCCTGGTCCAGAGGCACTTCCTGTTTCAGTTTTTTAACACTACATAAAAGCTGGGATAAAATACAACCAACAGAACATTTAAAACGGAATCAAAAAGTTAAACAAACATCTTTAAGAAGTTTTCAAACTGAAACAGGAAGTGCTTCTGGACCAGTGTTGTTTACATCTTTTGAAATGGTCTATACCACTAGATATGCGAGCTAACAAACCATGATTTTTTGCATGATAGTAAAGAGACATATCGCAACACTGCACTCTTATGACGCGTCAGAGAACAATTAGCTCTCTGAAGCAGGTTCTGTCTATATCACCATCTGAGAAGTTCACCTGTATAATAAATATGCTGGCATATTTTTAGTAGTAATTGCTCTAATTTCCTCTTTTGTTGTTCACGGTTACTCATTATGCAAACTGTGCTAACACAAAGGTATTACTCAGGAGTAGCTCTTTCATGGCTCAGAAGTCTTAGATCTGAGTCGCATTTCATTGAAGTATAACGGACTTAAATTTGGCAAAATTGGCAAAACTGAAAGAAATCTGAGAATCTAGAGACTTAAAATAAAGGGAAAAAACATTACAAAGCTAACATTAATGGCTGTCTTGATTTGCATGTCTTGTTGACAACAGATTTACAAACAATTCTCATTGCAAATTTGAGAAGACAGTAGGTGAACGTTGCCTTTGATTAAATGTACGATATGCCTGACACAAACTCACAGCATTGGCCGAGATGGAGGTCATGGCATTCACTGCGAAGTCTGAGACACCAACCCCAGGTCAGGAGCAATTCACTCGTAAATGAACACAGACGAGGTTCAGGTTGGCACCGCTAGTCCTTTCGGTTCTGTCCGAAGCCATTCAAGCGTGGGATGCATCTAAAAACACAGTTTCTCTGGTAATTGTTTAAAGCCGTTTCAGAATTCAGGTCATACATCTGGAAATATGAAGACAAAAACCATCTCTGAGATGAATACAAGTCTCTCTATTTAATCTCTGTTGTCTGTGGGAACCTATTATTTGTATTTAAATGAGGGAAAACAAGCTTTCTTTAGAAAATGAACAATAATGACAAAGAGATAAAAGCAACATTGGAATGTTTTATTCGTTAATGTTACTTTTTTTTAGAAAATAGAACACAACCAATAAATACAAAGATAAAAAGCAACTTTTTTTGGCGAATGCCTCA
Source organism: Cyprinella venusta (assembly GCA_038021265.1). Taxonomy (NCBI): domain Eukaryota; kingdom Metazoa; phylum Chordata; class Actinopteri; order Cypriniformes; family Leuciscidae; genus Cyprinella; species Cyprinella venusta. Next base: position 286,910 of record CM075878.1, read on the forward strand.
CCATATTCCAACAGTAGCATGTTAGTTTATTTTATATAGTTGCGTATTTCTTTTTGTTTTACTGTGCTCAAGGACAGCAAGTAGCGGCACCCAAAGCGGACTGGTCACAATGGATTGCAATGAAACATGAAACAGGCATGCAGATCCATCATTGATCCTCTTTGTGCAAACACGCACGCACACGAGTTGGCACATTAAAGACAACATCTACAAACTTTTTTTTTTGCAAAATATATATTATATTTACACCCCCCCCCACCCCAAAAAAAAAAATCAACCAAGAAACCATATTAGTAGCTATTCTTGTGACCTGTCTGAACTTTCGAGTGCCACTTTCCGATTTAAAGGTGAAGAGTGTCCTTTTTGCAGCTCTACTGTCACCACATAGATAAACTCACTGTTTCAAACAGCTCAGTCACTGGTCAGACAAACACACAGTCCTGCCCCAACACACGCTACTGGTTGAGTCAAAGTCTCTGTGTTGGGATGCTCAAACGAATAGAGCAACGTTTCGATAGCGCCACAGTGTCACACTTCAGAGGAGAATCAACCTATTAACGGCTCACTTACGGATGGGAGATTAACATCAACAAATGATACAGATCAGCTTTCAATAATTCAATAAAAATTAGCACACCCTCCCATTCAAGCAATGCTTTCCAATAAAACAGCGTTTAACAATAGACGTAAAGTACAAACACAATGTCATCTCCCACGTTGTCGCCGTCGCCGTGTTTTCCTCTTGTGTAAGGCCTATTGGCGGAGCTCAGAGCCAGTCACGTGATCGAAGAGGAACGTCATAAAGCTGTAGAAATGTCATCCATTCTCTCAAGGATTGGGCAGAAACAACCGGCACAGGTCAGTGGAGGAGAAAACACCGAAACGAAAAGTCCACCGAGAACAACAGAGGTTGAAGGTTAGAGAAATGTGCCAAGTCTTTCAGTTCCACTCTTGACGTCGATATGCATTCTCACTGGAGGACAGAGCAGCTCATTCATACGGGCTGGAGTCCAAGGAAAAAGAGGAGGCGAGGTGAAGAGGTTGAAGCCAGCGTTGATGAGGTCTGAGCTCTTGTGTTATCTGACCTCCAGGCAGTCCAGGTAGTCCAGAGCCAGCTCGTAGCAGAACCGGTACTGCTCCTGCGAACAACAACAACGCCACATTCATTTCTCTGGCGGCATTCACAAACTACAGCAATTTCATCATGCAACTCCATTTATAGAAAATGTGAGAGATGTTTGCAATGGTGGAAACTACAGTATCAGTTTATACAGTTGTGTTCCTCCTTCAGTCTAAGTCTATTGCAGAGTAAAGTAAAGTTGCAATAGTAAACAGCACTAATACGTTCTGCACACTTACCATAGACTCCACCATGTTGGGCTTGGAGTTGCGGAGCGTCTTGACGGCGTAGAACACGTCGACCATGTTGTGATGATGCACCATCTCCATTATCATGGTGCACGCGCAGAAAGTGCCACTCCGGCCCCCACCGTTCCTTAAAGACATTAATACATCGTTTCATTAGCATCTTCAAGAAAAGAAGCGGCTTGTAACTGATGTAGGAGAGGGATCTACTGTATGCAAACTTGTGTGGATTATTGCATTAGCGATGTCTGGAGGGGATAGCGGTGAAAGAGCCATATGTGTGCCACCACAAGCTGCCAGATATCGGTAATACTTTTGAACATGAAGGAATGGAAAGTACCAGTGCGCTCTGGGGGAAAGTTCTGCAATAAAAATGTCACATCCTCCTGAGCTAAGATCATTTCCCTCGGGCTGGTGATATAAGAAGGGCACCCAGCACAGATGCTTTGAAGACCGAAATGGTGCGTCTGTACCATGCTATCATTAATAGAGGATAGATGTATTAAACTACACACACGTGCAGGTACGTATCCCGAGGCCCGAGCGCTAAGAAGTCACATCGTCCCCTTGGAATTAGAAGGTTCTATCTGCGTTCTGAGCAGTTTTGAGATATTAAGTTTTTGCATTACATATAGGAAAGTTTATATGGGGAACAAGTTTCATTCAAACATGAAAATAACAGGGACCCTAAATGTATTCTAAACACACAATATCAAAATCCTCTCAAATTTGTAAATGGGGATTTTTGGAATGGGTCAAATGCAGATAGAACCTTCTAATTCTAAAAAAACACTTTTCGCTTAGAATTACAAGGTTCTATCTGCCAAAACATTATTTGAACATTTAAATAAAAAAAATAATAATGCTGTAACAATGTCTCAACATGTGTTAGAAAGTAAAATTGTATCCTTTCTATTACATTTATTTAATATTTTTTAGCACTTCCATGTATTTAGGACATTTCAAATTAAGCTAGGTAGGTCTAAATATTTTCCCCACTTCATAATCTTCATTTGTGATACCAATTTGGTGGGTAATTAAACACAGTATTGCAGAAATAATCATTTTAATCTTTCTTTTGCTTAGACAGAAAGCAGCCACTGTAATACATCTGAGCAGGACTTTATTCCAGCTAAAGTGGGCCAGGTAAAATGGCTTTCTCTCTAGACCTCAATATGGCTGAAATAACATGCAAACGTTTATTGTTGTAATTTAGACCCCATTAATTATACTGTTAAATATTTGATCTATAAGCCTTAATATGGTAAAAATTAAGACACTTTAAGACTTTAAAAACTGCAAGAAAATCGACATGCAGCAAATTAATTCATAATGTTTAATAATCATTGAAAAATTATTCACTGAATTGTCACAGTCTTCATCTGCACCATTCTGTCTTTGTTATCTTCACTACACTTCCCAGCATCCTCTGTGATAGTCTCCACACCTGAACTCACTCCCTCAATCATCGTCCTGTTCATCTGTGTCACCTTGTTAGTGTTCATTTGTATCTGTATTTAGTCCTCTCTGTTTCAGTCTGAGTTTGTCTGTTCTTGATTGTGTTTCATGGATAGTGTGTGTAATCTTCTGCCAGTCTTCCTTGTACCTGTTTGGAGTTTTTGAGTAAATGTTTTGTATTGAAGCCTCAGCCTGTCTTCTTTCCACACTACACCGTGACAGAAGAACCGACCCAACATGGATTTCCCTGCAGTAAGACTAATGTGCCTTGAGCAGGGAAACAGCTCTCTTGAGGAACACCTGGAGGTTTTCCTGGGTTTTGTACCTCAAACCAGTTTCCCAGATGACTGCATCTGCATGTTTCTACGTGTGAGACTGGACAACACCACTCTAATGCAGTTAGACTCTCGGGCTGGACGGGCTCGGGCTGGTCTGGACGGTCTCTGGCGTTGGAGTGGGGCTGGTGACGTCATCGACAGTGAAAGATGATCCGCAGGACCCCAGCAGCCACTCCACAAATTGGGCAAAGCTTCCTTGAAGTGGTTCCCCAGACAACTGCATTAGAATGGTGTTGTTCAGTCCCACAGGTAAACTCTAAAAAATGCTGGGTTGTTTTAACCCAACGTTGGGTCAAATATGGACTAACCCAACAGTTGGGTTAAATTTTTACATTACATTTTTAACCCAACATTTCAGGTTTGTCCATATTTGACCCAACGTTGGGTTAAAACAACCCAGCATTTTTTAGAGTGTAGAAACGTGCAGATGCAGTCATCTGGGAAACTGGTTTGAGGAACCAAATCCAGGAAAACCTCCAAGTGTTCCTCAAGAGAGCTGTTTCCCTGCTAAAGGCACATTAGTCTTACTGCAGAGAAATCCATGTTGGGTCGGTTCTTCTGTCACGGTGTACTGTGGAAAGAAGACAGGCTAAGGCTGATGCAAAGCTCCAATACAAAACAGTTACTCAAAAACTCCAAACAGGTACAAGGAAGACTTGCAGAAGATTAGTCACACTATCCATGAAACACAATCAAGAACAGACAAACTCAGACTGAAACAGAGAGAACTAAATACAGCTACAAATGAACACTAAAGAGATGACGACAGGTGACACAGATGATCAGGACGATGATTGAGGGAGTGAGTTCAGGTGTGGAGACTATCACAGAGGATGCTGGGAAGTGTAGTGAAGATAACAAAGACAGTATGGTGCAGACGAAGACTGTGACAATTATATAGTCAGTGAATAATTTTTCAATGATTATTAAACATTATGAATTAATTTGCTGCATGTCGATTTTCTGGCAGTTTTTAAAGTCTTAAAGTGTCTTAATTTTTACTATATTAAGGCTTATAGATCAAATATTTAACAGTATAATTAATGGGGTCTAAATTACAACAATAAACGTTTGCATGTTATTTCAGCCATATTGAGGTCTAGAGAGAAAGCCATTTTACCTGGCCCACTTTAGCTGGAATAAAGTCCTGCTCAAATGTATTACAGTGGCTGCTTTCTGTCTAAGCAAAAGAAAGATTAAAATGATAATTTCTGCAATACTGTGTTTAATTACCCACCAAATTGGTATCAAAAATGAAGATTATGAAGTGGGGAAAATATTTAGACCTACCTAGCTTAATTTGAAATGTCCTAAATACATGGAAGTGCTAAAAATATTAAATAAATGTCATAGAAAGGATAAAATTTTACTTTCTAACACATGTTGAGATATTGTTACAACATCATTATTTTTTTTATTTTATTTAAATGTTCAAATAATGTTTTGGCAGATAGAACCTTGTAATTCTAAGCGAAAAGTGTTTTTTTAGAATTAGAAGGTTCTATCTTCATTTGACCCATTCCAAAAATCCCCATTTACAAATTTGAGAGGATTTTGATATTGTATGTTTAGAGTACATTTAGGGTCCCTGTTATTTTCATGTTTGAATGAAAATTGTTCCCCATATACATTTTCCTATATGTAATGCACAAACTTTGAAGCTCAATATCTCAAAACTGCTCAGAACGCAGATAGAACCTTATAATTCCAAGGGGACGTAGTGTGTGTACTCTTCTGTCAGTCTTCCTTGTACCTGTTTGGAGTTTTTGAGTAAATGTTTTTGTATTGGAGCACAATAATCACAAAAAATGTCAGACTCCTTTTTTAATCACACACACACACACACACACCAACACACTTTCTCACACATACGCACCCGTACACACTTGCACACATACATACTTTAAAACAAACACACACACACACACACTTGCATGTTGAATGGTTTTCTAAAATATTCAATTTACTCACTGCATATTTGTATAATTCAGATAATAATAACTATAATAACAATAGTTATTAATAATCTCATTAATAATAATAACCAATACACAATAAAGAAAATGACAAAATATAAAAGTTAAGCCACTTCATACAGTTTTTTACAATCACTTTGCAACTATTTTCAGAACCTTGATGTCATTTTTCACAACTCTAGACACAAAACTCAAAACGGTCATCACTTGTGACACAGGCTGTCTAATGTTCAAAACATTGCATTGTGCATTCACATCTTTAAAAAAATCTTGCACTTGCACAAACAATCATTGGTTCAAAAAACAAATTTACAGTGAAATACTATTGAAACATAACTATAGATCACCCACACACAAGCAACCGATAGTTTCACTGAGTCATTGTTCGTACAATCATTAAATACTGTAGAACAAAACAGGTGATACAAGTTTCATTATGGCACTACATGAACAGTAAATATACATCTTTGTACAAGTACTGCAGTAGTAGAGAGAATACACACATAGTGGAATCATGATACATTGATGCAAAACACTACAGTACAATCACAACAGAGGTTTATTGGAATCAAAGCAAAAATATATAATATTATGCTCCATTTATGGATATTGTAGTCGAATTGGTTCATGCTCCACGCTAATTGGTGACAATGAATCTCTAATCTTGAAACTTTCATGATTTACTGTAAACACAAGATTGTGTGTCTGTTTCCATACAAGTACATAAAGAGTAATGCAACAGTTACTGATCATTTTGAGCAGTTGTTTCAATTGATAGTTAGATCATCGTAAGGAAATGAACAGAAACTCATTTGAAATGTAATATGTGAATTGCCTTTTGAAATAGTCATGCTTTGATGTTAAGTTGTGTCATATTGAACAGGTGATTTATGTTGAATGAACAAATTATCTAAGTTATCAAAGCAATTGAGAATTGGGTTAAAGTTTTGAAAAATGTGCATTTTGATCATTGGTTGTGAGTTTTGTGTCTAGAGTTGTGAAAAATGACACCAAGGTTCTGAAAATAGTGACAAAATGACTGTAAAAAACTGTAAGACTAAACGATTTAGTGAATATTTAATTTACTGTAAATGTATAGCATTATGCCTTTATGGGGTTTCTTCTTGTCTTCTAGGAAAAAGCCGGCGACCCGACATATAGTTGATTCTGATTGGTCCTCTTCTGTGCATTCGAAGTGCTGATTGGCTCATGCAGATAGAACCTTATAGAGCCAAGTTAGAGTTTGACTTTGTAGATAGAACCTTTTTGTTTTTTCAATAAAAAGTCCCACAATTAATACAACTTAAAAAAACACATCACATAACGTAGAATAAGAATATGTGAATAACTCAATTTTGACAAAAATGTCAGATAGAACCTTATAATTCCAAGGGGACGACATACTGAGAAACCAATGAAGACATGCAAAAGCAGCGTTTCACTGACGGGTGGCCACAGAAGCACGGGAGCAAAAGAGATGAAGTGTATGAAGTGTAATCGCTCTCCAATTAGCATTTGCAGAAGCAGAGCCGTATGAAACTTACAGGCAGTGCACTATAGTGCGCCCATCGCCACACTCCCGCTGCCACTTCTGCACTTGAGCCAGCAGGTTGAGAAAGGCCTTCTTGGAGTCTGGGATTTCACGATAAGCCGACCAGCGCAGGAACTGGAAATGTCGAACCACCAGATGACCTTCCTGCAACTGAATGATAAACACAGAGCGACCAAGAGCAGAAGAATGAGCTAAATTATTGTAAACATGGTATGAAAATGAAATTGAAACGGTCTGTTCAATCAAGGGGGTTTAGATCTCTGAAGTGGCACACAGGGACATGGTGATATAGACTTGCCTTTGCGCTCTCTCTCTCTCTCTCAAAACTTTTGCATTCCCCTTTGAAAATTAGCATTTTGCACTAACTCACAAAACCTTTGATTTCCCAGAGACGCTTTAAGGGAAAACACAACTCTTTTAAAGCATATAAATCGAATTTTTCCTCCCATTTCATAAAAGTTTTCCTTCACCATGTCCCCTCAGGGGCTCCATATGAGCCACTCCAGAGATCAACAAAACCACAGCAATCTGTTCAATTGAATTATCCCAAACCTAGTCTCTACTGAGTAACACAATCCTGATACTCATTCTATTGTACTGTTTTAATTTTATGATATATGAAGAGTTCAGATGCAAAAGCCTCTAAATGCCATTTGAAATTTTCTTCTAAAATGATCATTTTTATAAAGCTTGTATATTTAAGTTCAGTAATTTCACTTAAATGACAATTAATAGGTAATCTTCATTGGCATTTAAGTAAAATTACTGAACTTAAATATACAAGCTTTATAAAAATGATCATTTTAGAAGAAAATTTCAAATGGCATTTAGAGGCTTTTGCATCTGAACTCTTCATATATATATATATATATATATATATACATATACATATACATATACATATACTTCAACTACATGTACTTCATTTAGGGTTAGGGTAAGACTAGGATTTGGTTGAGGGTTAGTTGGATGTAATTATGCATCATTTCAATGACATTGTAAAATAAAGTGTCCCCTAATGTTTATTGCTTGGAAATGATATTTTTAATAACAACAACAATAATAAAATGTGCTAATAAACACATTGTGGATATGTAAGTTGGTATCGGGTTCCAGAAATGGCATTCAGATTATATATACAGTATATACTGTATATATATATATATATATATATATATATATATATATATATATATATATATATATCTTTTATATATATATCTTTATTGTCCACCAAGGTGGAAAATTGTCTTTGGCTCACCAGCCATTTACATTATATTATTATATCATATTCTAATATAATAATTAGTTTGACCTCCTGATATAAACAAACATATTATCTGAAGGCTAAGCAACTTCTTTCACTGATTCCTGAAAAATGCCACTCTAATTTGTGTCCTATTCATGGAAGATCTACTGTAAGTCAAACACTTACTTGCACACACAATATTCAGCTCATCTGCAAGTCATTGACTGGATCCTTTGAGCATTAATTAGCATCTAAATTAGTCCATAACTAATGATTAAAGCACTGTTCTGTCACGCCTGATCTATCGATAGCACTCCACTCCTCAGTCCTGTACCTTTTTGGAGAAGTGAGAATCATCTTTCCAACACGGGTGGAGCTCTCTGGGGTCCTGTGAAGAGGCAGTATGGGACAGTTTCTGACAGTGACATGAGTGTTTGCCCAGCTCAAAGAGACAGAGGGGAAATAGGGACTGACAGGGGCTAGCCAAACTGACAGAGGCACGGACGGGAATACGGCTAAAGGTTGACAGCCTGGCTGTCAGGAGCGCTAAAGGGGGCGAGCAACACTTGAGACGAGATTTCAAAGAGACAGGATGTTGACAATGATGCCATCCGGGAGGACTGAGGTCAGCGAGAGGTGTGAGAAGGTGTCTTTTTATCCAGACAAGCCAATATCAGAAACACACACACACACACATCCAGCGAAAAATAACCACGTCTAATTATAGCAATGTAGCGTCCGTCAGTACCATTTGGTGAAATAGAGACTGACCACACTTTTATACCTTTGATTTAATTTCAAGTCTCTGAAAAGATCATTTAAGCCATTAGCCTCTCAGTTAATTAACCTTCCTGGAGTGGCCCTGAACTCGGATAATCTCTTTAAAAAAAAGACAGACATTAGAAGACAGGTGATTTGTCTAATGAGGTCTGATTTTAATGAGGTACTATAATAAATCTCAGCACAAACACTGATTGGTAGGCCCAATGAGGATAGCGGCATTATAAACTCACCCGTGTGATGTTGTTCACCCTAAAGAGACGAGTAACAACATTGTCATCGGTGGATCTGGAGAGCAGCTCCACCGTCATGGGTCCGTACTGCTGCATCCCTGTCTCAGGCCAGTACTGCAGACACGGCTGAGAAACAGAAGGAGATAATTACTGTACAATTAAATTACATTTCATTCCTATGCAAAAGTGTCATTTAGTGCAGAGGCAGTGACAAATAACGTTACATTTATGTATGCATGTATTTAAATATTTCCAAAGGGACAGTGCACGTTAATCAACATCCAGATTTCCATTGGCAGTGCCTGATGATATTAAAAAAGCAGCTAAATATATGCAACTAAAAGAAGAAAGAGGAAGAGAACACGTGCAATACAACTGCAACATAAATAGAGTATTAGTATGGGTGAACAACATCAATGATGAGATTGTTGATCATAAAATGGAATGACTGGTATAATATAATAACATTGATAATAAACATTTAAAAATGCATAATGCATTTTAAAAAGTATTATGAAATGTTTTCAATCATGCCATTTGACAGCTATCTGACAAAATTCAAAAAAGGTAAAATGATCTGATATTTGCATAGCAACCACCCAGATCACCCTAGCAACACCATAGCAACCACCCAGAAACCACCCCATCTCTCTGTGATATTAGTTCTTGTATATGGGTTTCATTTCTTTCTTGAAAATGGGAGTCTTGTGATTAAGGAAAAGGGTGAAGACAGACAGTGAAAGGATAATGGAGTCAAGGCAACACCAGAGATAGGCTAATCAGCACTGAAAATCCAATCGGGCCCACCAAGATAAATAATCCTTGCTCATTTCTCCATATCGGCTAGTCCAATCTCCCACCATTTGCTCAACGTGTCCATTAATTTTCACTCACGCCTGTTGCAGACAGATCTAATCCAACATGCTCTTATTTGAAACGAGTCGGCGTGAAACGCTTCAGCCAGGGATTTCCGACGTGAGATAGAGAGGCGCTGATATAGATCAGATGGAAATTGATAAATTCTTGTCACAATGATGCACATTAGCAGTGACATCGTGCAGACGAAGATACATATTCATACAAACACACTCAGACAGATCAGAAAGAGGTGACTGCAAAAGAAAGAGAACAGAGATATTTAAAAAAAATAGAGATGATAAAAAGAAAAAAAAAATGCACACATCAATTGCGAGACAGGAAACAGAAATAACTATAAAATAGTTTTGTGCAGATAACCTTACACATACAAAAGCACAAACACAGATGTATTATCAGGTAAGTCTTAAAGATGACACACACTAATTGTGTATTCAGTGGACTAACGTGCAGCAGAAATGCTTTATCATGGGGAATGGGTAACAGTGGCTCCCTGCAGCGGGAGGAGAGTGAAAATCACGAGTAGGTTGGTGTCTTGGTGAGTTTGTCCTTTCCATTGCCAATTTAGACAAGACAAACACATTATCAATGTGGGGAGTCTCAAATGAAAGGCACATTGTGCGATTGCTGTTCAGCCAGAGTAAGACGACTCATGGGGTCGTGGGGGGGTCGACCCACCAAAACACAGCGTTCACTCTCTCAAAGACTTCAAAACAACAGGCTGCGGGGGGGATTCAAATATGCAAAGGTTATATTCACACCAGCACAGCTGTCTGTGGTCTAAACCTGATTATCTCTCCTCACATGTGTTGGAAGACAGCAAAAACATGACAAATATTGCACTAAATCTGACATTTTAATTGTAATCTGAACCACTTTCAAATGTGGAAATACATTTTGTAATGTACAGTAACCGGTGCATGCATTTTTAGCAAGTTACACATGACGAATATATGTTTTGAATATATTCAATTGGGTGTAGTATGCCCGAATTTCATTCATACAACCCATTTGCATAATAAACAGATTTTATTCAATCAAATGTAGTACCTACTCAGACAGTATGCAATTTTGGGCAGAGCAATAGATTGTGCTTACTGTGTGAAGAAGTGACCTAACTCTTGTGAAATGAAGCCTAGCTATTGTGAAAACATGTCATGGACATGAAAGTTCTGTATAGATTATAAGCTGAAATCCTATTGTGTAGTTTGCACAGAATCGACGAACATTGTGGGTTGTCGATGTGTTAATCTATCTGTCTTACCCAGGCAGAGTTGGACTGGTTGAGTTGGTTGAGCATGACGATGGAGGTACAGCCGTAGTCAAACACAAGTCTCCAGAAGTCTGCGGTGGTGGTGGGCAGGGGGTGAGGGGTCACCACGAACGCAGCAGGCTGCAGGAAGCTGTCCATCAGGGCCGCGTTGATGTAATTGTTGCCGTCCGCCTCGGTGGACACGAGAAACGCGAGGGCGCGGTCGGGCGGCAACACATCCATGCTCCGGTTCTTCTCGCGGTTCCGGGGCAGCAGAGACACACTGCACTCCTCCACATCCAGGTGAGGGGTCACAGAGTTAAGGGTCTGAACAAGAGAAAAGACAAGGGATCAACGGACTGACTGACTGACTGACGGACTGATGGACGGACGGACTGACCAACTGACGGACGGACGGACTGACTGACTGACTGACTGACTGACAGATGGACGGACGGACGGACGGACTGACGGACTGACTGACGGACTGACTGACTGACGGACTGGCTGACTGATGGACAGACGGACGGACTGACCAACTGACTGACGGACGGACGGACTGACTGACGGACCGACTGACTGATGGACTGACTGACTGATGGACGGACGGACGGACTGACCGACGGACTGATGGACGGACGGACTGACGGACTGACTGACTGACGGACTGACTGACTGACCAACTGACTGACTGACTGACGGACTGACCAACTGATCCGACTGACTGACTGACGGACTAATGGACGGACTGACTGACTGACTGACTGACTGACTGACTGACTGACTGACGGACAAACGGACTGACTGACTGACTGATAGATAGAAGATTCTGCAAGTTGAACATATGACCTGGATTGTAGATAGATGTAGAGAAAAGAATTTGAAGTAGAAATAGTCTCGGGCAAAGGCTTAACGGCTGAAAATAAATGCAGACTGGTCACAAACGAATACTTCTGCTATGAGCCTTGAGGTGAATGAATCAAACTGAGAATTATGCAGATTGTTACACTTGATGGGTAAAGTACTTCAATCCTGATTTTTTTTCCGACGGCACAAATGGGACATTACAATTATGATTATTAGAATTGCATTGGCTGTGAGAGCTGTGCTATCAGGAGGACGGGGACAGGTATACACACTGAGAGAGTGAGCCACGACACCATTACAAGCTCAATGTAAAACACACATGTGGAACTGAGAGAACACCTCATTAAACCCTCTCTAAATGAACCCAAATAGATGATACAGCTGGTTGACTTCATCGAAGTTTGAGCTAGTGTGCAGCACTTAACCTGGATGAAACAAAACAACATGATTTGCACAAACCCATTGCAATTTTAATGGAAATACCATGAAATTAACCCTGTAAGACCCAAATATAGAAAAAAAAGGAAAAAAAATGTTTTCACCTATCAGATGTTGTTGTAGGAGGTCTCTGATGCAAATAATGAAGGATTTTTTAAAAAAATATGTTTTAGTAAGTTTTTAAGGAAATGTTGTAATATTGCAACGTTGGGCCTATGGGGGAGCAGAATTTCAGCTTTTGCACTCAGACTGTCAGAACAAATATACAGAACAACTAAGGGCTTATTTGAAGTGTGGCTTGCTTACATAGCACCATAACAGTAAATAATATGAATAATAATAATAATCACCCGATATTCATATTTTTATTAATTAGAATTTATTAAAAATAAACATAAAATATAAATATTAAATACAAAACAGATTGAAATCTGTAAAATAAACAGTGTCCAGTGTTCACTTGCAATGATAGTCCTAAAAGCAGTTCCTTTCCTCTGAAAAGCAGAGCCGGAGATTGCACTTCTTGCAGAGCGTATTCGAATATCCCTTTTTGCAGTGTCTGCAGCGTCCTTTCTGAAATGAAAATAATAGTTGTAAGAGTTAGAGTATGTTCAAGTATAAATCATTTTAATGAAATTAATCCTATTTATGTGATACATTCCACTGAAGTCTAGGGCTGGGACAGTTACCGCAATACCGTGGTCACATGACGCCTACCGCGGGTCTGAGCTCGTCACGTTATCACCGCAAAAAAACATTGGCCTGCCCATGTGTGCACGTTATGTCTAATGACATGGATTCATTGATTCTAATGACATAGATTATTTCTAATGACATTGTGTCTTACATAGATTCAAGGTTGTCTAAACAAAACTTATCAAACGATGGAGCAGATCCGACCTTTCGCGAGTTGGAGAGCCCATGACATAATAATATTCCTTTCGTATTGCTCGAATGGGCTATTTCTTGCTTTTCAACGCCAGTTAAAAAAACTATACCGTCCCAGCCCTACTGAAGTCACACAATTATAAAAGGAATATACAAATTCCCAGGCCTCTTACATCCCCACATTCCAGAACATTAACACCTGTCCCTGAACAATGGACCACGCAACCCCCTATGTCTGGACATCCACACCTTGAATAACCATCCTCCACAGCAGTCTACAAACACGGTCTGCCTTGCTACAAGCATATATTTGGGCAAACAAACAAAGCCTTTATAAAAAACTGCTAACATACAGAAACAATTTCAAGTACTGGTACTGACAGGAAACTCCAACCAGAAATAATTTATTCATTTAAAATGGTTAAAATCTGATCTAAACTGAAAATTATAACAAATATCACATTTAGATATTGTGAATAATCAAATACATTATATTTCTGTAAGTATTTTTCCTGTATATGAACATTTGAGAAGTGCAATGCCTCCATGTTATGTGCAAGGTGCACATGCTATTTTGACTACCATTCTATCCCAACGTTGTAAAATTACAACAAAGACATAACAAGCTACAAATCTAATTTGATGCATGCATTCCACAATAACCAAGTATTTACATGAACTAGACATTCTAACAATAACAAAAAAAAATATTTCTGGGGTTTTACTTACTTCAATGTTGAAATATCCAGTCCAATGGAACAAGGAGATGCGCTTCCAGTAAAGTTTGCAGGTTGCATGAGTTCAAGACATTATGGCAAGACCTACATACAAATTTACTATCCAATGACATTTCAAGACTAAACATTAGGACCCATTAACTATGTAAATGTGGTCTTTGGAAAAAAAACTAATTTGCAGATCTGTCTTTTTAAGAGCTAAAAGCGATGTTGTAATATTACAACCACGGGTCTTACAGGGTTAAAACAGTCCCATTTAACCCCCAAGCCCGTTGACTTCTGGGCAGGAGAGAGAACTGTTGGTGACGCAGAGACAGAGGAGATGTATGTATTTTTCTTTTTAAATGCTGATATTGCAATGCATACTGGTTCGTGTCAAACCAAAGTACTTTTTTGAGCCATTGTCCTCAGTTCATTCACCCCTAAATATGACTCACCTGAAACTCTTCTCGAAGTTGAGAGGTGTTGGTCTGAGAATCCACACTCAACATGTCCTTATACGTGAGCATGAACTCACTGATGGGGATGGCGGTCTCTCCGCACAGACAGGCCTCCAGTATGGCATCATGAATGAATATATACTGCTCCTACAACCCCAGAGAGAGATTGACACAGAAAGAGTCAGTTCAGGGCAGACTACGACAGAAAAAAATAAGTCCATGTCAAAACATGCACAATGCAGCGTCCAATTATTTGCTTTTATCTGGCTTTAATTAAAAACGATGTGACAAAATGTCAGAGAGATTAATCGAGGGGGGCAAATATTAGCTTGATTTAGCAGTGTAGGAGGGAAATGTCAAAGTCAATCAAATCTACAGTATAGTCCAACATAAAGATGTACAAAACTTTTGCGGTCGTCTACAAATGGCCATCGGCGGAATGAATTGAGACTCCAGAAATTGTGGTACATGACAATAGTTGTCTATAGAGATCCTAGAAATAATTATAGAAATTTTCTGAAGATAATTTGAGCACTCTGATCTTCTGGTCTCTAGATGTGGATTCGGTCCCCCGTCAATATGAAATGAGATTTCTTCGCCAATATTTCATCCGACAATTGCTAATCCAATCACTTAAAAAGTAATGTTTTAAGGAATATTAACAAGCCACATGATTTGAGGTGTTGTTAGCAATAAACTGCATAAAATTTTTTTGAAAATTCCATAACCATTGATATGAACAAAAGAAATAGTGATGCTTGCCTTATCAAACAAGCATTAGACAGTAGACATCCTTAATTCGAACACTAAATTATTTTGATTCTGGTTTACTCTTTAAATCAGAGGGTTAGATTTATCAGTTCGGTTAGGTTAATGTTTGATTTCAATGTTCAATAACTATGCATAAACAATATGCTCTCAAAATACAGACATGTACATTCATGTTGCTCACATATTATGGTAGCCCTGTTTGTGCTAAATAGAGTGTCATTTCACCTGTGCCATTAATATGTTTATAAGAAACTGAATAAAGCCCAAATGTCAGGGCATGTCAGAACATCTCAAGGACCCCAAAAACACATTAGACCCCAACGGGTTAAATATTAGGCATGGGTTTTTTGTTTGATCTCTTTTGACGGAGCACACTAGATTGGCCTTCAGCTTGCTGTAGTTAATTAATATATCATAAGCAGCACTGTGTAAAAGTGAGGGCAGAGATCTCTTTTGCATTATAAAGCTGTCTAGAAAGCAAAATGGGTTTCATGGCCTTGGTTTTGTCTTTAAGTGTTCTTGTGATATTAAGCAAACAGTGATTATATATTAAATTATGGTTTCTTCTTTGTGGTCCAGCCTCTTGAGGATTCACTTGAGGAAAAATATTCACAGCTACTATTGTCCGTCAGCTTATTAACATGCGGCTCACCAACTCACTCTCTGTCTTTCATAACTGAATGAATTTAAAGGGGAAATAATAAAATGAAAATGTAAATTATTCAAATGTCTAAATCTATTTCACCAAGCAACCTCAGATAAACTTTTAAGCCCATTTTTTTCTGTAAAGAATATAGAGAAGTTAAAAACAAGTCAAAATAAAAAACTGGGATTTGCCATGAAATATTGAATAAAACTTGGGTGAGCTTTGAAAGCATAACAGGGGAAAATAGCCCACCCTCCTCCCTTCAGCGTTCTCTCCCTCCTTCAACACACACGAACACGCAACACCAAATAAAGGTCTGCAAAGCATCATTGCCTCATATCTCGAAGCGCAACATTACAACAATAATGAATATCAAGAACTTATTTATGGTTATGGTTAGAATTCAAAGTGGTTTGACTGCATTTACATCCTCATAGAACTCATAATTACAATTATTAGAAACCCATAATTCCGAGTCTGAGGATGTGAACAGCTCCAAGTAGAAACAATGATGATGTGTTTTGTCTGCACGATATGATGTCCTATCATTGCATTCGGACCAAAAAGGATGACCTTTTTTTAGTCCTGAGACTTCCACAGAAGATTTTCATTCAGACATTGCTAATAATTTACACAGAAACGTGATTTAGAAATGAAACTACAACGAAATTTTAAAGTAATACATTGAATTAGATGATTTCAATGTTGAAAGACTGAAATGGTATTTTATTGTGAAACGTATTCCTATAATCGTTGTTTTGTTTAAAAATTTGAAAACTATTTGTTTTTTAACAGTGCATTGCAAAGGTTCCAAACCATGTGGACATCCATCCGGGGTACCTTTTCTTGCCATACGCAAGACTTGACCAAATCAAACAGTTAACTTCTGTGATTCAGGGCTATAGTACCCCAGATTATCCTTTTTAGCCGACTCAGTGAGGTTCAAAGACGCACACCTGAGTTTGAGAAACAGCATTCCCCAACATCCAAATGAACCCATCTCTGACAACAAATGAACTCAGGTCAGCAGCACAGAGAGTACTAGAGTAAAACATCTAGATAAAATAGCCAGCCTAGACTTCTTTTGTTTCTGATCTTACCTCAGTCTGGATCATATTAATACGCCGTGAGCAGAGTGTCTTCACACAGTTGTAGATGTCCACCACACCCTCACACTCCGCCATATCCAGCATCACGTCCAGCACTATATAACAGCCGGTGCGGCCCGCGCCCATACTGCAGACAGAGTAATGATGTTAAAGATGGCTGAAGTACTTCACAAACTGCTTACAGTCAATTCCTGATCACTTACAGGGGGGATAAAACTACCAGCAATTAACCTTAAATCAGATTCCAGCCTGAATAATCTTGAAGCTTAACCTTGAGCAGATTCTCTAACCTTATAACTGTGGTGGTACCATGATACAGTGATATTATGAGTTGGTAAAACAATGTCACTTTTATATTTACTGAACACTGGCAACCCAACAAATGCGGGTGACAATCAGCTGTGGCGGGTGAAACCTATTAACTCTCCAGCCAATTAGTCGGGTTGATTTATAAATGATGTCCACCCATCAGGAGACTCTAATTCACCAATAAAGCACACACTGGATGAGAAGCGCAACATCTTTTAAAATTCAAACAAAATGGGATGCTTTTCCCAGGTGGAAGGAGATAAAGACTTTGAAAGTGATGCTCAGTCTAAAACACAAGCTTTTTATTGATTGGTTGTGTAATTCATTATAGGATAACAGCAGAACATGTAGAGTTAAACTCGATGAAGCGCAGACATGTTGTCATAGCTTGCCATGCTAACAACAAGGCTATCATTTGAGTATTAATTTCACATCTGATGCTTATATGAACATTATAACAATGTTCAGGGATGATTCATCGAATTGGTTTTCTGTCCAGTTTAGTTTGATCAGATACATGAATGTCCTTTCAATAAATAGATGAGACTGGCGGACACAAACACGTCCTTGCACTGGTGAACTGCAGGAGCAAACAATTTTCTCTTTATAACGGATAGAGGTTGCATGGAAAATATCGAACAACTGTATTTCATCAAAAGGAAGAACATGCTCTCGTATTCGAGATCTGAAAGAAGAGACATTACCTGAGACAAGAAATTCATTTTTTTTAAAGGTGAAGTGGAGGCACTTCAAAAAAAAAAAAAAACTCTAAAGAGTTTAAAAAATAAACTCTGGAACTGAATTCTTCTGTTTTCTACTTATTGGATAGTATGTACTCTATGCCACTTATTTTTATTTTTAAACAGTATGCAGTATAAAACAATCACATGGAGATGCACCGATATACAGTATAGGACAATAATCAATATCAGCCGATAAAAGCTGTTATTTTCCCCACCGACCATTGGCCAATTGTTTAAAAACAGCTGATGGTGAGAACAGGAAGTGATGCTCGATTACCTGCAGTGAACGACCACTGGCCCAGCATCCGGTGGTGTGGAGGCTTTGACCCGCCGGAGGAAGGCCAGCAGTCCTGTGGCATGAAACGGGACACCGTGCTCCGGCCAAGATGTAAAGTGGAATTGGCAGACTTCATGCTTGGCTGGGTAACCCCGCTAATAGAGAAAAAAAATAAATAAAATATAATAAATAAATAATAAAAAATTAATAATAAAAATAATAATAAATAAATAAATAATAAAAAATAAAAAAACATTTTAAAAAATAATAAAAAAGCATTAAAGAAATAAAATAAAAAATAAAATAAATAAAAAATATTATATATATATATATATATATATATATATATATATATATTCTTCCAATATATATTTTAACATTTTAGAATACCAAATGGGAAATAGCTCCATTAACAAATTTACATTTCATGACAAAAACAGAGCAAACCATTGACAAACATCTCTACACTCTTACCCGCTCCATGGCGAAGGTGCGTACGGTGTATTCTGCCAGCGATTCGGTTTTCAGTAGAGTAATTTTAATGTCTCCGTAGAGCTCACTTTCATCTGGCCAGTATTTACAGCACTTCATCTGAACAAAACAAATCATATTTACAATTTGGTTAAATCCTTGAATTGGTATTTTATGGTAATCACAAATATGATTTTTTTCCAAAGATAAATACATACATTCAAAGTAAAAAGATTCATAATTATAAAGACAATAGCATACTTAAAGGCACAATATGTACAAATTATGGATTGAAATGTTGCAGTTGGACACACTTGGATCATCAAGCTACGCTTATTGCTTATTGCTTTGAATAAGCAACTTACTTACTGTGCCTTTAATCAATGTTCTTTAGACACGAGCCAGAATGTTATGCATTACAGGTGGATGAATATTGTAGGTCAACATTTGCCTTTTTATAACTTAAACTCATCCTAAACAAAAGCTAATACTTAAGAGAAAACTGAAACTATTTAGTTCATTCTGCAGTAAAACTAGCCAATGTGTTATGCACATCAACAAACACACATTCATTTATATTTATATTTATATATATATATATATATATATATATATATATATATATATATATATATATATATATATATATATATATATATATATATATATATATATATATATATATATATATATAAAGTGCATGTTTATATTGTTTATATTTAAAGTGCATGTTTATATTGGTCTAATTGAAAATCACAGGTTTTGGTTTAAACCTTTTATATATATATATATATATATATATATATAAACCTGAAAACCTGTGATTTTCAATTAGACCAATATAAACATGCACTTTAAATATAAATAAATGGCATGGTAGCTTCACTTATTTTCAATATACTATTAAAATGTTTGAAGGGGGAACTGATTGTTGGAATATATATCAGGTGTATTTGTGAATGTTGAGGCATGAAAATAAAAACATTTAAAATTGGTTTCAGCCAAAACATCATAGTAATAACTGTAATACTGCAACAAAACTGTGATAACTTGGTTGAAGCCAATACATAAATAAATCAGCTTCTTAAAAAAAGAGATCCTACTAATTTACTCAGATGTTCCAGTACAAACAGCTGCAGTACTCATGGTGTTGTAGAGGAAACGGGACAAAGGAAAGTGCAGTTAAATGGAAGATGGCTGGGGCGAGATAATCATTAATCAGGTGGAATGTTCTCTGGCTAATGGGGTGTCTTGGTCAAGTTTATCTTCAGTAATGGTCAGCTGTGGACTGCAGTGGTCAGTGTTTAGTAATAGATGGTGTCCATTAGTGGGCGGCCGAGTTATTCTACTCACTCTCCCCACCTCCACCAGTTTGGTGATCATCACGATGCTGTAGCAGTTCTCCTGCCAAACCATGCGCCAGAAGTCGTAGATCATGTCCTGCTTGGGCCCTGCGGAGAGAGAGAGAGACAGAGGATTGTGGGAGGTGAAGGATTTGAATGGAGGATAAAGAGAGGATAGAGGTGGTTTTGTGAAATAGCGGATCACCACTTTGATGAGGATTACATAAGGAAAGAGAAATGGCAGGAAGAGCTATCAGTTCATAGTGAATAGAGAGACGGTTGGCAGAGAAAATCGAGCGAGTAATTTCAGCAAAGAAACTGGATTTCTATATTTTCGAAATAATGCCAGGGTGCAGCAATGTAGTTACTGAGGAAAGTGTTTTTACTGCTGTGTGTGTGTTATGATGAAAGTGTGTGTGACGCTAATTTGAATGCTATATGGTGTAAGGCCATCATTAAGGGAATATGTACTGGGAACATTGAAGCTACAGCATTCAGGGTGGACTATGGATTTATATAGCGCTTTCAAAGACCCAGTGACTTTAGTGTGTTTCTTTGCGGTTGCTATGTTGTTTGGATTTTTCTACCTTGTTTCTATGCAGCTGCTACGGTTTTTAGATTTTTTTATGCAGTTGCTAATGTATTCTATATGTTGTAGATGCTAGATGTGGCCCGCTGCTAAGGTCTTCCAAATAGTTTATTTTTTGACCATGTAAAAAAAATATCTCTAGATATTACTATAGAATTATCTATAGTGTAAATCTAATTTTGAGACAAAGTAAATCTATTCTCATTCTCATGGCACTCTCATTTCAAAATGATTTCTGTTCATCCAATTAAAGTCCACACAACCTAAATTTTGAAGACATTGTAAAAGTAATCCATATTAATTGAATGGTTTCATCCAAGTCTATGGAACAGATAGAATCACATTATATGGTGAACAAACTCAATGTTGGCTTTAATTCACAAAATACACTCTCAGAAAAAAGGGTTCTATATATGAAGCATAGGGTTCTTTACTCAACTGCAAAGGACCTTTAATGCAAAAAAATGATGATAATGACAAGAAAGAACAATTTTGGCACAAAGGTTCTTTAAAGGCTATTATTCGTTCATATATTACATTATTCTGCAACATTTTGCAGTTGTAATTAAATTATTGTTTATTAAACTGTTGTAGTAACTTATCCCATTTTAATCATGCAGATTTTTGAAGGATAAAAACTGAAATGGCACTCTTCCTGTGATATTGATTAATTACATTTTTTAACCATATCTTGAATTTTGTGATCATTCATGCATTGCATTTTAGGGGTTCCAAATATGTAGCGCTTTAGAACCTTTTAAGGTTCTATATAGAACCTTTCCTTCTAAGAGTGTATATTGACCAATGCACATACAAAAACCACAATCAAAATTTAGGTCAACAGTGTAAACACGCTTGATGAACGAGCAAGAACTGAGATGCTGCCAGATTCATGTGGATTACTTCTATAATTTGTTGAACGTTTTGAAGCATCAAAATAAAAGTATTGGGGCCAGATTTACTAAAAAGGGCAAATTAGTGTGGGAGCGCATGTTTGACCTAACCCTTCTAACCCTAACCCTATCTTTGACTTAATGACCAATGCAATCTACCAAGATTAGCATCTGCTATGAGACATGCTTTTTTGGGGCGGTAGCTAAATAATGGCACAAATACCAGTAAACTGACTAGCACAAACCTTCGTAAATCACCTTACATGATTCATGTATATACTCTCACACGCATTTTGTCTCTGAAAGGGAAACTCCTACAAATGCAACAAGGTCAGCAGCAAAAATAAGCCTGCACACACCCTCTTCATGCTAACTTTACAAAAGCTGTCGGTAGATCCAGCCCTTGATGTGGGGCTGTGTGGACTAGGGATAAAAAAACCTTTCATTAAAAATACATTTTACTCACATGATCTTTCTCACATGATGGTGAGTTACTGATTAATTCTTGTTTAAACTACACCTTTAACAGTATCGTTGAGGGAAGAGCAATAGCAATAGTGACGCTTGCCTTAGCAAACACCTCCAATGACAGATTTACTATTAATAACATGAGCTGAACTCACTCGTCTCTCTCTTTTCTTCCTCGTGCATACACACACACACACACACACACACGGCAACACTAAAGCAGCGCTTGAACATTACAGGAGAGCTGCTGAATGTTTCTGTGGATGCTGTGAGCGCTCTGCCCTCGGGCGAGGAGTCTGTTCTCTCCTCCACCTGTTAAACAATTACAGACAACAAGACGAGCCACACTTCATATGCAGCTTTCCCAACATCGCCCGCAGCTACATCTTATAAATATCACATCTGAACGCTCTGAAGCTGAGGTTATTCATGAGACATAATGAGCGTTTTAGAGGTTCAGATATGGCGAGGAGACATGTGTTCTACATCTACAGTGTGTGTTAGTGGGCAAACTCAAACGTCATTTCCCAGCACATCCAGCCGGGTTAATCAAAGCACCTCGGCCAGGAGAAAACTGCAGCTATGAGCACACAACAAACAACGCTCATATTTCCTTTGGTCTTCTGAGCATTTTTTAAAATATCATAAGCAAACACACATCAGAGCTGCTGAACACCAAATGCACTAAAATTGCCTTCTACAGAGTACAGTAACCCATATATATATATATAATACCCATCTCACATTATGTCCCTTTAGGGGCTCTGTAGAATACATCATTTCTTTTCCGAACATAGTATTTGGCTTCAGGAACATCACGAGAAATCAAATAAATTCATAAGAATCAGCAGTCAAGAATTCCCTCAGTAATGTGTTTGGCAAACCACAAAACATTACACTGATATGTTAAAAACATTCAGTTTGCCATAGGACTGCCCAGAACACCTTACCAACCACATTAAAGCCACCCTAGCAACCACCCAGAACAGTCTAGAAACCACAAACCATGCATATTAGCAAACTTTCAGCAATCACACAGTAAATCACTTTAGCAAAAACATTGCATAAAAATTAAATGCACAGGTCAGATATCTGGCAACCACACTAAACGTGACGACCACACAGAAATGCAGCAAAACCACGGAGAATTACCAAACAAAATGAAACACAACACCCAAATCACTAGATCATTGGAACATGCTGAGTTTTGGATGGGCCAGTCTCAATTGTTTCCCTAAATCTAGTAATATTCTAGTTGGTATTCTATAGATTGTAGCGGTTTGATCATTTAGATGTGTTTATGAGCTCACGGAGGCCTGAGCACATCTGTATGTGAAGTGTGGACATCACAGCTCCAGCTATAGCCAGATCTCAGGAGCTAAAGCCCGCTTAAACCTCGGGATAGAGAACAAGCCGAGCTAACCCCACACACCTGCTCAAACAAAGCACAGCAGTGCCGGGAGTGTGTTTGTGTTTGGAGAGAGCAGATTAAATGAGATGTGTGTGTGTGTGGAAATGTGTCTCTTCAGACCCAAAACTACAGGCATCCATCGGAGAAGAGAGACGAGTCACTTTATACCCGTATAACTTTATAATCAGTTACACCACCGTTCAGATTTTGGGGTAAGATTTTTCAAATGTTTTCATCTTATGCTCCCAAGGCCACATTAAATCATAATAGTAAAAACAGCAATATAGTGAAATATTCTCAAAAATGAATAATAACAGTTTCTATTTTCATATTCAGTTTTGGTCAGAATTATTGGCATCCCTGGTGATATGATCAAACACGGCTGTAAAAAGAAATCTGCATTATTTGTCCTTTTGTTTGTCTTTTATTCAAAAATGTTTAAAAATCTAACCTTAAAATAATTAAAAGTGCGGGTAAAATCACATTATGAAATAAATGTTTTTCTGTTTGTTTCTGTTTGTCCATCCAACCTGACGATAATTATTTTTTTATGTTACTTTGTAAATGTAATTGCTCACAGTTAAAAGTCACCATAAAGGGTGACTTTTAACTGACTTTTAAATTCATTAATTATTTTTTCTGTGACTAGAGCGTTTAACACTCGTTGATGGGGGAAACATTTATTGTTAATGTAATCTGTACAAGTGCTTCAAACTAATATAATTTATAGAATCTGTAATTCAATATCTGACAAATCTGTAAAGCTTAATTGTTAAACATGTCACTTTAAATATGTATATGAATTTCTTAGAATTTTTATTGAATTGCAATTCTGCTTCCTTTAGTTCAAATTCGAATTGTAATTCTAGATCCTGTTTTTGACATCAATTCAAATTCAACTCAAATTCAAGAATTGAATTCAAATTCATGAGTCATTCTCAATTCAATTCTGAATTGTGCACAAGCCTGGTGCCAAGAGAGAAAAATAAGATAAAACGGCAAAAACAATATCTGCATATGAATCATTCAATCCATTGTAGAAGAATTGGGACACACATAGACACACACACACACACACACACACACACACACACACTTAAATGACAATTTCTTAATCAACAAATACACAATACAAAAACAAAAGTGACTTTAACGTAGCAAGAGTATATAGACTTACCTTGTGTTGCGATGAAATGATTGGAGCGCTGATACCCCTGAGACAGAGAGAGAGAGATAGATATATATATATAGATATATAATGTGTCATGTTAAAAGCATTTGAACAAAATGAATGTATTATTTTCTGACTTATGCCATTTAAAGATGAAGTGAGTCATTTCTGTGCCACTCGCATCACCAAACAAAAGCACATAAAAAACAATGACTGGTTTCCCAAACACTACCCCTGTCCACCACTGTTCAGCCAAACAGATAAAGTATTATCCCAGACTCACGCCAGTGTTGTCTCCAAACTCACGCCATTGTTGCAGTTGACTCTGCACATTAAGCTGAGATAGGAGAAAGAAATGATTAAGCTATCCTGTCAAACGCCATCCATACCATCATGAGCAAGCGACTCTACTGTTACTGAATATGTTAGATATTTCTTTAATAAAACAAATGAAAAAATAAAAAAACACAGCGTAAAGATGGATGATATTATTTTCCAACCTCAAGGCCAAAATGTAATATCTGACAGAAACACAAAATGAAACAAACAAAATGGAAGCGTTTATACTTGACATTTGATTAAACAAGCAAACATTCACATGTATCTGTAGTGTGTATCATCTAATATTATTGAATTTACTCATGTGAAGAAATCCTAGAAAATGTTATCTCTGTTCAAACACCCTGCATTCGAAATGGCAAACACGAAATGAAAAGCATGAAATGTCACGTATGACAGCGTTAGATGGAAGAAGAGCATCTCGTGGGTCACCCGTGATGTAAAACTGTTAACCATGTGCACTTCTCTTCAGGCGGCCGGGGGAATCCGTCCAAATTTGGTTTTAGCATTTAATGAGATATCTATCAGCCTTTTGTGAAAACTAACTCAATGAAGGCTAGGGGACCTGTGGTGCATTTCTCTAAATGACTAGAACAGCCTCTAATTCACACACAGTTTTATTATCATTATTAATTATTATTTCCAATACTGATGAGGTTCTAGTCAAAACTTGGAATTAAACTGAGCTGAATAATGACAACTGTCTTCTGCTTTATGAATCAAATTACTCTCAGAATTGATGAACACTCCAAAACTGACACACAGATTAAAGCAGCTTTAATGTTATTTTACAAATCGTGCTCTCTTTAGAGATTTACATTTAGAGAAACCTCAGGCCTCCTACTGTGATCTATCTACAGGAGAAAGACGCAATTTCAACATTCATTTCCTTGAGTTCCCTTTCCTTTTAATTGTGCAGAAATACAGTAAAATCACACAGAATAAAGAAACAAGCAATTTGGATTTAAAAGATGTCTAATAGCCGTCCAAACACACCCCAGACGTCTAAATGTGGGCTGTCAGCAGGGTTACCAACTGTCCCGAATTAGCCGGGACGTCCTGTATTTAGGGCCTAATACATTTGTCCCGTACCCGATTAAATAGAGTACGCTGATCTAACACTGACTGACACAACACTAGAATGAACAGAATGATCAGGACACCATCATCATCCAATCACAGTCCACACTCACGCGCATCCATTAACAAACTCCACATTGAGAATTAATTATTCTTGTGCTAATCTATTTAATTATTCCTCTGCTGCCTGGTCCATCCCGGTTCTATCCGGACTCGCACTATCGGGAAATCCCTTTCACTGTCCGACGGGGTTTTCATTTCGGCAAATCAGTTTTGATGAATTCAAACAACGTGATTATTGTTCATGGCCAAGAAAACATGCAATCATCCTGTGGGATTAATATGCTGATTTACTGCCCAAGAAAAAATGTCTGAATATTATTAATGACAGGATTCTTTGATGAATAGAAGATTAAAAAAAGAAGCTTTTGTAACATTATAAATGTCTTTACTGTCACTTGATTACTTTATTACATCCTTGCTGCGAGTTACAGGGGATGATGATGCAGTGAGATCATTGAAGCCACAAGAAACTCAAGCAACATAGAGACAGAAACAAGGGCAAGAGACAGAAAAGCTCTGATAGCAGAATCAATGAGTCAAGGACAGATGATAGGAAGACAGGAAAAAGACAAGTACTTACTTCCCTGTTTATCCGAATCTAAGATATCCCAGACACAGAGAAAGAGGAATGGGTGAAAGAGGAGAGAAAGAGAAACAGGCTAATTAAGATGATTAGAAAAATAGGAAATAATAAAGACTCCAGATTAACTGGGAATTACAGGTCAGATGAGTTGACATCCATTGTCCCAGAAAAAAAATCTCTTGTTCAGCTCTTTCCTTTTTAACTGTATCTGTTTTAGGCACACAGTTAATAAACAGGAGTAAAAAGTTATTTACTGCATCATATTTCAATGCAGCCTAAAGGTGGGTCGCACACCAAACGAGAGCGTTCTGGCGCCCAGATACGGCTCAGGACCTTTTTCAAAACCCCAAAATATAAAATATTATATTTAAATTTATTTGTCTCAAATCGTCATTAATGTACCCAGTGCTGCAGTATACATTTAGTTTTACATTCATTTACAGGAATCAGCAGCTAGAATCACTTATGTTCGTGGATTTTCAGGTGATATTCTCCTAACGAACGCTCTGAGGTAAAGTGTGTTCAGACTGAAGGCAAAGCAACGGTTGTATTAAACTGTTCAGTACAATTATAATATAGCACAGATATTATCTTAATTCTATAATGTCTTGAAACAGAACAATATTGCTGGCCATGACATAGGGCGATGCGCTTCTCGTCTCAATCCAATTTTAAAACTATCCTCAATGCTTCTGTAGTTTTAGAAGCCCAGGGGTGCAACTATTGGAGGAGTTAAAGGGATAGTACAGCCAAAAATGAAAATTCACCCTCAAGTTGTTCCAAACATGTGTGCGTTTCTTTCTTCTGCTGAACACAAAATAAGATATTTTGAAGAATTTGGGTGAGCAACCAATATGGAAATCAATGGGGACCATCAACTGACATTCTTCAAAATATCGTATTTTATGTTCAGCAGAAGAAAGAAATTGATATAGGTTTGGAAAAACCTAGAGGTTGAGTAAATGATGACAGAATTTTCATTTTTGGGTGAACTATCATTTTAAGGAGACTTTTTTGTGAGATACTGTGTGTGTATATATATATGTTTACACTACTCCCTCTCTTCTCCTGTAGTCTTATTTGGTGTGTGAATTTAACTTGCATCAAAGCGTCAATATTGATTCGCATTCAAGAATCAAAAACTCAATTCATATTTTTAGTAATCATATGTGGATTGACTTTTTGATTCTTGAGTGAAATGGCTATTGAGGAGTAGAAGAAAATCAAGATATCTGGTTCTTATAAAAGTGTAGTGACAAAGATTTGCACTAAAGTACACAAACATCGGCCAAAACCTGACTCAAGTACAATCCAAACCAGAAAGAGCAATTCAGGTCTTTTCATTTTGCAAGTGCTGGTCATGACAAAAGAGAAAGCTTCAGCCTTGAAAAGAAACACATGCAATTCAACACCACAATAAAAACTCAGAGCCTTAAAAAAACCTTGACGTTAGTCCTGATGCCTTTAGACTCTTTCAAACTACAGAGGTTTTGATAGTTCAGTTCCAATGGATAACCTTCCCACTAAAAGACAACACAAAATGCATTTCCTGACTCAAGCACAGATAGTTGTCTTATGTGGTATAGAGACATGTTTGAAAGTCTTTATCTATCAAAAGGTTAAAATGAAGAGCAACGTGTTCAGATCCTGCCTGACAGGAAAATTAATTGTGTTTAAGATTTGTGCCATCAAAACTCTCTGGGGAAAGAAACGATGCATCCGCACTAAATCCAAATGTTCGACAGGCCTTTAGGAAGGCAAGACAATGTGGGATCATAACCAAGAGCTGAAATACTCAAATAAAACAACTAGTGTCAAAACTAGACAGCAAATTCATCAATGCTCAGCGCTCTCAGCGAGAAAACAAACGTGTTGTGTGTGTAACCTTTGAGAGAAACACAGAGATGAAGAAAGGAGTGCAGAAAACACTTACATCAATGTAGTTCGCATTGACATAGTCCGAGTTCGGATCAGCCAGGAGAGAATGCATTTTGACCCGGTGGCGGTCTTCTGTTTGGGATTAGAAAAATCAAGAACAATGAATAATAATAATCAGATTCAAAACCTGGTCAGCCACCTTGGCTACAACTTTGACATGATTTCCTCTATTTTTAATAAACATTGTA
Source organism: Cyprinella venusta (assembly GCA_038021265.1). NCBI lineage: Eukaryota > Metazoa > Chordata > Actinopteri > Cypriniformes > Leuciscidae > Cyprinella > Cyprinella venusta. The sequence continues at coordinate 315,751 of CM075878.1, forward strand.
TTCAATATTTGTGTATGCTATGTATATTATTCCTATTAAAGCACCAAGCCATTATCTTATCCAATATGTTCTAACAGGAAACAATATTTAACTATACTATAATCATCATTAGTATGAATAACACTTACGGCCCAAAAGGGTGTCATGCCGGCCCTTGGTCTTGTCCTTCTTTTCATTTATGTCCCAGCCATCGAAAAAACTCTACAAACACAAGCAGAAATAATCAAACGATTGAACTATACACTATATATATCTACTATCAATAAAAAGTTTGTGGCCATAAATTGATCAAAAGTGACATTAAAGACTTAATAATGTTACAAAAGATTTATATTTCAAATAAACATCGCTCTTCTGAACATTGCATTTCACAAAGAATCCTAAAAAAAATGTTTTATCATGGTTTCCACACAAAAATATTAAGCTGTAATAAAAACTGATCAGAAAAAGTCATGTCATGGCAACATCATCAAATGTGAGCTGCTAAAGAGGATCCTGGGAATGACAATTTCTTTTTTTTCTTTCTTTTTATCACTGTAAATTATAAGATGACACGTTCTTTTTCACTTCCAAAAACTGTAAAATTACACGAAATGTCTTAACGTATTGCATTTTTTCACGGTATAGTAAGGAAATTTCCCATTAACTATTTAACAGGTTTTTATCACTGAATTTTTAAAGTCTTTCTCATTATTATTATTATATTTTATTTAAAATGGATGTTTATGTACATTTATTTGCATCCATGTCAGCATGCATTTCATCATATGATGATCAAACAATAAATAAGAGCATTATATAAGAGCAATCCCCTCCACGCTGGACACACACTTCATGCAAATCACCATCAGCACTAAATTTGGGGCCATGTTTGTAGTATTACCTCATTTGCATAATTCCTTTAGTGAAGCTGGTAAAACAACACAGATAACATGCAAATAAATTAAGCTATCAGCGTGCAAATCATTCTTAATGAATGCTTTCTTCTTCATCACTGGGGTCTTGATTTGATGACACCCGCTGTGAGATGGCCACCAGATTTAGCTTTGCATTCCTGTCACTTTTGCATTTGAATTTGACAACAGATTTATCTCCCATTTGTGCAGGAAAAGCATTGAACTTTCTTAGTGTCAAATTGAAGACAAGTATCTGATAGTTTTCCTTGCCTTCTGTTTGTGCGAGTACACAGAAAGCCGTGAGCCCTGCCAGCGTATCCAGCTGTCGAAGCACTTTCTAATTCTGCAGAGTTTTGAGCTAATGCGTGACAGCTGTTTCGCACACAGTCCACCCCGAAACAGGTGAAGTGTAGCACCTGGCAATTACGTCTAAATGACTGTTATTTAAAAAAGACCCCCCAAAATAAGTGCAAGTCACGTTCTCCCACTCGTCCATTAAGTCCCCTTCGCTCTCGCATTTATCAAGTCAGATGCAGTTTATGAGCAGATGCATAATCAGGACGCAGATGTTGGCCGCGGCACTTCTTTTTTCAGGAGGATTGAAAATGAGATTTGCTTTGTTCTAAAACTAAAATAAAAATGGAGGCAAAAGTGGGGGAGAAAGTAATTAAAATATATTGTAATTTGCTCAAAAAAACAATCAATAATAGTAAAGCCAAAGCATGCTCCCTTGACTTTCTATGAGGTTCATTCTCGTGTGTTAATATGCAGCACAATTAGACCCACTGCATCTCTTCACTGTATAGACGGAGTAAAGCCACTGTTGATCGGTTAAAGGGATACTCCACTTTTTTTGGAAATAGGCTCATTTTCCCACTCCCCCAGAGTTAAACAGTTGAGTTTTACCGTTTTTGAATCCATTCAGACGATTTCCTGATATTTAGAAGAATATCAGTAACCAGACAGTTTCTGGTCTCATTGACTTCTATAGTATATTTTTTCCTACAATGGAAGTCAATGAGACCAGAAACTGTCTGGATACTGATATTCTTCTAAATATCAAAAAAAAAAAAACTCTGGGGGAGTGGTAAAATGAGCCGATTTCCAAATAAAGTGGAGTATCCCTTTAACAGGTTTTACCATAGCATTTGTACAGTTAAAACTACAATCATTCTAAAAGATGATCTAAAATTCTAGTTCCTTCCAGGGGTTTTGTGCTAACCAGTTGCAATTAATTGATAGTAAAATTAATTTAGCCGTGTCAAGTTAATCCAATTAACTGATCCAAATATTCATAACTAACCATAATAAGTTATTACTGATTCTAGTATTTCTTAGAGCTAAGTTCCTTACCCTGTGATATGGCTTTGCAAGTGAAATGGGCGCTTGCTCACTGTGAGGGACCAAGCTGGCAGGCATAAGGAGAGTCAAAATATATATCTTCAAAAATATAAGATTTTATTTCCAAACACAAAAAATAACTATTTCACAAAAAAGAAAGTTCTGGGCCCATAAAAGAGGTCAACTAAACAGAACTTAGCTCAGGTAACATAGGTTGAACTAAACAAAACTGAGACATGGGGAAACTTATATAGTGGCTGATCAGGCCATTCTGACACAAAAGGGGGTAGAGAAACACATAATATATAAACAAGCCACAGAAATTACAACACATGTCAAACCAATGCTATTGTATATTATGAACTAAGGACAAATCAATCAAATAAATCATAACAAAATATAAACAGCAAAGAAAAAGAACAAAACTCAAAAATGTAACACTCTGCCACCCCCATGAAATGGGCAGACATGGTGCAGTCCAATTAGCCATTCCCCTACTTAAACAGCTGAGAGTCAGTGGCAAATCCTTTAGCCGGAGACTCCCAACAGCAACTCCCCAGGAACTGATAACTCAAAAGAAAAGGTATTAACTTCACAGAAAGTAACTTAAAGATAATAGACCTGGAATTAGCTAAATTAACCAAATTAACTAAATGTGTGCCAAACAGAAAACCAAGTCAAATAACTAATAAAACTGTTTTTAAAACTAAAATAGGTGTATGTGTCCAGTTATTTATTTTGTACACTATGTAATGTGCTCAACAAATGAAAGTTACTACCGTGAGTTGAAGTTTCCATGTGTGGCTGCTAGTGCGGCCAGAACTGCATAATACAGGTTACACGTTACTAAATAGAGTTGAGGGAGACTCAAGCTGTGCCAGTGTCCGCTGGTCTTACACAGTGAAGCTGTCCACATATGCAGTTACGAGGCCGAATCTTCAATAATCTGTGTGTCCTGGCCATGTGGAGCTCAGCCAGAGAGGGAATATCGCAGTGTTTGCTTTATCAGGACACCGAATAATACGCTGTATGTTTTTTGAAGCACTTTTAGCAGAGTCAAACAATGACAGAAGAAGCGATTACAATTTCAGTGGCGTCTGCATGAGACACGATTGTATCTGAGGAAGGACACGCACTGATGAGCTTTCTGACAGAAGTAATGTTCTCGTTCACATCAGCGTGAGAAGAGAAGAATCATTTGCAGAATTAGTTCAACATTGAGTGGAGAATCTCTGATCACCTCAGGGGTGTGTGTGTGTTACCTGAGATCAATGATGTTTTAAGAGGATGTCGTCAGACACACAGATCATTTACATCGCTCTGAAACAGACTTCAACTGTTACAATGTTGCTGTTTCTTCTCGGATCGATACACTTTCACACTGCAACATTTGTGTGGCTTCCAAACCTTTCATGCAAGAAAATCAGTCCTAAATTGGTCAGAACTGTTTATGTTCTGGGATTCAATTGAGTCCTCCAATTATGACGGATTAACAAGTTAACTCTGTTGGGTTACTGTGGCTTTAACTCTAGCTGCCCTTACTTACAATTATATGAATGTATGTAAGCCAAATGAATGTAACACATCGTAGTTCTTATTATTTTTGGACCAAAATGTATCTTTGATGCTTCAAAACATTCAAACTAACCTACAGATGTCACATGGACTACTTTGATGATGTCTTTATGTCCTTTCTGGACAGGGACAGTATACCGTACATGAATAACTACAAAAGAACCAACGAGTAACACAATATTAACAATCTAGAATCTAAGATGCATATTTGTAAACACAAACCTCATACAACCCTGTCTATCTTTAACTTGTGCAAACATTCTGAAATTAAATATCTAACACTGAGGTGCACTGAACATAGACTGTAAGGAATGCATACTTGAATATAAAGTAAGAAACTTTGGAGTGTGTTGAACATAAAAATGAAAAAGACAATCCCTGAATACTGTAAACACTGTATTTGGTCTTGGTTAGTTTGGTATTTTACACTTAAAGCTCTGTTTTTGTGTGTTAGCACCCCCACCTAGAACAATCACTCATTAAACACATTAAACTTTAGTTTACAAAGACAAAGAGTGGTCAGGGGTGTTCACTGATGTGCTCACACAAACGTCACTGCAAAATATGCTTTCCAACTGGTTTTATTCTAGTTTTAGTCCGACTCCATTGACTTCACTTGGTACAAAAGCTACAATAAAACCTGTTGATGATGTTGTGTGTGAATCTGGTGCTGGGCCTATTTTTAGCTTGTCATCGACGTGTTACTGTCATAAAAAAAAAACGGTGCGTCAACAAAATCAATTCGTTCTCGTCATCACTGATGAAAACACCATTGTTATGGAGGAGAAATGAATGTGCCTTGTGAGTTCAGATTAATGACTCAAAAAGAATATCTATATTCCATTAAGAAAGCATGGAGAGAGCAAAGAAGAACTGGAGGTATTATTAATACACAAGTGGGATATTTTGAATTTTGAAGGGCTGATATGAACACTCTGGAGTCACATCCTGACATGAGTGTGTGAGTCACGATCTACATCCATATTTCTGTAAACACACTTCTTAGCATGAGTGGAAGAGGGAGACTACAATTCAGAAGTTGTTTTTCTATTTTTTCTTCACTCAGGTTGCACTTATTCACCCCAAAATACAGTAAAAATGTTCATAGTCAAATATTATTACAATTAAAAATAACTGTTAAAAATGTTCTGATATCCTCTGATGGAAAAGCTGAATTTTATAAATACTCCAGATGCTGATTAGGTGCTCAGGATTGAAAATGGTTGTGCTCTTTATATATATTTTTGTGGAAACATATACAAATCTATGTTGACATTATAGATGTATTTAATGTCACTTTGGAGGCAATAGGTTCTTCAAATAACTTCTAACATACTGTAATACTAAGTTTGCAAATGACAGTTCTGCTTCAAGTTATAAATCTCATCAGTCCGTTTCTCATTACTATATGGCATTGCCTTTTAAAGCGAACCCAGTAGAGATACAGTATATTTGCTGGATTGGTTGTCTCACCTCGTACTCCTGCTTGAACCCGTAGCCCTCTGCGGTCTTCATCTGGTTGATGTGCTGGAGCAGGTCTGCCACTCGCACTGCCGGGTGGAGCTGCCCCGTGTGGTATGGAGAACTCTTTCTCCTGCAATGCCTTCTGGGAGAACCCCCCAACAGGCTGCTGGACTCGTTCACAGAGCTGCGCTGCTCATCTGACACGAGCGAGAGAGAATAGAGAGAGAGATAAACACTAGTGGAGCACATAAGAAGATCAGTGCGCTCAAATGGAACTTGTTACTGTAATCAAATGACACTTGCTTTCAAGTGACAGATTTGAAGGCAAACAAGAATAGAATAGAATAGAATAGAATAGAATAGAATAGAATAGAATAGAATAGAATAGCACATTTACTTTACTGGCAAACAACACAACTCATCAGTTCCAGGGGACAGATAAACACACGGACTCAAGACTGAAGACTGGAGACTTGATGGATGGGAGGATGTTTAATATATGGAGATTATAGTGTGTTAAGTGTCTACTCTGACTCTAAGCATCTCAACAACTTCTTTTACCCCTTATCCAATGCATGCATCCCCACAAAACAGGCAAAATCTTTATCGGGACACCATTCAGTCCCAATGAGGTACACAGCTTATAAATCAAACTAAGTTATTATTATTATTATTATTGAAAATGCTGAAAGTTCTCTGTGATGGTAAGGTTTAGGGGTGAGGGGATAGAATATATAGATCCAGATTTGTGCCATTATTACCCATATGGCTCAAGGAGGTTTGAAAAGGCCATCTGAAGAGAAGTATAATTACAAAACAACCTTATTAAAAAATATATAACGGCCGTACACAAGTCTAGTTGTGGCTGGGAGTTCCCTCTTCATATGGCCATAACCTGAAGCCAGTGATTATAGTTTTATAAATATGACTCTTTATTAACTCCCTGGAGCTGTATGGATTACTCTTATGGATGGATGTGCTATTATTTCTAAGTTACTATTCACTAACATTATAAAGCTTGGAGGAGCCAGGATATGTTCTGATCCATCTCTGATCGTGTTTGGCTGAAATACGTCATATATACAGCCAGAATGGCTTGAGGGAGAGTAAATTGAACATTTTTGAAACTAACCCTTTAACCATGGCTGTACAAAAGCACATGCAGACAGAGATGTCATTATTATCTGGCACACTGACGAGTGAACGTTTGTCCAGTGTCTCACTCTCATACCTCATGATTTTGTGCAACAATACAAACTAGGCACTGAATCATCATCATCATCATCATCATCTTTTTTCTGGTAACAGGGTGCAGTAGTGCCACCTACTATGTTGAAGTGCCGCTGGATTATTTTCAATATTATAACGTGTGTGTGTGTGTGTGTGTGTGTGCTCACTCTTGGCAGTGCAGTTGTGTGAGTCCATGAAGGTGTGTGCGGTGCGGTCGTCCTGTTGCAGTGTGCTGTGTTCAGTCGTACTGCAGTCCAGTGAGCCCAGCTTACGCGTCTTCTCTTGACGATACGTCATCACGGCTTTGTTAATGTTCACCTTCTTCCTGCTGCAGAGGACCACACACAAGACTCAAACTACACAAACAAGACTGCAAACAAAGAGAGAACACATAAGAAAGAATGCAGTGCCTAGCAACAATTCCCAGTTACTAGGGAAAAGATGAAGAGGCCAAACTCTCCATGATCATCTGCTCTCTAGATGTGATCGACTCATTCCTCTGATATATTATTATTATTATTCATTTAATTGAAGGGATAAATGTAGCAAACAGCACACCTCTCCGTATTTGAGCAATCACACATGAACTGAAATATAACAGGAGTGAAAGATAATATAGTTTATAATAATAATATAGTAATATAAACTATAATAATATAGTTTGGAGAGTTTAGAGAGTTAATCTCCGACATTTCAAAGCTAAACAACAGAGACTGCTGGGAAAATACTGGAACATGAAGAGAGAATGACTTACGGGTAGTAGGGGTATGAATAGATGTCCCTTCTTCAAAGCATGAGATGGAGAGAGAGAGAGAGAGAGACATATACAGTATGTTAGCCTGGATTAGTTTTATTTTATAACCCAAATGCAGAGTTAAGCTTGTTGGGTTGTTTTTATGTTACCCAGCTGTTGGGTTAGCGGCTAGGTCAATGTCACAGACCTTTTTATACAATAAACCCCTCCCACACTCGTTACATTATAGCCAATTAATAACCTATTTTCACTCTTTCAGTCAGTCATTATAGCTGAATAAACCCCAGCACTGTGATTTTACTTGTATTATACTGCATACTACTGGCTGATTACTTACATCTGTTTTTGCAATAATGACCGGTTGACTGTTAATCATAACACTTATTACCGTACACAGCTGCAGAATGCAGTGATTTACCAATCACATTGAAGTGAGAAATGTAATTTAAGTGGATGATGTAGTTATATACGCTGTGTGTTTGGAGCCAGCTCTAATTCAATCAGTTAAACTCTGAGGATGATGATGAATTAAAGTGTTTTTTGGACTGTTTTTGACTGTCTGGACGATGCAGTGGTTGGTGTAATTTGACCCTGTGAAGCAAATATAGAATTGGAATTGATTTTAGACACGCTCACCCTTTCTTGACAATAACCACGATGGCTCCCAGCAGGAGGATGAGGACCACCAGTCCCCCAGCACACGCTCCCAGAATCAGCCCCATGTCCTCGGCATGCTGGGACACCTCCAGAGCGTGCTTATGGTCCCTGCAGGCACCTGACAGTCAAGACAAACTAATTAATCAACGCTTGTGAGATAAAAGCAAATTACATCAGATCAGTGATGTACTACAGTATGTACTCAACAAACACTGTTTTAAGATAACAACACTGCTAGTTTGGGCATCAGTGGCACATTTGGGAACCACATAAATATCCAAATATACATTTTAATATCTTCAAAACTCAAAAAATATTAGTACATAATATGCCCAGTCGAATACCGCACACCACATTATCTGAAGCAGCAGATGGGCATTAAACCACTGTGTCCAGGTAATGCTGGCACACTCCTGCATGTTGATCTGCTAAAGGTAGTGGATGGGCTGGAGGGAGATGAAGAGAGCGTTTATCTGCATCGAGCAGCACATGAACACGCCACAGGGGAGAAGCTCAACCCTTGAGCGAGAGCACACTGACTCTTTGGCAGGCTGGGGTCAGGTCAGAGATGCAGTTGTGCTGTTTCGGACAGGTCCAGCTCCTAAAGCTGACAATGGTGGTCCTATTTGAACTTAAAATACAGCCAATTTCATGACTGATGGTCTCCTTTCACAAATATTATGCCATATGGGCTTCCTGTTCCTTGAAAATAGCACTGATTTAGCCAAACCTGACATCATTTCAGCTCTAAAATGATAAACGGTTGCAGTCTCGAACATGCAGTGCTGCTGTCTAGAGTCTTAAAAGCACCACATTTTTGAAAGTTTGCCCATTCTTGAAGTCAGACCTCTCTTTCCAAACAGTTTGGGCAAAAACAACATTTTTTAAAAAATTTTATTCAACCAGGAACAAAATTGCCCACACATCAGAAATCATCTTTCCAGTCACTGTAAAAAAAATGATTGTGATTTTAACGGTAAAAGACTGTAAAAATGCTACAATTGGTAATTGGTTAAAGGGATACTCCACTTTTTTGGGAAATAGGCTCATTTTACCACACCCCCAGAGTTAAACAGTTGAGTTTTACCGTTTTCGAATCCATTCAGTCGATTTTTTGATATTTAGAAGAATATCAGTAACCAGACAGTTTCTGGTCTCATTGACTTCCATAGTAGGAAAAAAAATATTATGGAAGTCAATGAGACCAGAAACTGTCTGGTTACTGATATTCTTCTAAATATCAAAAAATCGACTGAATGGATTCGAAAACGGTAAAACTCAACTGTTTAACTCTGGGGAAGTGGTAAAATGAGCCTATTTCCAAAAAAAAAGTGGAGTATCCCTTTAACAGATCCTTTCCTTACTATATACGGTAAATAACTGTTATAGATATAATGGTAAATTTACTGTAAAATCCCATTAAATTTACAGTTTTGAAAGTGAAAATGAACAACTCATTGTATAATTTACAGGGAAAAAATGTAAATTGACATTTCCACAATTCCCTGCATGAAACTTCACATTTTATGAATTTTTGTTGAAATAACTTATAATAAGTCTTTTTCTAATCGGTTATGTACATTAGTTTTTTTTTGTGACATTTAATGTTGTTAAATGAATGTTTATTGCCTATTTGTGTTACCGTGATGGTGTTTAATGTTGGAGTGAATGACACTGTACAGCTTCTATATATTAATATTGCGTTTTTTTGTGGAGGAGCTGCATATGATGAGCTTCCATACATCGTGTGACTCTCATCTCTGCTGTGAGTGTTGGTCGTCAGTGTATTACAATGGTCCAAAACAGATATTAATACTGATAGAAAATAGTATCAGATAATGAAATACGGTTTTGAAGTTAAGTCTGTAAAACCTTGTTACCGTAAAGTCTTGCTACTGTATTTTATACCGTAAATTTCTGGCAACCACAGCTGCCGGTATTTTACCGTAAACTGAACACATTTTCTGCTGTCGTCACTGACTTGAGAAAGAATGTCACAAACTAAAACTGGTGGACGTGTTGAACGTGTTCCTCAGATTTTATGGGTCTCTCTGTGTCTCCATTTTCTCTTCTTATAAATGCAGTCAATTTCCGCACAGCCCCAGAGAACAGCATGAAATCTCTCTCTCGATTAATTTAAGCCCCTGCGGTGCCTCAAAATGCAGAAATTGCCATTTGAAAAATCACAGGGATGGAAGTGCATCATTATACCATCCGCGATATGGACATTAATTACATTATCATCGACTAAATAAATACCTAAACAACAGAATATGGCAAATAAAACAAAGAGTCTGAATAGACATTCAGCTGATGGGCTGTAGTATAATAGTATAGAATATACAGTCATTTTTTTGCCATGTACTTTGATTCTTCAGTCTCTTCATAAAGATGAACTCACAAACTAATTAACAATATAATGAAGTAATTAGAACTTTCATAAAATAGACACTCGCTCAACCGCTAACTGCAATAGCCCTGAATAAAAGCACAAGTCTTATTTTTAATTCAGTGTATTTTGACATTCCACTGTAGACTTTTGTACATTACTGCTATTTTTGTCGTTTCCTCGCAGAGAAAAGCAGTAAAAGGTCAGAGACGAGAGAAAAATCATCATATGCACGCTTTGGATGTCGAGCCTTTTCAAAATGAGGCTGTCTTAAGCTTTCTCAATATCCAGACTGAAGGCGGCATTGCATTTATCCCTATTCTTATATTCTTTAAAATACTTATGTGAGGTCTATATGACCACTCTGCTTCATTATTGGCTTGGTGTGCATTATTTTACACTCATTCAATCGGCCATCATCAATGATTCTGCTAAAACCATATTAATCATCAAGATGTCTGTCTGGTTTGTGTCCTTAGAATTTGTGTAAAACTGATTTCTTTAATATCTCATTCTAAGCATCCACTGCTGAAATGTCATCTTATTTGTCGGCCTGTTCATATCATGTTGGCGTACTATGCCAAGCTTGAATGAGAAATGATGATGTAATATCTGAATCACAGTTCTGGGTGGATTGTGCGCTTGCACTGTCACCACTTGTGTTTTGAGAGACTGCCATATTAGGGTAACAAATATGTTTTCATTGCTTGTCAAAGTGTGAGTGAGTCCGCAACCGGGACATTTAGTTATCATTGATGAATATGCGCTGTCATTGAGACATGCCCTCGAGCGTGTAAACACTGCAGATAAAGAATGAATTACCTTTACGAGCGATCCGAATGCAGTTGATCCTGGTCTCCTGAGGAGAAAACACAGAGTGTGTGTGTTATAAGGGCTGTCTGAGAGGAGAGAGAGAGAGAGGAGTGTGTGTGTGTGTGTGTGATTTGTGTAAATATCCAACTAGAAATCCCACAGGCAGTCAGGGATAAATTAAAATGCCTAAATTGATGACATCTCCTAGCAAATGAATGAGAACATTATGTTAGACACAGAGCACAAAGTCAGACACTTTAAATTAAATAAAACCTCATAAGTGACAGAGATATCTAATCCTCACGGGTGGGAAACGCTGATCCTGGACCAGCCGCTGTCCTGCACAGTTTAGCTAATCAAACTCACCTGAAGCTAGTCAGTAATTTTATTTAATTAAAATTATATATAGACTAATTTATTCAGCTACATTTGTTTTTAGTCAGAGTTTTACAAATATGATTGAGGCCATGTCTCAAAACATTGAGAGTATACTCAAAGTCACTCAAAGACAATTTGTCCCCTTGATGTCTCAGGAGATGACATGCCAAGGCTAAAAATACTTGTCAAAGAAATTACAACAATTGTTGACAAAACAGGACCTGGTATAAAAATAATGCAGAAACTGTTGCTGCAAGTCTGGTAATCAGTGAGATTTTCTAAAGTTTCTGGACAAACTGGATGAAAAACTCTACTTGACAGATGCAGAATGGGTGCACACACACACAAAGGATGAGCTATAGAGACATATTATCAAATTAGGATTTACAGGTACAAATTGCAGCTTTATGTGCCAATTATGCAAATTGATGTACTTAGATTAGAGTCGAGACCTTTCTCACCTAAACTGCTGGTAAATTGCCTTTTAAATTGAAAATCGGCTTCGAGGTTGCGTTCTCCTCTTGTTCAGCAGGGCAGATGTGACATATTTACCACCACATTTTAACGTCATTAAAACATGCGTTCCACAGCCCTGGGTTGAGCACTGAAGGCCAGTATTAAAATTAATCACGTTCAGATTTTTCCTTTACATGTGGCATTTACAATATGGCCAATATTCAGAAGGAGAAAGTGTCTGTCTGTCTGTCACAGCCACAAATGTGACTAACTCGTATGTGTCTCTGGGGTGATTTAACAGCCACTACATTAATAATTCACTGAAGAAAATGTCAGAGGAGATTTTCAGTGCAGAAGTTGCTGGTGCAGTGCTGGCCTGGGCATCTCACTAACTGTTTTCAACCCTGGGTTTGAGAGAGCTACTATTAGGTTTTGGGTGGTTTTCATCTTTTGAATTCACTCTAAAAAATCTTGGGTTATTTTTTCTGCCCAAATCCATGGTTTGGGTCATTTTTGGGGGGATATTTTTTCAGTATTTGGCTAGTATTTTGTTATTAGATATTCTAAAATGTATTTGTCTTTTTTCAAACCCAACCCATAGATCTGCAGTACACCACTTTACTCAGAGTAATTACTGTTTAAATTTAGGCCAAGTCTAATAGAGAGAAGCTGCACCTCATTATCAGGAATAATTGACAAAACAATAAGCGAGCATTTAGCGTCACTCATGTTAAAAAGATTTATTTAGGCTCTTTGAGATGGAAATGTGAGTGGGTCAGATAAACAAAAACCTCAATGAATTTGACTCGACTTGTGCTAGAATAAACTGACTTTCAATGGTGCGTGTCAGACCGCGAGAGTGGTTGATGCTACTGTTTATGGTCAATCATGTATTCATTACTTCCCATTATCAGCACAATCCTATTATTGGATACAACGGTAGCTTTGTTTTTGTTGGTAATGATGAGACAGCTAGCCAAAAGGAGTGTGTTTGTCTTGTTCTCTAAATCTATAACCCTCCATTTTACAACAGAGACACTACAGAGTCAAAAAATACAAGGAGACAAAATACAGAAAGGCCTCATTAAAATGACAATTGATGATCAAATGCTTGTCGCAGTGAAAACTTTCATGTACCGCAATCTGGATCACCTCAATACATCAGACTAACAGCAGTAAATAAGATGCTATGCTGTGCTCAAATGATTCATGTTATTAGCTTTCCAAGGTTTCTGTGGATGGAAATTACATATTCAGTGTAGTTATTTATTCTCATTAATTACATAAGAATACATAATTTCTTATGATTTTCTTGTCTGCTGTCTATTTCCCAAATCTCCACCAAATATCAAAGTTAACAGCAAATAAAGACCATGTTACGGTGCATTTCGCAGGCTTAAAGAAGTGTTGATCCTGATCTGGAGGGCCATCTTCCAGCAGAGTTTGGCTCTAGCCCAAACTAAACACACCTAAACCAGCTAATCCATTCAGTGTCATAGCACGGATCTGTGTCTATCTGTATAGAATCTGCAAGTGCTTCAAGAATGTGATCAATTAAAAGGGGAGAGGTCACAGGAGATGCTGCTTATTCTCCAGTGGAAACAGCCATTTGTCTCAGTTGACCACTCGTGATTGGATCTCAATTCCAGACGGAAACAGGGTTTGTATGTCGCTTGGTTTCCAATAATATTGGGGGCGTCAGAGAGTCGATGTGCAGAGAATGTTGGAGAATTCTGCTTGTCCTATGTACATGTGAAAGAAGCGTGCATGTGATGTAATGCCAAGCAGAAAAAACTAGGGTCATAGGGCACATGAGGACAGGGACAAGAGAGCGGAAAGTACCCAAAAACACTTGTAGCACAGATGCAGGTGTTGGGAGGCACTGGGAGAGAAACAGATTGTATACAATGTAACAATGTGCCACCGAGAAAAGCGTACTAAAACAAGGAGCCCATTGTGTAAAGAGATACTAATACAGATGTCCATTTTTTAAAAGAAAAGATACGCATGCACAAAGAAGGTTGCCCCAATTAATTAATTTTTAATCTGGGAGGAGTAATAAGGAGGAGCAAAGAGAGAAAAGATAACAATTTGAGCACTAATTGGGTACCACAAGGTATAAGAATGTGTGCAGGCCATTGTAACATCAGATGACTGGCTGACATCTCACTTTATTGAAGCTTTTCTGAGACCCAAGACCTCGACTCTGCGCAATTTCTTGAAGACCTGAACCAGACTTTGATGATTTGAATTGGGACTGGAAATCTGCCACAACAAGAAATCCCAGACCTTCCAAAAGAGCTGAGATGCCTGAGACAGGTTCATGTGCTAATGTCTCAAGTGAGAAAAATCCAATGAAAAATGATCTGATGAGAACTGAATGAAAGAACCATCAGTTTTGTGCAGTTTAGTACTCTTTTGCCTTGCAAAGAGTTCAAGAGCTGAATAGACTTAAATAAGATCTGGTCTGAAAGCACTGAAGATGAAAGAGAAGATGACACACTCCACTGTAAAAGCTCTTTTGAAATGAACTGAGGGACACACCTCCACCTCTTTTGGCCATTGTCAAATAGGTATGACACACATATGATTCAGATCAAATGAATCTTGTCAGAGTGTCAACAACATAATTGTCAAAGACTCTTGCCTGCAATTGCATGTAATAGAACAGAAAGGTTCATTGCCTGCACTGCTGAAGAAGCTGATAAATTGTCACCATTGATAGAAATGAATTCATAGGAAATTGGTATCTTCTTGCAGCAATGCAAGCGATGCAACTGGGAAATGTCAGAAAAAGTAATTTCTTGGCAGCTGAAGCTTCAACATCCATGACAAGGACCAGAGAAGACGCCTCTGGGGTCAAGTACAGATCCAAGGCAGCCATCGTATTAAGTTATGTATGTATGTACAGTGAGTGACACCAACAGTTGATAAAAAACGCACAAAACAACTCAGTATTTTCACATTTTTGCCAATTTCCCATTCATTTTCCATGCGAGTCCATTTGGACCCGAACACCCCAAGTGTGACTATTTTTTTTACAACCACTTAGACTATTCACATCCACAATTTTTTGGGGTGTTCAAATACCAAATACCAACAAAGTCACCAAATTTCGGACCATTCAGAGGAATGTGATTTAAAAAAAATTATTTAAATTCTTCGGGTCCATTTGGGCCGAACAACCCCAGAGGGTTAAAACATAAATCCCTCATGAGAATTTATTGGGCCGATGGGATGACTCACCCCTCTGAAGTTACTGGAGGCCTGGAAGTAGATTATGTAATTCTTGCTGGGGTCAAGGGGTGTGTTCCAGTAACCATTGTAGGTGTGGTTGTCCCCCACGGTGAAGGGCGTGGCCTCGGGCAGACTGCTGGGTGGGAGTTCAGCGGTGTAGTAATGAGATGCACCACTTGCCCCTCCCCCTGGAGTCTCCCCATGGGAGGAAGGAGCAGGGAAACACTCCATGTGACCCAACTCCCTCCGCCTCACCTGTCTGGAGCTGTCCTCCTCCACCACAACCACATGATAGGTGCTGTAGAAGAAGATATATCGGCCGTTAAACAGGCCAAATAAATAAATAAACCAAAAATAGCCTATACACCACAGTATGAAAAGGCTCATACAACAGTATATTTCCCACATGATTTTAAAGATTCAAAACCAAGCAAAAATATATAAAACACTATGTAGTTTCTGTGCTCATAATTCAACTGTTGAGTAGTCATAACATGAAAAAACAACCCTGTTTTATTGGGACTAATATGCATTTAATGTTTGGACATGTTTGGTAATAATATGCATGTTTGGTTAATGTTTGGACATCTGTATTATTGTCATCAAACAAGTCTACTAAGAGCCTTATATATATTTTTAGCAAATATTGTGAAGAGAAAATCAAATTGTTTCATATTTCTTACCTAACAGGTGCTCCTCTCCCCAAGGCTGGCCGCAGCAGGACCGTGATGGTGCTCTCAGACTCACTCAGTGGAGACGGGACGTCTTCATAATCGAATGCGGGCGCTGAGGGGGAAAGAAAGAGCAAACGGTATCTGATCTGTCTCAAATGTGAGTAAGAAATCTTTTTATGTGTGCCAAAAAAGTGACTAGAGATCTGGACCAGTGAACAAATCATTATTTAGTGCTGGTCCGTGAAATTCCTTCAATGATTTGACTCAGTTAACAGCTCACTGGAGGGGAAGATTATCAGTAATAAAGCCTTAAAACACAAATTTATAATTACACAAAGATGAGTAAATAACAACAGAAGTTTGATATTTGATCTATTTAAAACTCCCACACTCGTAGCAACTCGAACACACAGAAAAATCTTTCAGATTAGTCTTAGTTTTCACTGACTTAAATCACACAGATAACAGAGAGAGCGCACTACTACATGATGGAGGCGGATGAGAGCGATCCTCAGTCCTTTATCCGTCTCTGGAGGGGTGAGTGCAGAACAGACCTCCCGCTCCCATTCCCGCTTATTATTTGAAGTCAATTAGTGCGCTAGTACAGGCAAACGGGTCAATGTCTCAGCCTTCAACAAGCAGAAAATCTACAGTACAGAGACTGAGAGCTACTGTTAGATCCGTTTCATAAGAGGACTGACTGTGGGATGTTGAGATTGACATGTTTATTGGAACTAACCCCAAAAGAAACAGACAAATAAGAAAAGATTTGCTCACGCCTACAGCTAGGCTATATTATGTGTGTGTGTGTGTGTGTGTGTGTGAGAGAGGATATTTAAGGGAACATGCAAAAATGATTAACCATTTAAAGGGTTAGTTCACCCAAAAATGAAAATTCTGTCAGTATTTCCTCACCCACATGTTGTTCCAACCCCGTAAGACCTTCGTTCATCTTCAGAACACAAATGAAGATATTTAAGATATTAAGATCGCTCCTGCATACTAGTCCATAGGCTTCTTGAGGGAATGACTCTTGCTGGCCTCGAAAAGTCATTAAAGACATCGTTAAAATAGTCCAAGTGACTACAGGGGCTCAATCTTAACTTTATCAAACCACGAGAACACTTTTGTGCGCAAAAACAACAAAAATAACGACTTTATTTCAACTATTGGTTTATTTCTCCCTCTGTGCGAGTCAGGTTACTAGTTTAATAGCGTAAGCTTCTGTTATTGTACGTCACACGCATCACACACATGACCAGCGTCGGCCAATAGTGAGCCTGCGTGTGACGTAGCTTTACGCAATCACGCTACGCTAACGGCCCATAGAGAAGGAAGTGAATAGTTGAAATAAAGTCGTTATTTTTGTTGTTTTTGCGCACAAAAAGTGTTCTCGTGGTTTGATAAAGTTAAGATTGAGCCGCTGTAGTCACTTGGACTATTTTAACGATGTCTTTAATGACTTTTGGAGGCCAGCAAGAGTCATTCCCTCAAGAAGCCTATGGACTAGTATGCAGGAGCGATCTTAATATCTTAAATATCTTAATTTGTGTCCTGAAGATGAACGAAGGTCTTCATGAGGGTGAGGAAATACTGACAGAATTGTCATTTTTGGGTGAGCTAACCCTTTAACCTGTTAGCAACAAAACAGGGAAGATATTCTCCCTTTTTAAGAAGGATGTGTTGGGACTAAACTGACGGGCTGTTGATCTGCTGAACATACGCCTGGATAAACCTTGTTATACATATTTCTGCTGTTCAGAGAGTCTATCTTGCCAAAAGAATAGCTTTTGCCTAGCTTAGATTAAATATAAATAAAGTCTGAATAAATCCTGAACCAATTAAAAGGCCCTTGCAGGCATCTGACATTCATTCCAGAGATAAAACTGAAGCCCATCCAGCTTCTAGTGGAGAAATTATAATTAAGCACTTCAGCTACAAGTTATAGGTTTTCCGACATGGCTCATATTCCCATTAATTCCTTGTTTCCTCACCTGAGATATTGGTGGTGATTTCGGTCAGGGCGGTCTGGCCAAAGCCCTTGGCGGTGCGGGCGCGGACAGACACCAGGTACGTGGTGCCCGGGTGAAGCCCAGAGAACATGTGATACGTCTCGTTCTTCAGTTTGGAGACAGTGCGCCGTGGGCCGGGGACGTTGATGCTGGGATCGGACGATTCGATGCTCTGATAGCTGATCTGAAGACCAATAACAGACCGTGAGTTCAGCGGAAATGATGTCATACCGTACAGTGTTGATGATGAATCCTGTGATGATGCAGAAACTACTGGATACGTCACTTGATCCACAGCAAAAACAAATCCTTTTTGAAAGCACATTTGAAGACTGTTTCATGCAAGAAACTCTTTCTCAATATATTTAAGAAAAAACAGAATCTATATATATATTAGGGCTGTCAAAACGATTAATCGCGATTAATCACATCCAAAATAAAAGTTTGTGTTTACATAATATATGTGGGTGCACTGTGTATGATTATGTTGTATATATAAAAAAACATACATGCATGTATATTTAAGAAAAAAATATTATTTATATATGAAATATTTATATTTATATATAATATAAATTATATATAAATCTATATACAGAATATACATGAAAATATTTCTTAAATATATACAAGCATGTGTGTGTATTTATATATATTAATTATACACAGTGCACCCACATATATTATGTAAACACAAACTTTTATTTTGGATGCGATTAATCGCGATTAATCGTTTTGACAGCCCTAATATATATAGATATCTATACAAACTTTAAGGTGTAATAAAACCCCATATTTTAGCTCTAGTAAGTTACTCCTCAGAGTTCATTACAAGCTGTTTGAAGAATCTGTTGAAACCGCTCCACTATATAATACTCTTATAATATTAATCTTAATGTTGGAGGAGCCACCAAAAAGGCTGAATAATTTATCTTGCTTAATTAGTGAAACAAATATTGCAAAAGCACTCGAAAGTTTGAAAATGTTTGCCCTTGCCAAGGTACCTGTGGATGTAAAACAACTACCTTGATTGAATAACAGAGAAACTTCATCATCCCTCTCAATATCAACTTTATAGAAATTACATGCTCCATTTTGTAACTACTTTTAATTAAAATGCTAATGCGACATATCAACCACTGAAAAATGGTCAAATTCATCAACAACATCTATTAGCACAGTGAACCAAACGAGTGTAAGCCGAAGTGTACATGTGTCTATGCTGACAGACAGCAGCGGTAACTGAAGTGGGCTGAGGCGGTGAAATATTACCAGACTAAAGCACTTTAACACTATTGCCCCATCCCACAGTCTCTGCAAGGCAAAGAAGCAATTATGTTTGTTCCTCGACTAATTGAAGCCTGGAGAATGAACTGCAACATGATTAGCATAAGAACACCTCGACTCTGTGAAGGCTGAGATAGTTTACACACACACACACACACTAATGGCTCTCTGACTGCGAAGGAGAGTGAGGGATAAAAACAAACCCCGCAAGAAATAAAAGAGAAAATGGATTGCACTTCTAATGAACTAAACAGCACAATCTCATGAAACGTTATATGCATTTGCACATAACATGTATTGATTTATAAATAACTTGCGTCTCTATAGCTGTAAATATGTAAATGTTTACAATTTAGATGTTGCCAATGTCCATATTGCCCTTTTGACAAAAGTTCAAAATTCTTGATTCTTGAGTGAACGATCGCTTTAATGGACACACATTAGATAATACCATAAAGGCCTTTTCACATGTGGAGAAAAAGAAGTGTGCTTAACTGTATTCAATGAAAAACAAAAACTTATTATAACTGCACTTTTTCGCTTGTACATTACAAATACTTAATGTAGATAATAAAATATATTACTTGTAATAAACTTTAAAGGGTTAGTTCACCCAAAAATCAAAATTATCCCATCATTTACTCACCCTCAATCCATCCTAGGTGTATATGACTTTCTTCTTTAAGCCAAACACAATCAGAGTTAATCAAAAAAAAATCCTGGCTTTTCCAAACTTTATAATGGGAGTGAATAGTAACTTAGATTTTGAAGTCCGAATAAATTGCATCCATCCATCATAAAAGTAATCCATACAGCTCCAGAGTATTAATAGAGGCCTACAATGCTTTTTTTGTAAGACGGATATCCATATTTATAACTCTGGCTTCTGGTACTACAGTCCGTACGCAAGTGGAGATCCGGCCAAAGAGTGACCTCTAAAATGATGTTTGACGGCGCATTACTTTTATGATGGGTGGATGCGCCATTTCTAGCCTTCAAAAACGATTCACTCCCATTTTAAGTCATATACTAGTATGGCTTGTGGATAATTTTTGGATGAATTAACCCTTTAAGGAAGCTTCAAGAGGCAATGCATTCATTAAAAATCTAATACATTTTCAGAGGGATTAACATGCAATCAAGTGTCTCAAAACATTACATTTAGGTCACACTATACCTTTAAAATATGTTAGTAAGTATGTTTATATATATATATATATTATTATATTATTTAATATTTAATATTTAACAATATTATCAATCTGTGTTGTACTACTTTCATTTTATCACTGTGAAGCTGCTTTGATACAATCTGTATTGTGAAAAGCACTATATAAATAAATGTGACTTGACTTGACTTGATATATATGCTTAAATTTGGTGATATAAATAAATATATCCAAGCTGCCTCTGCATTACATTCAAACATTTATGCATTTTTTATTGAGCAAATGTCACCTCAGATGCAGTTTAAAGGCTAAATATTAGTTTGACGTTAGAATCCATGTTTCCATTTACAATGTTTCTTTTAAAGAACACATTACCTCATACTGCGTGATCAGACCATTGGGCTCCAAAGGCTCCTCCCACTTCAGAAAGATCATGTCATCCAATGGGGTGAATGTTAAAGACTCGGGTGCAATGCCTCCTGGGACTGCAGGAGAAGAAAGAGAACGATACGGGGGTACGGTCAGCTCCATCTTACTCAACACGAGTATCACACACAGCTGAGACTAGACAGGAGCAAACTATAGAAGCACAGTTTGATGTTCAAGAAACCACGGCAATTGTGTTGTCGGTGAGGAAGAATATAGGGCAAAAGAGAGGAAGAGAGAGAGAGGGAAAAAGAGAGAGCAAAAGGCCACAGTCATCCACCATCCTGGCTACAGGCTGAAATCATTTCATTAGGACTCAAACTTCAGTAATACCGAGTGTTGTCAGCTATAGGAAGTCTGGCTTCTGATAGGCTATTTAGTCTTGTTAAGTCAGTGTTGAGGAAAGCAAACAGCTTGAGCAGAATTACTTCTCTTTAAAAATAAATACATAGATGCATGGAGACAGCAATTATGGGCCCAACCTATAATTAAACCTATAGTTGTTTGTTCTGAGGTACATAGCAATTGTGATTTCTGCACAAAAACATAAATACCGGCAATTTGGAAAACAAATGCATGCTACGAGGCTTCCATGGTGCTAAACTAAATGCTATTGGCTGTTTGAAAAAGGGGGAGGAGCAATTCAAGAACATCTTAGACTGTTGACGCTACATGACATGTGGTGAGATTGGGTAAACACACACTAGCTGTAAACGAGCAGTCGTCCAAAATATTTTATAATCTAACCAAAAATCCTGACATTCCACATGCATTTCCCCTCTCTATACAGATGCTCGAGAGTTTTTATATCCTCGTTTCTCATTAACTCTCTCTCTCTGCAAGCATGCTGACTACCAGTAATTTAACATTACGTGCGGAATTAATTCATTCATTAACTTCAGTTCTTGATGTTGTTTCCAATTAACCAAACACATCAAACACAAACAAGCTCTATCAGTGTGCAAAAATATATAAATAAAGCAACAGAAAATGATAAATGGAGAGCATTCATCATTTTCAGACGGCGAGGTTTTCTCTTGACCTCTGAGAGTTTCATCTTAACCCATTTGCATGAGAATGCGCCTCCGGCAAAAACGCACCGCCTGACACACGATGTAAATAAAAATGCAAAAATAAGCAGAAATCTTTATTTCATGGTTTTGCTGGTGGCCTTTTCTTATTCATTTTTCATATACATCCATTTAAAAGTATGATCTTCCATTTAATTATGCTGAAGCGTTGTATTCTGTGAGTCAATATTTGTGTTGTTGCTATAATTGGGCTTTGAGCACTGGGGGCCAACTGGGCCTCGGTGCCGTCGCCACATCATAATTGCTCAGATAACTACACGCCTTTGCAAAGATGGATGAGTTATGGCTACTGACGTGTGCAAAAAAAAAGCCCTCTGGATAAATGAAAGTTTAATCAAACTCGGAAAGTTTATGAGCAACATGGAGATAAGAAGTATAATGATGCGATTCTTCATCGGAAGCTAAAAATACTTGATTACATCAGGCTGTCTGAGAGTTTGTTCGAGAAAACTGTTCAACACTAACAAATAAAATGCTTTATGAGTTTACAAAACAGTCCTTGAAGTGAAAATGATGGCACTGTCAATGAAGACAATATTGCCTTAGTAAAACATCTATGAATGTAGCTGTGCAAGGTCATTTAGTCATGTTAATGCTCCCCTGCATCCTAAAGGGTGCTTTTCATATTTAAAATGCAATGCATGTTACTTAAATTACACAAAATGTCTCAAAATACGACCGTAACTCGGATTACGACTGTAATGAGAAGGGAACAAGACGCTGCGTCGAGAATCAACACTTTGGGAAACCCCTTCAGTGTTCAGCAATTAACATATGTAGAGACTACGATATTAAAGGGATCCTCCACTTTTTTGGAAATAGGCTCATTTTACCACTCTCCCAGAGTTAAACAGTTGAATTTTACCGTTTTCAAATCCATTAAGACGATTTTCTGATATTTAGAAGAATATCAGTAACCAGACAGTTTCTGGTCTCATTGACTTCCATTGTATATATTTTTTTCCTACTATGGAAGTCAATGAGAGCAGAAACTGTCTGGATACTGATATTCTTCTAAATATCAGAAAATCGGCTGAATACATTTGAAAACGGTAAAACTCAACTGTTTAACTCTGGGGGAGTGGTAAAATGAGCCTATTTCCAAAAAAAAGTGGAGTATCCCTTTAAATATAAAGTAATATTTTGCAAATGATTGGACTGGATACCTATTATTAAGTATTACCAAATTTGGATTTGATGGATACAGGAAAAATAAGATTCAGTACTCACTGTCTTCCTCCGTCTGAAAGGTCACTTCGCGGCTCTCTTTCTTGCCCTCTGGATTGGCCAGAGCCAGCCTCACGTGAACGGCATGGAATGGTGGTAGATCCCGAAGTGTGAAGCGGGAGGTGTTCCCCTCCACCGACAGACACTCCCTCACCGTGGCGTTATTCCCGCCAGCCCCGCCCCCAGTCGCAGTGGAGTAGCGGTAGCACAGCGACAGGGAGTACGTATGGCAGCGCGTCAGGTTATATCCCACCGGCTCCCACTGCAGGAGCAGCTGACGGGACTGAATCTCTGACGCCGTCAAACCTTTCAGGGGACGCATGGGCTCTGGATGAGACAGAAGAGGAACTGGATTATCTACACTTCACACTTTCACTCCAATTTGAGTTGAGTTTGTTGGCACATGTTGCTAAGCTAATGAACGCTTACTCTAAAGCTAGAAAACACTTTTATATTTATTAACTACTACACCAAACAGAAAGGTTTCTGTTTCAAACATTTATCATGACACATCAATTATTATTTCAAGTAGCTCTGCTACCCCCCCCCCCCCCTCTCTCTCTCTCTTAGTGCAGAGCCAATTAGAGCTGCTATGAGCTAATTACACATGTCATATGTGAAGGCAGGGGTCCTTGCCTCTATTTTCTGTCACTTTAATTCCCTCTCACCAAGGCTGACATTATTTCTACCCCAGAGAGTGACAGACAGGAGACGAGCCCAGTGAGACCTGTGTGTGTGTGTGTGTGTGTGTGTGTGAGTCGGTAAATACAACACAGCACGTGGCATTGCAGGGTAAGTAGCTCTGCAACAAATGCACAATGAATAATTAACACAATTATATTTTAAAACTAAAATCACCTCCTAGATTTGAAAAGAAAGTCCTGTCAAGAACATATCTCAGTCATATTTCACCCCAAAGAAAAAAAAAATTCCTTAAAGAAAATGTCTCGGTTACGTACAGTATGGTAACCCTTGTTCCCTGAGTAGGGAATGGAGATGCAAAGAACTGGGAGATCAACTGCCTTCGAGTGAATTAAACCGAGCCAATGAATATTGGCATTCAGGATTCGCAGTCCGCGCCCCGCCTGCCAGCGCTGGTATAAAGCGGAAGCGAGAACACACACACACACACACACACACCTTGAGCACATATCCCAACCGGGGTCTCAGGACATGTGAGAAAGACCCGGCCCGAACACCAGGCAAGATTCGTCGACTGAAAATGCCTGCAGAACCCCAACCCTCTCCACACAGGCCAGAGCCGACAGGAGAGCTGTCTTCATAGACAAGATACTCAACTCCGTTGTATTTAAGGGCGTCTGAAGTCTCTGAGCTCTAGAGTTAAGTCTATTCTATACATTTATGCATCCAGCCTGAGTCAACTGCCTCAGGTATTGTGTCCCTCGGCCTGCGTTAGTGCGGCTGCGGATGCCATATGCCCCAGGAGCCTCTGAAACCAGAAATACCTGAGGCAGTTGAGCACTGGCTGGAGGCATATATATATATATATATATACACTAAAATAATTTCCGGATGCATTATGGTATCAGAAATATGATTTTTACCTTTCAAACCTATATTAATGTTGGAGGAATTGTTGTGAAAATAATGAAACTCTGACAAATTAGGTTTCCTTGTCCTCATGCAAAATTTTATTTTATTCACGTTTTATTTCTTTTGGGGGTTTTTTTGTGTGGTGAAATTAGACCCTGAAGTTTTCGTGAGACATTTTGTGTTTACACTGAGAGCTGAGACAGTCGATGCCCAGTCAACCCTGCTGTGAATGCCCACAGACCACCAACAGACCCCCACCGATGAGTCCTCAAGACCAATCAGCCTGATTACACTAATTAATGAGACACATCTACTAAAACTCCCACAGGCCTGATGGGGAATGGCCTAACAGCTGGATATGACACACACACACAGTCACATCCTCTGAGAACCAAAATTTGACCTTGATATGAATTGAATCTGTTTGAGAGAGAGATACAGTTACAGAAAAGCACAAGGGAAAATCCCCCAGCCAAAGACACAGAATCAATCATGAAGACGATGAAAAAAACAGAATAGTGTGAGCTGGCTTTTAGTGAATATTATGCAATATTAATAAGGTAGCCTTCTAGTTGATTATTAATATCTCTTTCACCAGTTAAAGAAGATGAAGACAAAGGATAATTCAAAAAGGTTTCTATAAACAAATTGTTTTTTTTTTTTTATGAAATATATATGTTAGAAATACACATAATAACCAGAAAATAACTTCTTGAGGGGAGGGAAAATATATTATAATGCAATGTAAATATTCAAAGTTTTAAATATCAGATTAGTTTAAGTACAAAAACAATCATCAACAGTGGGTCTCAAAAATACAGATATCTTCCACATTAGCAGCTTGTACTGTATGCAGTGTGCGGTTTAGGGACGCTGTTCTTCTGGGTCCGCTACTGAGAAACATGATAAAGTGAGTCTCAGAGCACCTTTGACAGTGATGCATTAAAAGGTCCAAAAGCGAGGCTGTAACTGAAGTACATTTATACTACAGTTCGGTCCAGTTTGACAGAAGAAAACAAAAATCTTATTATACAGTACAAGACTGCACTTGCTCTGTTTGGGTCAACTTATTTCAACTTGAAATAAATTAAATTTAGTTTCCAATTTTTGTGGCGTTACTAAATTTGTGTTTTCGTTGAGCACGAAAATAGAGAGCGTTACTATGACATTCATCATTCAACCCGATCTCATGGCAGTTTGTACACTGAAAAAAAATAATATGCTTTATCTAATCAATAAAATTGTGGCAACATATACAAGCAATATTATTAATTAAATTGTACAAATTAGAATTCATTAGAATGTTAATTTGATTAACTATTATTCAATTCTAATTTGTTCAATTTAATAAATAATATTGCTTGTAATCTGTTGCCACAATTTTATTGATTAGATAAAGCATATTCATTTTTACAGTATACATATTTTATGAGGTGGCCAATTCGATGTCACTTGTACGAATTTGTAAGATTTTCGTTAAAACTGTTCATATTTTACGAGTTGCCCAATTTGTATGAATTTGTACAAATGACCTACCCCTGTCCCCACCCCTAAACCTACCCATCACTGGGGTTTGGACAAATCCTACAAATTCGCATGAGTGAGGTTGCACGAATTCGTACAATTGGTCATGAGATAACGTTGGGTAAAGTTATAACAGCTTAAAATCAGCCCTTGAGTTGTCTCAACTCATTTTAATACTATTACTTTTAATTTCACTTTCAAAAATGAATTAAAGCGAGAAGAAAATAGTAGGAAATAAAAAGATGCCATTTGATATAATAATGATTATTTTTGCATAAGTAACTACGCAGATGCATTCAGTAAGGGATAATGTACATCCAGCCGGGGTTCTCTCAAAATTCGCCAAAATTTAAATAAAATGGGGATAAGATAAATTGATTTCAGAATAAACTCTTTTAAAATTGTGCAATTTTTTGTGCAGAAATGAATTTCATCAGTCATAGATTTCAATCCATGATCTGTCTGAGATATGAAGCGTACTCTCGATGGCTCTGTTTACCTGCACACTTGGTTCTGCTGACCAGCGGGGGTCCGGGCGGGCCGGTTCCACCCTCTCCGGGCCGGGTGAGGAGAACGCTGATGCGATACTCCGTGTCAGGCTCCAGATGCCAGACTTTATACGTCAGTGAGTTGACTCCGTGTGTTTCAGACCACGGCGAATGACTGGCCCTGTACACGATCTCTCTGCGGATCACCGGCCCGTCGCCCACGATGGAGTTAGTGTTGAGCTGGATGATCAGATACGTGGGGCCGGAGCGCAGCAGCTGGGGCGGAGCGATCGGGGTGGGCGGGACTACACAACAGGACAGGAGAAGAAGAAAAGAAGTTTCAATCAGAACGCTTTTGGACAGGAATCACCCTTTATAATGAACAAATCAATTAATGACCCACAATGAAAGCAGACTGAGATGATTATGGATCTTCAGCTGTTTCTAATCTTCTACAAAAAGGACTAGCAGAGCTACTGGTTAGACGTTAGCATATTTAACTCTTAGGATTGATAGTATCTATCCAACTTATATCACGTTACTGTGACTAGATGAGACACGTTTCTGAACATACTTATAGCAGTTTAGTTCTAATAAAAGTTATTTTTTGACTGTGGAGAAAGTTTTGAAACATGTTTAACTCCTTTCTCACCAGATATAAAATAAATGTGATATTTTCTAAATCTTAATCTTAGAGTGGGTTATTGGCAGTCAGAATCCTATTATATGTATGAGTTGGTAATAATAATAATAAATCAAGAGTAAAGGTGAACATAAAAAAGTATAGTTTATAACAAAATTTTAAATGTTTTTTTTTTAAACGCGACATGTTTTATTATAGTTTCACCAAAATATTAGTAATACAGATTAACTGTATTTCAATGTCAAATAAGTAAATTGTTTATGTTACTGTTATTAGCCTTGTTGAGTTGTCTTAAATAATGAGAAAATAAAGTTCCTAACCTGCCTAAATGCATCATTGTTAGCTTTAAAGACCGACTGCAGTCAATAATTGTATCGCTTAAAACTATGATCATCATAATTATTTAAAGTTTTTTTCTGTGAAAATAAGATATTTATGCCATAAAATATCTTGAATGTAACTCTACACCCTTGCTTCATCATATATACAAAAAATGCATTAATAATCCAGTATAATAAAAACTGTTATTATAATGATGTATATGTCTTGATGTGGTTAATATATATTCATATACATATCTAACCCTAACACTATATATATATATATATGAAGAGTTCAGATGCAAAAGCCTCTAAATGCCATTTGAAATTTTCTTCTAAAATGATCATTTTTATCAAGCTTGTATATTCAAGTTCAGTAATTTCACTTAAATGACAATTAATAGGTAATCTTCATTGCCATTTAAGTGAAATTACTGAACTTGAATAAATAAGCTTGATAAAAATGATCATTTTAGAAGAAAATTTCAAATGGCACTTAGAGGCTTTTGCATCTGAACTCTTCGTATATATATATATATATATATATATATATATATATATATATATATATATATATATATAGAACATTTATTTCATTATGAGCATGGGCTTCATAGAAAGTGTTAATGAAATGATCTCAGGTGAAAGGAAATGAGAAGCAAATAGGAAAACACATTGTAAGATCAGACAGAAGATGCTTTTCTGCATTAATTCAGTCGGTGACAGCTTCTTTTTTTACTCTTATCTGAGTGTGTCACTGTCACATTTGAATGAATTAAACGTCTTTCCTGATTGCGTAGTTTCTCTCATCTCTCAATTTAAATGAATCATCATCTCTGTATGAGACACCATCAGTAACGGTGTGACTGCGAAACCTTGACTTCCATATAAAGGAACGCATCAACATGTTAATGGGAGATAAATGCAGATAAACACGCCTGAACACTGAGATCCATTACCAGACGAGTTTCGAATGAGAAGAAGAATCTGCGCCTCCATAATAGACACACAATTGCACTGGGAATATTTAACCCTACTGGGACGTGGGGTTAATAGACCATTAATACACCCACTGGAGGTGGATGAGATGATCACATCTTGATCAATCTGATACTGTAGGCTATATATTGCACAATACAAGGTATAACATCTTGGCTCGGCAAATCTGGAAAATATAAATGATGCCAAATTTTGTGTTAAAGCTGATCCTATACTCATCATAATTTGAGTATATTGTAAGTAAATCGTCATCCCAGTATATCTTCTGATAGAATGGAGCAGTGCAGCATGGCTGTAATTTGGCCCGTTGCTCTTTTAGTCGTGTGTGTGTGATAAAATATTAAACTGTGACGTAAATACAGCACACTTCAGAAGCTAATAACCAAAGTTCAATAATAAATCCCCCCCCCCCCACCCAAACAGAACGCACCGACAGCGATTTGTCCTGTAGTTTAGTGTATTTCCAGTGACATTACCTCAGTTCCAGTGGAAACATGACTCACTCACTCTTTCAATCACGCCACCGTCCTGAGAGGCTCTTGTAGGGAGCAGAATCATTACTGGGGCCATAACGAGGCAGCATGGGGTCATTTGCATGGCTGATTGCAGCAGAAATTGTGTTATTTTGGGGTGAGATGTGTCTCTGATTGGTGGTTGTGACTGTAATCAGCCCGCCGGTACTCTGGAGTGCTCGAGTCAAAGAGGTTAGGACTTACTCAGGCTTCGGCTGAAGAGATCTCTCGATGGGGACGTGACGTTACAGAGAATCAGAGAGTTCAGAGGGATCGGGACAGTCCAGAACGTTCTGTGCTTGAAGAAGATGACTGAGAATAACGGCTGACCGCTGGCCTGATAAAACGGACGCTCTCTGGAATCTTTTCATTGACCAAAAGCTTTTCTGTTGTGAAGTCTGGAATTTATTGTTTGTTATTCTAGTAGAGAACCTTCGACTGAGGCATCTGACATTGATGAAATATTTCATTTAAAAAGCACAATTTAAAGGGTTAGTAGACCTAAAAATGTAAACTCTGTCATCATTTATATCAGATTATATCTGTCATCATGTGCATTGAACAGCTTAACCCAGATACAGTATTCTCTGAGTCTTTATGTTGGAAGCCTGTAGATGAAGAGCCTTTCTTCTGTTCAATGGACACATGAAATGAATGCTCTGAATAATGAAGAAAGAGCCATTAAATGTCAATGTGTCATACGAAGAAAAGAGATGAACTCAAACTAGTCAGATCCATAGTTATAATTGCAAACCTTTGAACTCCATCCATCAGAATGAAGCCTTGGACAGCTCTGGTGTAGAACTCCATATGTAAGACATTGGAGTTATTTATAGACACAAAAGGACTTTTCTCTCCGTACCTCTGACGATGAGTTCTGCGAAGTTCGACACTGCGGCTCCATATGTGGACTGAGTGAGGCATCGGTACAGGTCCTGCTCCCCCCGCTGGGCTCCGCCCACCTGAAACCATGCAACCAATCGACGCTCTCCGACCGATGACGTCACGGAGTATGGCGACATCAAAACACCGTTACGCCTCTGAAAAACAGAGAGATGTGTGATGCAGAATCAATCATCTTAATCAATATATTTACACATATGAAAAATAATATTAGGATATGCAAAACATTAAATGGATAAAAATGGAACAGATCAAATTAAAAGATCAAATTTTATAATAAATAATGGATTGTAAAATTCATTTAAAAAAATCCATAAAAATGGATATGCAAAACATTATGATTAGTGATTACCAAATTTATAGCAGCTGTCTACAATTTTGGACCACTTATTGTAAGAGCTTATTATTACCGAAAGTCTCTTTTTGCATGATATATTTTTATATTTTTATTTTTTATAGTGTATATATTTTAATGATTTTAAAGGATATACAGAATTTGGTATGGTGATCATGATTATTAGTATTTCTTAAAGTATGTTCAAGGTTTAAATGAGCATGATTTAGTTTTTTTTTTCTTTCTTTCCTGGTGCATAAAGAGCAAAAAAAAAAAAAAAACCCTTCAATACTCTTGTAAGGAACTGGGATTAATTATGTGCTTAGCTGTAATGATGAAAATCATTGATTTCCTCCATTGTTTAAGCCCAACTATCATCTCTGAATAGCCTGTAATAAGGGAGAATAAGAGAAGACGGCCTAAACTAGTGCTGTGTTCAGAAAGTGAAGGAACACATGGTCCCTTCATTCCTTTAGATGTAGATCCCAAAATCACTGAATGACAGAAATCCAAAAAGAGAAAGATAGATTTAAACAAAAAAGATAGTTCACCCTACAATCTGGCATCATTAAGTTCCATAATTCCAATGGCACCACAGATTTATTATTATTTTTTAAATATCATAAATTATAATTATAGTCCTTATATATCTACACTGAAAATATTATAGGATTCCCTTTGGAACAATTTCCATTCAGTAATTACTAGTAAATTAGAAAAATAATTACAAAGAAACAACAAGTAACACATTGAATTAAATGTTACAATTTGAGGTAAAAGACGGAAATAGTATTTATTGTAAAATTTGATCTGTTCCAAGCACAAAGCTTACATATCTGCTTTGAAGATATTTTACAAATATTGATATAGTATGTATTCATATTTTGATTTTATACTTTCAGTTTTAATATTAAGTATAGTAAAAGTGTTTTTTTTTGTTAATTTAGCATTTGTGTATTATTCTAATTAGTTTTTTAGTTTTAGTAATTAAGTGTCAAGGCAACTTTCTAATTTAAGTTTATTAATTTTAAGTTTTTCCTGAATATTTATGTTTTATTTCAGCTTTATATCTATAAAGAAAATTATTTTGATATACTTAGTTTGATTTAACAAGTTCAACACTAGGCTTGGAAGACTAGGAATATTGTGAATGAAGTAATATAGAATTTCTATAGTATAGATTAAAATATATGTATGGTGTTTTTTCGTATTGTTTGGAGCAAGGCAGCCTGTGGTCACCATTTTTTTTTAATTTGCATTATATTTCACTGGATTAAATAAAACACATTAAATTAAACTGGGAGCCAAACTTTGTAATGTCAGCACATGATGTTTTGAGCCTGAGAGAAGTGAACTGATGCACACACATATACAGACAGACTGAAGAGAGAATCTCAGTCCAATGAGGATCTGCTCAAAGCTCAAACACAATCAAAACAGAAGCTGCAAGTAAAGCATCTGAACAAGATGACAAGAGAGGTTCAATTACTAAACAGGAAAGTCTGTCACTTCCTGTTTGCTGCCGCCGCTACGTGTCTGGATGTGGAAACATGAGCACTGTTAGTGAAATAAGGAAATATCAGTGTGAAGTGTTTTACCTGCGGTGAAGATTCGTCATTAGCTACATTAATTAAAGGCTGGAAGCTGGAGGATACGTCTCTGTGTGTGTGTGTGTGTGTGTGTGTGTGTGTGTGTGTGTGTGTAAAGTTGCTAGTCTCAATTTTTGCAAAAGTAGAGGAACGATTAAAGCGAGGAAATTAAAATGTTCACATTATTTTCTGTCATTTGCATGTGCCGTCTTGCGTGTTAGAAAGAGATTTTCCACAAGACTTGATTTCACATCATAAAAGTGAGTTCTCAATACAGAGGTTGGGCCAAATAAAACAGTCTTGCCCAAATTCTAGCATGCCTTTGTGGATAAGTAAATCTAAATACATAATGAGTGAATGAACAATTCAACATGATAGAGTCAAGAGATGTGTTGATACTTTCAGGGATAGATTTAAAACATAATCAAATTAAAAATGCTCCGGTATATGCAGTGGAAAAGAGGTTGACTAGGTTCAGCTCATGAGGAACACAGCTTGTTGGCCTCGACTTTGAAAGAGGTTTTCCAATTGGATTTACATACAAAACAACCAGTGCATTGAAAAGAAACGGGGAAAAAGGGAATTGAGGAAAACAAAAGTCTTCCTAAGCAAAGCCCGGGGACTCACATCCGGTGCTAAAAACTCAAAATGGAAAAAGACCCTCAGCAACTTTAATCCCCAGAAAGGGTTTGAGATCAACTCTGAGAACGATATGAAGAGAGGATCATCCAGCCAATGACGGAGCGAGAGCTCTGGGTTAGATCAAGCCCAGTTTCACTGGCTGAGAGAGACAGATTATATGCTCAGAAAAAGAAAATGTAAAAAGAGAAAACTGCCATTAAAACAATATGAGAGGTCAATGTTTTAGGTTTGAAGCTTCGTAAACCAAATGGCTGATAATTCATTAAGGAGCTTTTCTTGAATTTGTCACTTGTCATACAAATTTTATTGTTATAACAAAGACAAAACATGTGTGACACTTTGAGATCTATACGCACGAAATCCAACTTTAAGCAGATTTTAAGCAACTTTAAGTCTTTCTCTTCTGGTAAATGTGGCACTGCATTTTTTTTTTTTTTTTTGCCCAGTCAAATTTGAAGTAGCATCGGACTAGATTTGGGACTTCGAAATTATCAACATAAAACTTTGCTGGCAATCCACATTACAGCTTTTAAAAATATAAACATTAAACAATTCAATTCAAAATGTTAAACAATAATAACAATAAATCTTTATTTATAATGATTATTTTCCTTTGCATATGAATTTTATGTTATGTCAGGACAACCAGTCATCCAATATAAAACAGCTTCTTAGAGAAAAGAAAATTCTCAGAGGTTGAAAATCATTAAAAAATATACTTTTACCATGCATGCAAATGCAAATCTGAAGAGATGATCAAGAACAGAAAACACTTGCCTGACCCGAGAGAGAGTCAATCAGAGAAATATATGAAGTATCATACTTTTAAAATATTTAGATAGACATGTGAAGTATTTGAATATTTGCATGATTCAGTCTATTAGCTGATATTCCTCTTGTCTATCTGTGATCTCTGAGAGACGTGCAGAGACAGAAACATGCGTGTCACGTGCGTGTTTTTACAAAGAATTCTGTTTGGTGAGTCGTAAGTCAATTCTGTTCTCAGTGATGCATAATAAAAGGTACAGTTACAATACAGAGATATACATAACACAGGTTAAGTAATTGCATTTTATCCTGAATGCATACTTTTATCCCAAGCATACTCATTTTGTTTTAAAGATGTTTAGATATTTTACAAAAAGGCTAATATTTTTGGTAAAATATTTTACTTGACTCACTGTTACTCAAGTATGACTTTTGTATATTTGTGTAACACTGCACATAACATAGAGATAAATTACATTTAATAATAAAATAAGTCCAACTCGCCTCTACAAATTAAACAGGGCCGAGAAGAGCAATTAATTAAAAAGGAAGTGCTCTGAATTTTAATGAGTTTTTCTTCTTCTCTTTTCTGAAGGTCACATGTTTCAGACTTCCAGCAAGTCCCAAATATAGTTTTTCTTTCTAATCTTGCGTCTTCATTAAGCAACAGCACCTCGGTATGACAATTCGGCAACACTTTAGATTAGAGTCCAATTCTTACTTTTAACTAGTTGCTTATTAGCATGCATATTATTAGTTTATAAAGCACAAATGGCTTATTCATATTCTGCATAACCTAATCCTTCCCAGTTCCTGCCCTAATCTTAATTTACTAACTAATAAGCAATTATTAGAAGATTATTAAGGGAAAATTCATGTTGGACTAATAATTCAAACTCCCTCACACACACACACACACACACACACACTAACCTCCATCAGGAAGGGATCAGTCTTAGCAGATCGTCCCGTGGCCACACACTGAAAGGTGGCGTTCTGCCCCGCGTTCACCTCCACGTCCCCCAGTCTGGAGAAATGAGGCACTTTATCTGTGGAAAAACACAATACTAACTATATTATCAAATTCATATATTTGTATAATCCAATTATATATATATTTGTATTTTTTTTAATGTACATAATAATTTAATTTCAATATTGTGATCTTAACCGACAATGCATGTTCCCTGCAGTATGTGTTACGTCTTAAAATCTTATTGGCCCGTGCAATCTTTCAATAAAGTGCAAAATAAAGATGATTTATTCCGTTTCCCCGTGTGTTATCCAGTCCATTCATATCACTTATCTCCAAGAGTCATGTTGTGTCTTCTTGCCCACGGATCGCCTCATTTGTTCTCATCTGCCTGTGCTTGTCTGCTCAGCATCAAATCATTCCTCCATATCAAGAGCACCGGTGCCATAACATCACGGCACAAGCGCTGCCAGCTTTATTATCCGTCACAGTGAATCTGAGCCAATGCAAAACAGAAGAGACGGCCAGACAGGAGGAGGACGCTCAATCCCTCTGAGCCTTCCATATTTCTCAGAGTATAATAATGAAAAGTCTCCAAGCGTTGAACGCTTAAACCACCATTTAAAAAAAAAATTCTTTAGCTTTTACTTAAAGACGAGTTCTTGAAAAGCACTTTCTGTTCGCATTCACACAATGCATCTCTTCAGTGGCCTTCCAGCTAATCTATAATTGCATCAGTCTGCTAATATCTGCAGTTCACACGCTTTAATGATGGATATGACTTATGTGAATGCATTGAGTGAAATCTCAGTTTGTTCTGCCTGAGCGAGCGGCGAGGCCACCCTGTTTTACTGACTCTTTAATAACTTACAATTTGAAGAAAGATGTTGGTGGCTTAACTGCCATTTCTGTTGTGTGATCATTCCCTGTTATTGGATATAAGAGTAAAATAACATTCATTTTAAGCATGACTGTTGAGTCTAGTGCCAGACAAATGTGATGGCAGCAATTTTCAGCGCACAGTAAATCTTTGTTCCTCTGCTTGCGATACAGAACTTCAGCTCCAATATAACACAAAACAGGCCATTCTGTAAACGATGTGCCGTAACAATGGTGCAATTTGAATTGAAATCACGAAACTATTGCAAACCAGAACAATGTAGCCCGTGTGTTTTGTTATTGTAGACAATATTCTGGAAAAATTGAGACATTCAAAATGTCCAACACTGAAGAAAATAACATCATATTATTTGTAATCACATGGAGTTGTGTTAAAACTTTTTTTCATGGCGTTGTTCGATTGGTAAGTATAAAAATAGTTTAATTTTTAATTTTAGAAATACATTTAACTAGTATATTTTTTTAAATTAATTTTGTATTCATTATTTTTGAAAGGCGAAACACATGTGCTTAAAATTTTTTTTTAATATAACTTCATCTCTGTTTGGTCTCTACACTATTCTATCTAATAAAGGTCTAATGGGCAATGATTAATCGCGATTAATCACATCCAAAATAAAAGTTTGTGTTTACGTAATATATGTGTGTGTAGTGTATATAAGTAATTTGTATATATAAATACACACATGTATATATTTAAGAAATATGTGCATGTATATACTTTATATATATTTATTCACAATTAATATTATACATAAATATAAATATTTGATATATTAATAACACATTTTTCTTAAATATATACATGCATATGTGTGTATTTATATATACAAAATAATTATACACACTACACACACATATATTATGTAAATACAAACTGTTGGCGCTGCCATCTCAGTTAGAGCTAGGTAACCGGTAACATGACGAAGGAACTTACAACACAGACATGATCTGGCGTTTTGCCTGCACACGCTCTCAATAGAGCGGCGGCCACTTTATTAATGATTACACACCTGTGTATGTTACTCCGCCCACATCATGATCACAGTCAATTAGAGAACACATAATTACATAGATCAACACCCCCACTTGTTCCTAAATTGACAGAATTTAACACAATGCGTCATATACGTACATACATACATCTCTGTATATCAATTCATTTACATTCCAAACAAAAAACACATAAATTTATCCATTTTAGCTTTAGACACAGATTTTGTTAAAATGTCTGCCACCATATCAGCTGTAGGACAATAATCAAGAATTATCTGGCCATCATTCAGTACAGATCTAACAAAGTGATACCTTACGTCAATATGCTTACATCTTTGACGACACACTGGATTCTTTGAAAGCGCAATAGCACCCTGATTATCCCCAAAAATAGTCACTGGTGCATATTCAAATACATTATCCATTCCATTGATTAGATTGGTCAGATACAAGCTTTCTTGTACAGTAGCAGATAACGCCATGTATTCTGCTTCACATGTGGATAAGGCAACAGTTTGTTGTTTCTTAGACTTCCAAGAGACAACAGGCCCATTCTTAGACAAACTGAAACAACAGCCAGTAATACTACGCCTGTCATTTAAGTCTGCTGCCCAGTCTGCATCGCTATAAGCCACAAGTTTCAGATTTACACCACTTTTCTTATAACATAATTCCAAGTCTGCTGTACCTTTTAGATACCTCAAAATATGTTTCGCAGCCACCCAATGTTGTTCTTTTGGTTCCCTTAGATATTGTGACAATTTGCTAACAATGAAGCTTAAATCTGGGCGAGTACTTGTCATCATATAGATTAAACTGCCAATCACTTCACGATACCTCTTTAATTCAACAGGTTCACCTTCGTTGTCAAATTTGACTTTGATTTCACATGGAGTTGATCTTGGTTTGCAGTGAGTCATATCAAATCTCTCCAAAATTTTTAAAATGTATCTTTCCTGATTCATTTTTACTTTACCATGTTCTTGCGTAAAGTCAATGCCTAAGAAATGTCGAAGTTTTCCCAGATCTTTTACTTTGAATTTAATTCCCAACATTTCCTTCACATCTCTGAGAATTTGATCATTACTCGCTGCAATAATAAGATCGTCAACCCAAATAATCAGTATGATTCTGTCTTCATCAATTTGTTTACTATAAACACAATGATCTGCTGAGTTCTGAACAAAATCATTTTCAATTAAAAAATCATTCAACATCTTGTTCCAATTGCGTCCAGATTGTTTCAGACCATACAGTGATTTATTGAGCTTACATACCAATTCTTCTCCTGTTATTGACTTAACTTCAAATCCTTCAGGTTGCTTCATATAAATTTCACAATCTATAGGAGCATGCAAATATGCAGTTTTAACATCCATCTGATGTAACTCTAAATCATACTGTGCTGCAAGCTGCATTAGAACACGCACTGAAGTCATATCGGCAGTAGGTGAAAAGGTCTCATTATAGTCAATACCTGCCACTTGACTATAACCCTTTGCCACGTACCTGGCTTTATACAATTCCCCATCCGGATTTTCTTTTACAGCATAAACCCATCTTCCTTCTACTGCCCTTTTACCTTCAGGTAGTGTTGTTAATGTGAACGTATTATTCTCTTTTAGAGAATTGATCTCTTCCTCCATAGCCTCAACCCACTGCTCTGATTTTAAAGAGTCTAAAGCTTCATTCAGTGTCTGAGGTACATCACATGAAACACGATAGCAATAATCTATAGTCAATGGCTGATCTGCATCATCTTTAACCTCATAATCATAGTCTGCAAGGTACTGAGGGGGTCTTCTTTCTCTTTTTGGGTATCTAGTACCTAGACTATTCCCCTTTTCATCCTTTGTACTGACTTGATCCTCAACTTTCATTTCTTGTGGAATTATTTTAGCCTTATCTAGTTTTGGTACTAGGATTTCAACCTCTTTCCTATATTCTAACTCCACATCCTCCTCTGTCTGAGTATTTCTTTCTTTTGTACTTTTTGTGACAAACTTCACCAGTCTACTTTTGAGTACTCTCCCCGTGTCTGGATAGAAAACAAGATAAGCAGGGCTATTCTTGTCATAACCAACAAATATGGCCTTCTCACATCTTGCATCCAACTTTTTCTTGTCATACTTGTATGCATAACACTCTCCAACTTTAACAAATCATCATAATTACAGTGACCCAGTATTTCATGCCATGTCTGGATATCGTAGCAAGCATTACACTCATCAATCTCATTGGCTACAGTACTCAAGTAAAACAATCTGTCATACATATGAATATCAAAAGTTGTACCATTTTTGTGAATGAGTCGGTTCTGTCCCTCTTTGAAGATTACTGTCGCTCCGTGTGCAATTGCCGCTTTGACGGAAAAAATGTCTTGAGAAAATGATGGCACATAAAGTGCCTCTGTCAACATCATGTCCACAATGCGGCCCTTGTTATTTCTCAAACGCAATTTTGCAGTACCTTTCTTCAATGCGATACCACTGGCCCGTTCTCCATCAGCCAGCTCCAGAATGTGGCTCTGAGGCTTGAAACTTGAGTCGAAATCCACGAACTTCTCAATGTCCGTAACGATGTGTTTAGTAGCTCCAGAATCCACCATGAGACCTTTCATTTCCACTCCATCAATCAAGACTTTATCCACCTGCTCCACCATAAACGCAAATGTGTGGTCATCCTCTTCATCCATCATTTGCTTCACTTTATCCCGCTTTCTTCGACGACAGTGCACGTCTTTGTGTGAGGTGCTTTTACAGAAACTACACCATTGTCTCCGTTCCCCGCGATCCTCAGCAACCACCGTGCACTCCGCGGCTTTGTGACCTTTCTGTCCACAGTTGTAACAGGTGAGTCTCATACTCCAATTGTCTCTTCCTTTAATTTTCATTACGCTGTCCACTACCGAACTAGCAGGCCCAAACTTCTCTGTGCTTTCATAGCTCCTCAGTTTTGCTTTAAAGTCGGCAAATGTTAGTTTCTCATCACTTTGCGTAATAAAAATAGAGAATGGTTTGAAAGTATCGGGTAAACCCTTTAGAATCATGGCAGTCAATAAATCATCGCTCAAAGTCTCTCCCGCATTCCGTAATGCTGTGATTGCGGTCTCCGCACGAATAATGTAATCCGTAACAGTTTCATTTTCACCTTTCTGAAGAGATGTCAACTCCGTATACAAACTTATCACACGTGGCTTCCCCTTTCCAGCGTAGTGATCTCTCAAAATCTGCAACGCCTTCTTGCCGTCATCAGCAGCCTCTCTCATCACAAGCGACAAACTCTTGTCATCTAATAATTGGATCAGCACTGCATATGCCTCTTCGTTCTTACGGTCTTCCTCCTCATCGTCCTCATCGCCCTCGGCAGAGGCTTCACCCAATATCGTGGATTTCAAACCCAGAAGACGCAACTGTGCCAGGAACTTCGTTTCCCACAGTTCGTAATTCTTTTCCTCTCCGTCGAAATATAAGCGACTCCATCGGATCCCATACTCTTTACTGGGCCCATAACCTGTTGGCGCTGCCATCTCAGTTAGAGCTAGGTAACCGGTAACATGACGAAGGAACTTACAACACAGACATGATCTGGCGTTTTGCCTGCACACGCTCTCAATAGAGCGGCGGCCACTTTATTAATGATTACACACCTGTGTATGTTACTCCGCCCACATCATGATCACAGTCAATTAGAGAACACATAATTACATAGATCAACACAAACTTATATTTTGGATGTGATTAATCGTTGCCCATCTCTAGGTATAAAAAAGGCCAAAAATATAAAAGTCTTTTTTTTTAAGTTAATCAAAATGAAACAGGATATGCAGAATATTTGTGAGAATACATTTTTGCTTTTCCATGATAAAATGATTTTTCTGAAGAATGTTGTAGTACCAGCCCGACATCGCACTATGAAACACTCCCTGAGAAGTCTCTTTAACAAACACATCAATTCAGCGATTTTATCAACATATTCTTTTAATGGCAGTATTGACATTCTTACTGTCGTTTCAAGGTATGTGTTCAAGGTAAAACTTTTTAAAACTTATCTCAATTTTTTTTACATGAACCTGATCTTTTATTTGAGGCTGAATCGTTGTTCAGACATTCCGTCTCACACACACTGTCTAGACCATTTAGAAAATATCCGTAAAGCAAACAAGAGAAATGTAGGGCAGACAAAAGATTCCAGCGGCATCATCTCGCTCTACTTCGAGTGAGCAGAAACCTCACAGTGCTGCCCTGGGCAAGAGCACAGCATTCTGGGTAAACACAACGGCCTGTTTTTGACACAATATCTCTATAGTTCACTGAAATCCTAAATCTGGCCACTGATCAATCAATCTGAAACTGCTCCTCCCATAATCCTCATTCAAGTATTATTATGCTTAAAAACATGTTTTATATCATTTCAACAAAATTGCTGGACCAAAATCATCATTAGACGAACGCATCACCATCCTTCCCAGGTGATTAATCACTTGTTTTTTAGAACTGAAATGTTTACATATGAAAACTGATGTACGCTAATCTAACCTAATCTAATTAAATATTCACTAATTTGCACACAGAACATAAACATGAACATTGGAATAAGCCAGGTTCTATTTTTATCTTCATTTAGTTGACATATTAGGGACACAGTTTTTCATTATCCATCAGGCACATGTTATCTGTGCCTTCTGCACGCGTGTGTTCCTCGTGTAACCACGACAGAAGACAATACTGTTTCCCAACTGTAGGGGGAGCCCGAGAGCAACATTTCAAAAATGTCATAATGGGGCTTTAACGACAATGGTTTTTTTTCTTGTGTGGTTTCATTGCGATTATTTTATTGTTCCCGGAGGATTTGGAGCCTCTCCGACTCACGATCGGCCTGATACACACAACAGCTAAATAATGAGAGCGAACAAGCTTCACCGACTGGAGGTTACGTGCTTTTGCTCTGAATCTGAATATTGTCTATGTGTGTCCCAGGTTTAGTCAAGCAAATTGAAGGATTTGACAGATTTTGTTTGGTGAAAACACACGTGGAGTAAACACAACCTGAAGCAAACGCTAGAATGTTATCCGAGTGTGAAGCCCTGAGGCGGCCGGGCTGTCTGATAGAGTATAAGACTGCCAACACGTGTGTGTGTGTGTGTGTGTGAGATATCTGCTGGGAGGAGGACCTTCAGCAGAGTACTACATCGATCTGGTGTTTTTGGGAAACCTGTCTCCATGGTGACAGTCTTTAGCCTGACCCTGGGACAGTTCTTCACTGCATTGTCATTCAAGTCGACAAACGCTTGTTGCTTGAGGTGAAGCTTTTCTTCTTCTTCTCTCTCTTTTTTGTTTTGTTTAGTTGTTGCAGTGAGAGACTCGGAGAGAAACAGAGGCTCTGAGGTCAGTCTAGAACAGACACTACGGCTCACTAGCTTTTCTGATGAGTTAGTTCAACTCAAACCGTTTGAGGAAACCGATTCCCTTAAATCATTTAAGATTATTAACTCAAACATTTTAAGCATAAAAAAATACTTGATTTGTTTCCAAGTAACGCATTAACTTATTGTTAAGATAACTTGGGTAAATAAAGTTAATACTACTAATTAGTTACTATAACTTAATCTATGAAGTGCACTGTAAACCCGAATAAGTTAGCAGAACTCAAATCACTTTTAATATAAACTTAGTTAGCTTTAAAAGCTAATTTGTTGACGTAGTGAATGCTAACATATTAGAAACAGTATGTTATAAGCACAGAAGCACTTGCTGTATGAGTGTAATAATATAAAGGGATAATTTGCTCTCAAATCAAGCTGAATGCTCCACTTGTCACCATGATGGGAACTATTCTAAAGCCAACATTAACAGAAATTCTTCTAAATTAGCATAACAAAACATTAATCACTACTAAATCTCACACTTAACATTAATCTTATACAAAAAACACATTATATTGCACTTAATTTTAGCATTTACACTCTCTCTCGAGTGCCATCGGCAAAGCATGCTGGGAAATAGATATCCCAGCCGTTTCAGATAAACTTAAGTTCGTCTAAATTAAAATAAATAAATTCATAAAACTCAAAACAACGAAACAGTTCAGTTTACTTAAAATATATCAGTTCTGTGAACTTGAAAGAAAAAGAAAGTGCTAAATACTCATAAGAATTAATTTGACTGAACTAATTCGTTGAATTTAAGTTTGTCCTACTCAAACCAGTTAATTATCTTGACCGTTAGGGTTTACAGTTTTATTTTAAATTATTGTTTGATTACACTTTATTTTCAGGTGTCCTTGCTACAATGTAATTATATTAGGGCTGTCAAAACAATTAATCGCGATTAATCGCATCCAAAATAAAAGTTTGTGTTTACATAATATATGTGGGGGCACTGTGTATAATTATTTTATATATATATAAAAACACACATGCATGTACATTTAAGAAAAAAAGAATATTTATATATAAAATATTTATATTTATATATAATATAAATTATATATAAATCTATGTACAGAATATACATGAAAATATTTCTTAAATATTTACAAGCATGTGTGTGTTTATATATATAAAATAATTATACACAGTGCCCCCACATATATTATGTAAACACAAACTTTTATTTTGGATGCGATTAATCGCGATTAATCGTTTTGACAGCCCTAATTTATATATTTATGAATAGCCAAGTAATATAAATTAACAAGTACATGAGTAATCCTATATAAGGTAGGGTTAGGAATAGGGTTTGGTTGAGGGTATTTATGCATAATTTACAGTTATTACTACAGAAAACACATATAACATAGGTGACAAGGACACTGTAAAATAAAGGGTTATAAACTTGTTTTATAGTATTGTTTTTTTATTAGTAACTGCAGAATAATAAAGTACATAAACTAGTTGATTAGCTGTAAACATGAATACTACTTGCAAGCCAGCAAGCCAATTAATGTCATGTCAGGGAATAAAGTGATCAGTTAGCAATTTATTTGAGTTTTGCAGAGCGTGTCAGCAGTTTCTGCGTCTCCATCAGCAGTGTGTAAATTCAGCAAACTGAGCATCATCTGCCGTCTCTTACTGTACGACACACACCAACAGCACACAATCCGGACAACTGCGATAGTAAATATATATCAGTGTTTTTAAATATTCATGTAACTTCTCATAAGCGTGGCCATCTGTTATCAGTACATTTATATTTTCCACGTTACTATCTAAATCTAAGTCTTCATTGGTCTGATTTCATCCTGGTATGCTTTGGCAGTCATTTTAATGTTTGTTGATTGTTTTCTTTTCCGGATATTTGATCAAAATAACACAATTTATTTGATCTAGAATAATGTATATAAAAGTAAAAGTCTTTCCTGTCATGCATATTTAGAAGTTATCATAAATTAGGTATCATTTGAAAGCTTACAAACACAGAATTCATCCTGTGAAAACTGTTTTGAAATTGGACGTTGCGTTACCATAGAAACGGTAT
This sequence comes from Cyprinella venusta, assembly GCA_038021265.1. Taxonomy (NCBI): domain Eukaryota; kingdom Metazoa; phylum Chordata; class Actinopteri; order Cypriniformes; family Leuciscidae; genus Cyprinella; species Cyprinella venusta. Next base: position 359,450 of record CM075878.1, read on the forward strand.
TTTTTTTCCAGGCCCCTCCCCTTTTGGGCATCATCTTTCATAATTTATTATCAAAACCTTTTCTAATCTTGACAAAACACATATTGTAAGAAAGGTTTTAGTCTCAAGGTTCCATATTTAGTGACAGAAGTGATATTTTGATAGAAATTTATTCTATAATAAATCTATAATAAAATGGCAAAATGCATACAATTAAATTCAATGGAATTCAAAGGCACCCGGTGGCTATTTTTGGTACTACGCCTAAACAAAATCTCATGGGAACTTCAATTTTTGTGATATCGACTTCAAAATTGGAACACAACTTGGTTAGATATATAGGTTTCATTTTATAGTAATTTTATAGTAAAACATATTTTGTCATTTTTTTTATTTATATTAAAAATTTATTTATATTTAAATATAAATAAATATTATATAAATAAATAAAAGATAAAAAAATATAAATAAATAAATATTTATATTTATATATAAATTATATTTTTTATTTATTTATATTTTTTTATTTATATTTATATTTATTTTATTTATTAGTAGCAGGGTTTGTCCACTAATGAGCAAAGTTTTGTTAAATTATCGCCACAATGTTTCTTTCTCTTCTTGTAAGAGCGTCTCCGCACTCATGCAGAACAATTTACCTCACTAAATATATAAAAAAAGTTCAACACTTGGCTTACAAACTTGTGTAAAAAGACTTCTGTGTGTCTGTTTGGTGTGTTTCTGGAGCATTTGCAATTACGTTCTTGCTGTGGGGTGTAAAATTGAAACGCAGGAGGCCTGCAGCCAGTTCCATCAAATTAAAGCAGCCCACAAACCGAGTCTCACAATTCAACAGCACGATCCCTATCCGCATACAATCTCTTTTCTCCAGCATGACTGCACTGCATTTCCCAGAAGTCAGCAGGCGGGTTGTGGCTTGGAGCGGCCCAGTCCAAACTACTGGAGCAGAATTATAAGGTGGCCACTAACACACAGAGTTCCCGCAGAGCTAATGGAGTGGAGGTCAGCGGGCGAGCGAGGACATGGGACGAGTGAGAAGACGGACACAGGAGATCCACTCTCATTCACACCTGAGTGAAGCAACAGATTACACAGCCCAACACAGGCCACAAAAGCCAAAGAGAGAAGCCCTGTTTTCTTTCTTCTCCCCCGGAAAATAAATAAATCTGAGACGGTGACCGCTGGGACAGAGAGATGGACTGATATACGGACTAAAAGGTCAGCCGCAGGAGGTGGACGTGAGCGAGAACAAGAGGAACGGAAGGCAAAGTGTCAGTGGATAATTGTCTTTCATGATGGCTATTCAGATCAAAAGTAAGAACCCCGAGACCCTGATGAGGGAAAATGGCCACCTTTGTTCCTCAATCTGGGTGGGCCGAGCTCGTCATGCTGGAAAAGGTCAGTGACTGTGTGCTTTTCTCTTTGTGTGGAGGGACAGAACTTACAGCAGGGGTAGTTCAACAGCACTATATCATCCAGGGCGATGTATCCCGTCTGCTCGGAGGACACCGTGGCTTCAAAGACGATCTGCAAGGAAAGGCATGGAAAAGGGAGTTGAAAAACAAACAAATAAGGAAAGGCAAAGCAGCACAAAGCTATTTTTACAGTAACGTTTTAAATAGAATTTACATCTAAAACGAGTATAATGCGAACAAGACATACTTGACGAACGTCTCGATACACTGTAAAAAAATATTGTTGGTTTAACTTAAAAAAGTAAGTAACCTGGTTGCCTTAATATTTTAAGTTCATTGAAATGGAAAAATTAAGATGATACAATGTAGGAGATTAATTTAATCACCAGAAACTCAAAATATTATGTTATCTGAACTACATAAATTATTTAAGTTGATTTGACCAAATAAAAATTGTTGTGACTACAAATCATGAAAATATTTATTTTTTATTTTATTTTTTTTATTTATATATATATATATATATATTGTTTACAGTATATGGATCATCTGAAGAATGTTTTGAGGTGTGGTAACTGTAGTATAAGTGGAATAATTGACGACAGGCCGTTGAATTACCGGAAAAATAATCCACTTCGCGTCGTGACCGCATTATTTTTCTAATAATTCAACGGCCTGCCGTACACATTTCATAGAGCTAAGTGACTTAGAATGGCATGATAACCACAGCTGTACTATAATGAGTAGAAAAGAAGATCCCTGTGATTATTCTTCCAGCAGATGTTCCCGTATCACTGCAGTCTGAAGCATGTGAATGAGCAAAGTGCTTTTTCCTTTCAGTTTGTTCTGCTTTTTCATTTTATTCTTGATGTAAACCGGCCTGCATATGTCCTTGTGTGAGTGACTGAACACGTTTCAAACGGATTCATTATTCGATGCTCTCTCAATTTAGTCTGACTCAGATATTTGATCATGCAGTTCTGCAGCATTTGCTCATCTAAAACGGTATGCCAGAGTTCTCTGAGCTAAAGGCAACATGATTCAGCACAACAAGCTCCCTGTTTTGACCTACGGATGATTTGACTCGAGACTTGGATGATCTCTAGTGGCCAATTACACCGCAGTACCCCACATCACTCATCCATTTACACAACCTTTAGCCATTCTGCTAAATAAGAGAAGACTGCGTTGTTGAACAGGCTCAGATAGCTGATAGATGTCCTAGCGCTCCGAATCAAACAACAAATGAGCTAGCGCTGCGAACAGCCAGCCAATCACAGCAGAGTCCTGACAGTGCACTCGGGCTTATGCGCACACTGTCCTTATCATATTCAGAGATGTTTGCTAAAGCAGGCAGAAATATCACTATTGCTCACATGTGGCGTTTTGAACAGACCCCTCGAACCCCTTTAAAGGGTCATGAAACCCCCCTCTTTCAGCTCAAGTCTAGCTCAAAATCTTTTTGAAAAATGCAACTGAAATGGGCGTGGCTAGCTGTGAGAGGAAGGGAGGGAGTGGGTGTTGTATGACCATAACTGTCACTGTCACATGCATTTCGACTGTCACTAAAAAGCAATGGTAAAACGTGAGGAAATGCTAGATTTGTATATAGCTGTCAAAGTTAAAGTCTTATGAAGTACACTGACACTTTATTATAGTCCTTTCAAAAGTAACTGAATGTCCTGCTACAAATATTAGCCCACAGTAATCGTAATTCTAATTAAAACATATTAATGTAGGCTACATAATTATAATGTCATTATAAAATATATAGTGGTTTATATAGACACTATAAATACATTTCAGAAAAAAAAATATTAATTTTCCGCTTAAAAAAAACGTTCCGTGCATAGTTATAGACAGTAAAAGAAAGTGCAGTCTACGCGGCCTCTGAAAAACACATAATAAATAACTTCTCATTTTAGACACACACACACCAGCGCAGACACACACACCAGCGCAGACACACCTCTGAAGGGATAGAAAGTCCTCGGGATACCGCATCACTCGCAAGACGCAACTTGGATTAGCTTGTCAACAAGGCAAAGTCCATCATTCTCCACTTGTCGAGCTCTCTCGCGAAAATGTTTAGCCGTGTGCGTGTTTGATGGCAAACCAACCGTCTAGCGCTGGCAGCATCGCGGGGAACATATTCAACGCACTTGGACTTTGCACCATGAAAACAAGTAGTTTGCGTCCCATGATTGCCTCTCTCATCAAACGTTATTACGCGATATCACAGTTTGTCATGTCTGTCGTTGGAAAGATCCACGTGGGGTCATGAATAATTAAGAGGCCGTGTCTTCTCATAGGATAAGACCGATGAGTCATCAAGGCACTGTGTAGGGCACTGCCGCGTCACCCGCTACAATGAAGATTTTAAACCCGGAAGACGAAAAAAGCGGAAAAAAACTCAAATTTAACCATTTTAACCTTATTATTAAATCTAACAGATGCTAACATTGTCTTCAATGGTGTTCAATACACATACCTCTGTTATAATCTCAGAAAATTTGGTTTGGGGTTTCATGACTCTTTAAGTATTAAATAAAGTATAAAGTATAAAAAATATACTATAGAAGTCAATGAGAGCAGAAACTGTCTGCTTACTGATGATCATATAATTATCAGAAAATAAAACATGATAGACTCAGTTCAACGTGTTTGTGCGAAAACTATCCAATCAATCAAACTCCTGCTGTAACAACTTCAACCTTTCAGAAAACTGTAAAATTATCATAACAAGGGGAGGGGTCTATTATTTCCTTTTGCTCAAAAGTACTACACAAGCACAGCACAGTCACCAAAGAATAGCGAACCTATACATTTATCAGGCACCTGCAAACAACAAATCTGTTTATGACTCTTTGTTTAAAACTCAAATAAAGCAAAAAAAACAAAATATGAATAAGAAAGATACTCAACAGTACTGACTCAGTCCATTTCTGCTTCAGGGTAGGAAGGCAATCCAAAGTCTGGATGGAAAACAATATCCTCAAAAAGAGAAAAAGAATAAATCCACCGGTCCGAGGTCCCTCAAGAAGAAGGTTATCCTCCAGTTGGAATAAGTCCCCAAAAGTATAATATAGTCCACCACGTACAGTATATCCCAGAACATGCACATATGAGACGACTCCAACACTCTAAAAAATGCTGGGTTGTTTTAACCCAATTTTGGGTCAAATATGGACAAACCCAGCCATTGGGTTACATTCTTAAATGACATATTTAACCCAATGTTTGAGTTTGTCCATATTTGACCCAAAATTGGGTTAAAACAACCCAGCATTTTTTAGAGTGAACGTCTAATAGACCATGTGTCTATTCCCAGAGCTCATTTCGGACAATTTTCTCTGAGCTAGGAGCCATAAAACCACGCCACCTCACCAAACAACCACCTTTCAAAATGGCCGCCCTTCCCCCTGTTTACCCTCAGCTTAACATAATAAGAGTCCTCAGATTCCAACAAAAGTCCCCCCAACCAAAAACAAGCATAAACAAATGCTCAAAATCAAACATGCAGGAAGATTATAAATAAATAAATAAATACATACATACACAAATAATTAAATACATAAATACATAAATAAATAAATAAATAAATACATAAATAAATAAATAAATAAATACATAAATAAATAAATAAATAAATAAATAAATAAATAAATAAATAAATAAATGAATGAATGAATAAATGAACAAATAAATAAAAGACCAGAGTGTGTTGAGACTAAGAGGAAGGGTGAGACGAGGTCAAGAGCAAGGTCACACCAGCACTCCTCAAATTAATCTGAAAGATCCACATTTACTTCCGGAGAAACATCTTATCTAATCAATTAATAAAATGAGAGTAATAAACATGCATAGAGCTGATACCAATCAAAGGAAATCAATAGCAACAAAATTTGAAGCTGCATCTGAATAGGTACAAATACAACTGCATATGAACTATTGAGCTATTCTTTAACCCTTGTGCACTGTTCGAGTTCCCCTGTATGGAGCGATTCAACACCACAATTCCTCAAAAATCACACGATGAAAAACAAGAAAGATTTAGATACAAAGTGTAAACTTTTAATATCAACATTTGTGAAACATTACAAAACAATCTGAAAATATGATTCATGAACATGATTTGGAAAAAGCCAATTTTTTAAAAAAAAAAATGGCAGCATTGTTAATATTTGATAAAGTCTGCTTGTCATCTCCAGCATGGGCATCAGCACAATGAGAATCAGAAGGAGAAAGGTGGATCTAAAGGTAAATGTCAGCTATTAATCTGACTGCTCTTATTTCCTGTATTCAACCCACCGAATGACTTTCAACAAGATCGAGATCAAAACACTACAGGCTGGAAAACAATTGCTTGTTGGCATAAAAGCCGAAGCATCTCTCAGTCACAGCAGAGGGACGCCGCTGCACGCCACGGACGGATCCGTTTATCAGCGCCAGCTCAGGAGCGCAAACACAAATACAAGAAAAGGACCTTTTCATATCCAGGAAATGTTGACAATGCGACTCACGTCTCGCACAGACCCCTGGGGAATCTCCAAAAGCACTCGTGCATCTCAACACCGAGCGCTGGAAAAACCAAACCAAGAACAGCTCTCAATAAAGATTTACTTTTCTACATTTGGGGGGGGGGGGGGACGTCATTGGCGTAAATGTTGCCAAACAAACTAAAACATACAGCTGGTGTGTCGATGACTCAAATATGAAGAGTGGGGCTTCAATCTGTCTTCATTAGCAAAGCATGTTCAAAAATGTGTTTCATGTTCCTTGGCTCATTAAGCTGGATCATGAACAGAAAGGGACACACTAACGAACGTACTGTATGCAGTGTGTGTGCAGGTACAAAGACACAATCAAGGCACAGTTGTTGAGCTTATATTAGATGTTTATGAGCAACCGTGATTTGATTGAACATTTGATTTGATTTTTCTGAGCTCTGAAGACGCAGGAACATACAAAACACAAATGAGGCATCAACTAACAATTAAACTCTACTAATCAGCTAGCAAAACATGGTTGCATTTGGCACTTAAAATGAGGGAATACAGAACCACGGAGACAGGTTTGAGCCAAGAGAAGACCAGTGGGAATGGGACTGGGACAGTTAATAGGACAGAAGATAAATGATCATCTACTGGGCAAGAGTCAAAGTCATTCCTAAGCTTGCAAAACCACTGAATGTTCACTGTTAGAATATAACTGTCTTTTATTTATTTAATTTTCTGTAAGTAATGTATTTTTAATTATTTGAAATTAAAATAAATATTAAATTAACTTAATTTATTTAATTATAAAATTAAATAAATATTTATTATTTAATTATTTTATTAAATAATAAATATTTATTTGATTTTATAATTAATTATAAAATTAACGTTTATTAAATTAACTTTATTTATTTAATTATATTCTATGTTGTCATCTTTTTGTCTTTCTTTTTGTTTCATTATTCATTTATATTTGTCCAAGCCAAAAACACCCTGTGCTTGCTGTTTGCTTAGTTAAATAAGTCAACCGAATATTACAATTTCATGCTAAAATGCATGGAATAATTAAAAATGTTTAATTTATTTAATGAAAGATAGAGTAAACAGTAATATTTTGAAATATTATTCAAATTTAACGGAACTGTTTTTTATACATCAATCCATCACTGATATATGCCTGTATGCCTGTATGCGTGTGTGTGTGTGTGTGTGTTTGGTTTGGGTATACCCTATATGATATGGGGACAAAATGTCCTCACAAAGATGGCAATATACAAAATCCTGGTCCTTCTGGGGAAATGTAGTTGTTGCTAATGGGTAGTATGTTTAGGGTTAGTGGATTAGAATATACAGTTTGTACAAAAATCATTATGTCTATGGAAAGTCCACATAAAACATACAATTCCAATGTGAGTTAGTGTGTATTATAAAGTAAGATTCAACTTCCAAGGTTCCAAACTGTTAATGTAATCTTGAAAAAATAACACGAAAACAAACCAAAAACATTCCAGATGGCTCTTGAAGCAATGTTCATCGTCTGGTCATGGTCTCGGTCAAGAGTGGAATCAGATTTTTCTCATCTCAGCCAATGAAAACACTATTCCACTGGAGCTGGCCGTGTTTTGATAAATCAACATCCAATTTTATTCTAACCTTTTGAAACACAATGAAAGTCCCTCAAGAAAAAAAAAAACTGGTCTGACCTTTCCTGAACCGTTCGGTTGTGTTGTCTGTCCAGTCTTCTGGTCGCACCACGTGTCCTCGCTGTATAATATATAATATAATAATATTGGAAATCCAGTGTGGACGAGTCGAGATGAAACAAGGGGCCCAGGACAGTTCAGTCAATATTCAAAAGAAGACAAAAAAAACTATGCAAAAATAAAAATAATTAGAGTAATTTATGTCATTTTGATCTTGCTTTTAGTTTCTAAAAATACTATATATATATATATATATATATATATAATTTATTTATTTTTTTAATCAGTAGATTCCTAGCCTATAAATCTAGACGCACCCTAGCGGAGGAAATTTTTATTTTGCTGCCAATTATGTCTAGCAATTGTCCATTGGCTTGTGAGCTAGAACAGACTCTAGTCAGGCCAATCACATCGTGTATAGAGCCAGTGGGCGGGATTAACAGAGGCGGCAGAGTTGTGACGGTTCCACGTGAATTTGATGTAAGCGTTTGGTGAACGATAGTCTCGGTCATCACCCCTCCTCACACACATATCAGAAGTTATATCGCTCTAGGGGGACCACGACTTATTAAAGTTTGAGAACCTCCGTGTAAAAGTAAAGCATCAACGCTTTAAGCTTGACGTCCACAGAGCCCTTCGTTTGCAGGTAACTGCTCAAATAGCTTTCACAAAAGTGTGACATCATCAGCCTACAGCGGTCTTACAGCTGAATGAATCAGATCCTTTGTGTTTTACTGGATCAGAAGAAGGAGGAACTGATCTGCCGCCCCACGGGCCCGACTGCGGATCTCATCTCTGCAGACCCTCGCTCCTGTGCTCTCTCCTTCCTCATTCATTTCTTTTCCTCTGCTGTCGCCCAAAGGGAGTATACGTGAGTTGATTTAATCTATACGTGAGGCGGGTGGAGATGCCCGAAAGGGTCCAGTGACCCATGAGCCGAGAGAGAGAGAGATCGAGAGTGGAAGAGGAACAGACGGATCTCAGACAGATACAGATTACAGACTGAAAGGATGGATTAAAACCTGAATGTACACCACCTGTACTGTCGGAAGAGTAGGTTACGGGAAAAACGCTTTTCTTGAGAACACTAAGCCAAAAAATTATCCTTTAATTTTTATTATATGTAAAACGCACTGTTGCACAGAGCAGATCTAGACGAGTCAGATTGAGTGCCAACCTGCCGGTCCACAAATATGTTTCGCTGCGTCTTTATGTGCATTTGCATCTGTGTCTCTTTCCACAATTACACACAACATTCATTACACATTTACCAATAACAAACTACAGTGCCACACTGTAAAAAAATATTGTTGGTTTAACTTAAAAAAGTAAGTAACCTGGTTGCCTTAAAATTTTAAGTTCATTGAAATGGAAAAAGTGAGTTAATACACTGAAGGAGAATGATTTAATCATCAGAAACTCAAAATAATAAGTTATCTGAACTAAATAAATTATTTAAGTTGATTTGAGAAAAGGAAATATGTGATTACTAATCATGAAAAGATTTTTTTTTTACAGTGCAGGCAATTTTTACAAGCTAACTAGAGTTGACTAACTCATGCCAGGTTCACCGTATTCTCTGTTTATTAAACCACAGCACGTCTGAACGACACCACAGAAGACATAACCATGACGGAATGAGAGGCCAAAGATAATTTCTTCACATTTTCTGTGTGGGAACCCTGTGGCGCACTGTGTGTGTGTGTGTGTGTGTGTGTGTGTGTATTGATCGTGGCAGAGCTGTAATCCCATTAAGGCTGCTCTGATTTATGGAGAGAGGAGCGATACGGGTCAGGGTTGGGGAAACCGCACCGGACCTCCACTTTCAGACCGGTCCCACACACGAGCGGGGGTTAATTGACTGTGCACTTACACACACACACACACACACACACACACACTAACATACTCAACTTACTGGTCATTATGGCCTTTTTGGGGAGCAAATGAGGGGCAGGTTATTAATCATAGCCTTTAACAAGGTGACACAAGATGTTCTGTGCACTAACCATCAGAGAAACAAGAGAGTCAATAACACACACACACACACACACTGCAGACCGAGCCAAGAGCTGAGGATAATACACTTTCTAGAGGTATAGGGAAAAGTAGTATATATACATATATACTGTTACTGTATACTGTGCTTGAAAGTTTGTGAAAGTAACTAAGCTAACATTGTTTTTATACAGTGTTTGTGTTACATTGTAACACATTTTTGTTGCACCACTGTAGCAAACACTGTTATTTATTTAATTAATTAATTAATTATTATTATTTTCAAATTGTAGTGCTGCAAATTCATGATTACACTTTGACCAAACATGCTCAAAACTTTTCAGCCCAATGGTAGAAAAGTGCTTATATACTACAGATCAAAATTTGGGGCTCAGTAAGATTATATATATATATATATATATATATATATATATATATATTAGGGCTGGGAAATGATTAATCGCAATTAATCGCATCCAAAATAAAAGTTTGTGTTTACATAATATATGTGGGTGTATAATTATTTTGTATATATAAATACACACACATGCATGTATATATTTAAGAAAAATGTGTTAATATATCAAATATTTATATTTATGTATAATATTAATTTTGTATAAATATATATAAAGTATATACATGCAAATATTTCTTAAATGTTTACATGCATGTGTGTGTATTTATATATAAAAAATAATAATACACACACATATATTATGTAAACACAAACTTTTATTTTGGATGCGATTAATCACGATTAATCGTTTCCCAGCCCTAATATATATATATATATATATATATATATATACTTTTTTTTTTTTTTTTTCAAAAACAGACCCCACACTTTTGATTGTATTGTTGTTATATGTAATAATATTGCTACAATATTTACTAGAACTACTATATCAACTACTACAGCACATATTAATTACAATAAGTTAATGTATTTTTTCTGTTTATATAAAGCAGTTGACACTGTAAAAAAATATAATAATCAAAAAAAAGAATATAAAAAATAATATATATATATATATTTAAATATAATAATCAAATATTATGGTTACAATACTGTGACATGCAAGTTGAATCAAAGTCAGTGTGATGGTGTGATGGTGTGATGGTGTGTGTGTGACTGGCCTGGTACTCGCTGGGCCAGAAGGTGCTGACGGCCAGCTCCACCTGATGCCACTGCCGCTCCTGAGAGCCGGACACGTTCCAGACGCCGTTTCCCCGCGAGCCGCCGTTCACTCGCACATACACACTCAGGGCCCCGGGACTGTGTCCGTCACGGCTGTACAGGAAATAGCTGAACTGAACACAGTGTGTGTCATTCTCACTCAGCGGACGGAGCATGAGCTGAGCCCGCTGTCCGGCACTGTACCGGGAACAGTTCACCATCATGTAGGAGCCTAGAGAGAGAGAGAGAGAGAGAGAGAGAGAGAGAGATTATTATCCTGACACTGTTTGTGTGTTTTATTTGGACTACTTATTTTGTTAAACTATATGAATTGTAGTTCAAACCCTAAACTCTCAACAACAGACAAAACATGAATGAGCCAGCGAGCAGAAGACAGAAGTGGAGAGTGTTCCTGAATGAAACAATGACTTACTCATTCATTCACTTTTACCATCTACTGACATGCATTTGCCAAAAAAGCCCACCACTAATGCACACATACAACTTACATGTCAGTGTTTGTGTGGATAGAGCTTTAGCTGAGCAGATCTTTGGAAACAGTGAGTGTGAATGATGGCTGTGGAGTCGAGTGTGTGTAACGCAGGTTAAAGCAGGTGTAATCGGAGATCATGATGCTCCGCTACACTGACATAGTTATTAAACCTCTAATGTCTGCCATCAGGAGACAACACAAAACACATCACATCCAGCGAGACACGCTTTTAAAACTGATATACAAGAAACCCCAACAAGATTACAAAGACATTAAAAAACATGACATAAGTGTGGAGTCTCGGTGACAAGTCTTGAAGACATCATCTGTTGTCTTTCTTTTATTCTTATAGTTTTTGCCCCCGATTTTTACATTTTATGGAAGAAAATGTGAGTAGTGTTGGTGCAAAACTATTCTAGTCTCTAGATACGACTCTTCAATGTAAATCTATGGGATTTATTTCCCTAGATTTATCATTCTCCATGTGAAAGTCTGGTAACATCTTACTTCTCCACAGGTCGCATTGTTTAAGGTTTCGTTTATGTCTGTAGATTAAATGGTCAATGATGACATATTGAAGAATAATACTCTAAGAATATAAGCTTTTCTGAAGTTTAATGTGCTGTTTCCTGCGCTGGAGTTCGGCTAAATTATAGTTTTCAAATGTCAAATCAGGTGGCTGCCATTTGAGTCTCCTGCTTTCTGTACTGTTTTCACAATTCATAAAAAAATAAACCTGAATCTGCTCTAACATCTGTCAGGCTCCTGCTCAGCTGGCCTTGTTCATCAACTGAAGAACATTCATTCATTCAGAACGGCACAGAGATTCAATGAGCCACAGTACAGGAATAGACAAGCGGATGACTGGAAATGAAAATAAGGATGCCAGTCATTTCCCAGAAATATAAGGCTGTTGTTTGAGTGTCCAGTGTCCTTTTTTAGCACGCCCATCTCCCAAACTGATAACAAATTAATACATTTCTATCCAAATATAACTTCTGTCACTAAATATGGAACCTTGAGACTCAGACCTTTCTGACAATATGTGTTTTGTCAAGATTAGAAAAGGTTTTCATAATAAATTATGAAAGATGATGCCCAAAAGGGGAGGAGCCTAGTAAAAAATTACCGTTTCTATGGTAACGCAACGTCCAATTTCAAAACAGTTTTCACAGGATGAATTCTGAGTTCGTAAGCTTTCGAATGATACCTAATTTATGATAACTACTAAAATATGTGATATAATAATAATAAAAAAAAATTATATATATATAATATATTATAGTTTTTAGAGGACTTCTTACCTTACTTTTTAAAATTCAATTTTATCTTTTTTTATTGACAAATACTAATTTTGTTTTATTATGAACTTTTAGCACTAAAAACCAAAGTTTCAATTATTAAAAGTGTGTGCGTCGACTTTTTGTGACAAAGATCAGAAACTCTTATAATGACGTCGATTTTTTTTTTTTTGAGGCGCACTCTTGTCATAAATTCATATATTACTGTTCATTCATAATTTGTAAGAAAAAACAGCGCTAAAATATCTATTTAGGAGTCTTAGACCTTTCCAACGACATATAGTTTGTCATGACTAGATCAGGATTTAATAGTAATATAGTGAAGTAAAGTTAGATTGCAAGTGACAGTACAATGTTGGGAATTTAACAAAACTGCAGTATTTAAAACAACTCTATGACCGTTTTCTGACTCTAAGTGCGAGAGCGAATCCGAGCTTTTACCTATACGCATAAGCACATTTAGCAGTGCCCATCTCTTCTAGTCATTCTGTTCTGAAGATGAAAAAATTATATAAATTTCAGTATCAGGTTTAGGTGGGGGTTTCTCTCATATTAAAAATAATAATTAAAAAAAATAACTGAACCTGTTCCTCAATAATGATTATCTAAATAGTTTAGACTACCTAGATACTGTAAAGCAATATTCAGAAAAAGGTGCAACGAATGAAGCGAATAAAAAAATACAAGAGCTTAACTACATACAATCATTTTATAATATAGTTGTATATATTTAAATGGGACATTTGTCAACTGATGCTTAAACATTTTTAATTTAGATATAAATCCAATAAAAAATATTAGCATGTACTGTAATTTTATTTCAAATGAATAAATGAAAAAAGTGGATTTAATCCAATGATGCATGCATAAATGAAGAAAACATTTTTGCCATGAGACTAGATTAGATTCTGGCCCCTTTTCAGGTGTAGCTACTTATAAAAACCAAAAAACAATGCACATATGGTAGAATAATTGCCCTTTTTTATTGCATCCACTGTGGATAAGTTAAGTGGAAGGTCAGCAGCTGCCCTCCATCTGCATTGTAAATTTAAAGTGTTGTTTCTTCCGCTCGACTGTTTCAAACAACAACCTGCTGAAGAACAAGTTTGCGGAAGAGAACATGAGCGTGTGTTTTATGCATGAGCGCTCTCACGGAACGGACTCGGAAAAGAAGCTTCTTAAATCAAAAGTCCATCTGACAGTCTTCATGCAGATCAGGGCCTGAATGCGCATCAGTGCCTGCGGAGAATCACTATGACAGTCACAAATGAAAAAGTGCTGTATCCTGGAGAACTCAATGCATCACTGAGAAACTTTGAATACTGGCAGTTTCAGTACTTTTCAATGCAGCATTGTGAAACGAAATGAGATGCAAAACTTAGTTTGGTGTAGCACTCAGAGATGCATGACCTCGAGACTAGATTACAGCAATGCTTTATTAGTTAGCTGCTAGAGTCAAGAAAATATGATCATATAACACCGATTCTATCATCTCTACCTATTAAGTTCTGTATCAATTACAAAGTACTGCTACTAACTGCTACTGCTACTTTCTGTAAAGCTGCTTTGAAACAATATGTATCGTGAAAAGCGTTGTACGAATAAATTTGAATTGAACTGAATTAAAATGGGTTGTAATTGCTGTTTACTTTGAATTCATCAGCAATTTGCATTTCCTAAGCTGGCACTGTCTAAGGAAAGAATACACTGGGATCATAACATCCTGAACTTTCTGTTTTTAGACGTCTTAAATTAAGACGTTAAGAAGCTCTTTGGTGGCCGGTATGGTTTGGGAGACCTCAAAGCATGAAGTAGTAATAATGTCTGAACCCTACAAACATTTCCAACACACAATCCCGGCTCCACTCGCACCGACGCCGCCGCTGTAATCACGACTGTGAGCTCCTGGAGGCTCTGGGTCCATTTCTCAGAAGTTATTAATTTCCATCTCCCCCTCCATCCTCTCCCGGCACATGTAGAAGCCTGCCTCCGTCGGCTGAAGGGTGTGAGCACCGGGACCGGGACCCAAATCACATTTTTCACACACTCATTTTTCTGGAGCCCATTTTCAGGCCCTGACAGGAGAGACGGGAGGTCAGACGGATGGATCGTGGAGGAGCGCTGCGGGAAATCTGACGTCAGAAATTACACTCTTCCTTATTTACGGACAGAACCGAAACAGTGGACCATATATATATATATATACACACACAGTATACATATAAATATACAGTATATATATATCCAATCAGCAGATGGATGGATGGTTTCTAACGTGACCTCGTGTGTATGGTGCAGCCACCTCATCTTTTCTGAGAATGTTAAAATGCTTTCAGGATGGATGTAGTTCAGGTTCAGGTCATAGAAAGAAGCAGTGGACAGGATCACTGTGTCTACAGATATTAACTAACACACAAGGTCATCCACCTTCAACAGAAAGAACAGTTTTACAACATAAAAACACACATTTTGTCCAGCTGATGCTTCAACAAAAATACAAGCTGCACATTTCTGCTTAAAGGGTTAGTTCACCCAAAAAATAATGAGTAAATGATTAAAGTAAATAATGACTTCATTTTCATTTTTGGGTGAACTAACCCTTTAAAAACCTTTCACTTGAATCGTTTCAGTCCCATCTTGTAAACATGGACATTCTTTTAAGTTCACTCTAAGAAATGCTGGGTTGTTTTAACCCAACTTTGGGTCAAATATGGACAAACCCGAAACGTTGGCTTATATTATATAATGGTTTGTCCATATTTGACCCAAAGTTGGGTTAAAAGTGCATGCTCATCTTTTACTCAGCTCATATTGAGAATGAAATGATGTCTTGTACAGGTGTGTGGGCTCTCATAAATAGACCTCATATCAGCGTCATCAGCTTCTCAACATATACGGCCTAAAAAGAAGCAAATGGATACAGAGAAACTCCTGCCAACCGCTTTGCCAGATCCCCGTCCTCCGCTGAAACTCGCATGTACACTAGAGGACACCGCCGGAGCGAGCGAGCGAGCGAGCGAGTGGGTGGGTGAGAGAGAGAACGATGGAGGGAAATTGAGAGAGAGGGCTGAACATTTTCAGTGCAAAAATATTTTCCATAAATTGATAAACGCTGATAAGGCCCCATCTTTCTCCCATGTGCCCCGGCCAAGGACGAAGGAACATACATTAGGAGATTAGGAGCAGCGCATTTCCATCACCTCGCTGAGAGCCAGACCCACGGGCCCAGCACACCATTTTATCAAACACACACACACACACACACACACACACACACACACACACACACACACAGGCAGCGCTGGTTTCAACTTCATTTTTCCTCCTCCGCTTCTTTAAAAACCCTTCTCAACCTCTGCTATCAATAATCTAACCCTGCTGTCTTCTGCTTCATCAGAGATGCCATTCATTTCTTTAACCCTCAGGTGCTCTTCACTCATTTCTGAATTTTTAAAAATCACAGCTTCATCGCAATGTTACGAAACTTGGTGACTTTTATGGCATTATGTATGTGAACACACAAAACAATTGAGGTCATGATCTGAGCATGCTAAGTGGTCTTAAAAAAATAGTCACACTTGTGGTCTTTGGTCAAAAATGACCCCCATAGGAAATGAATGGGAAATTGTAAAAAAAATGGGAAAAAAATGTGAATTTTTGTTTTTTTGTGAATTTTTTTTTATTTTTTAATAAGAAATAGTTTTTGAGATTGTTTCAATTATATATTCAAATCTATCAAAAAAAAAAATGTGTTGATAAACATCTGTTGAATTCTCATGCCTCTCCATAGAGAGCTGTACATGCCATCTAGTGGTCACACCATGATTCTACACTTTTCTCTATACTGGAACCAGATGGTGCTAATTTTCTTCAAAAAATATTTTTTCTGAAGGCCTAGACTCTATATTAAACTAAAATACTGCATTAATATTAAAAAAAAAAAAAAAAATATATATATATATATATATATATATATATATATTCCATGGCAAAAATAAAAAATAAACCATAAATATTGCATAAATATTAATAAATTCAATTAAATTGTCTCAAAATACAAAATTAAAAAGAATAAATATTATAGAACAAAAATAAATTGCACTGGTTTTACTGGGATGGAGAAAGTTTCATTTTTAGGTGTCCGGTCACTTTTGACTGGGAAGATAACAAGTGTGACTCCGAAACGAAGAGCACCTGAGGGTTAATTATATATAAACACACTCACAATATATATACATATATGTACTTGTATCTATAAGTTTACATATTTACATGTATGCATTTGGCAGACGATTATCCAAAGTGATTTGCATTGTATTACAAAGTACACATTTACATTATTATCAGTTCCCTGGAAATCGGACCCTTGACCTCTGACAGCATCGCAAGCGCCAACGCTCCACTGTTTGAGCTACAGCAAAGATTTATGCGTCTATACACATTAAAAATCATAATCAATTCATTTGATCTGTACTTTTACCATCTGTATTATAACTATGCTCTCACACTTATTCATTAGACCTTCATTTTTCCACATTATTTGATGGAAAACATGGGCTGAAAATGCTTTCCAATAAATCAATGGGAATAATGTTAATACTTTCCAATAAGGTTTTATTAGTTAACATTAGTTGATTACATTGGGCATTTATGATTTTATGCTAAAGAAAATATTGTCAATGTAATTATCGCATTTAATCAATTTGGAATTAAACATGTAATTAATCTCATATATTGCAAATAACACCAAATCAGTGTGATTTCCATCAATTCTGTGAACTTCAACAAAAGGCAGTTAAACATTTGTATATATGCATAATGTATATCAGCTGTTGACATGTTCATAATATCCATTGCAGAGTTTATCCAAATGTCCAAAAACATGTCAAGTGCATTAATTAGAGTACTAATGAGATCCCACTGCGTTCCTGGGCATGCCGAACCATTGAAAAAGCACTAAATGTGCATGTTAATCACTGTTTTCCATCAATGGTTGTTCTTCTTTTGGAAGCGGCAGGGCTCTATCTTTGACAGTCGTGTGTCTGATCTAAATACGCTCATTAGTTTATCCTCTCGCCCGCCCTTCTTTCATTTCACTCTTTAAAACTCAACATTTGCTTTGTTGCATCAATTCTGTTTTTTCTATCAATGTGACTTTATTCCGGACTACAGTCACCTTGGATGTTATTTGAAGGACATCAGCAGGTTGTCTTTTTTTTTATTTGCAAAACACAAAGTAAATATTCAGTTCAGTCTGTCTCATCTCATCCCGGCTTTCAGTCTAATTTCCCTTTCATCCTCTTCCCCTTCCTGTTTCCCTCTCAGGGGTTTAACCCTGGAGCTCAGAGGCGATGCAGATTTTGGCATTTCCGGAGCTGCAGGCTGTTCAATGATAATGGGTGAAGATGGCAATGCCAACTGGTCTGAGATGCCCCTCTAGACCCCAGCAAACAATCACAGATCTCTTTCTAAAGCCGTGTTCACCAAACTGTGCTGTTTTTGAACAGGATTTCCTTCAAAGCTCAGCGCACAATGGACAAAACTGTCACGTCTGGGCACGGAAATGTCTCGGAGGAAAATATTGATCTAGGATCAGTCCTCCAATGTTCCACTCGGTGGGATGTGAAATTCATTTTGTTCCCTTCAAATAATGTTGGATAAGCAAACAAATGCAATGCCTTAGTATGGCCATTCATATATCACCTGTACATTGCACTAAATACGTAGGAATAGTTTACATGGACATAAACATATTTTCATTTTCATAAAGATTTTAGGCTACAATGTATATGCTGCTATGTAGTAGCATGTTTACGTTTCAGTATATCCCATTCCTGTAGATCAAACTTATGAATTGCACTTGCAAGGTCATGGGAACTAATGACAAGTAGGTACACCTTGAATGCATTGAAAAAAAAAAGCATCTGTCAAATGCATATGTGTATAAGTTATATATATATATATATGTATGGGCTGTCAAACAATTAATCGCATCCAAAAATAAAAGTTTGTGCTTACATAATATATATGGGTGCAATTTGTACAATCATTTTTTATATATAAATACACACATTTAAGAAATATAGAAGTATATACTGTATATATATTTATACATAATTTCTATGATATGAAATATAAATATTTTATATATAAATAATAATTTTTTCTTAAATATTCATGCATGTGTGTGTGTGTATATATATATATATATATATAAATTATACACAGTGCACCCACATATATTATGTAATCTTGGACTCTCTTCAGTGCTGAAATCTGTTAAAAACCCCTGTCTTATACTGTTGCCTAAATCAGCTGGATGGTTATTGATAATATAATGACTGATTAATTGATGATTACAGGATTGGTGGAGTAGACTTAGGCTACGAGCGTACTCCAGCATCATTAAAATCAATGGAGCATGAACTTTTAATTAGTCTGGTGAGCAGATTCATACACTGAATCCACACACAGAAGTTGGAGCAGAACTTTTTGCCAGTGCTTTATTTACTGTACGATTTTCTATATCAAATATTTTATTAATGATCATTAATTAGATATCACAATATAAAATTGAAAAAAATTCATCCTATGCAAATCATATTGAAAAATTTGACATTGTCTAAGTATATATATATATACGTATATGCACATAGACATTTGTCTTTAATGTGAGAAATTTAGAAAATAATCTTCTGAACACAAATGAAGACATTTCTGATGAAGTTTGCGAGGTCTCCGACACCCGATAGACTGCAAACTATGGGAAAAACATTTGTATCCCTAAATTCAAAGGGCTGTACTTTGATCTTCAAGTGAATTATTAACGAAGCAACACTCATTTATGCCATCCCTAAATTCCTTACAGAATTGGGTGTAAACTTTAACTGAAATAAATATTTGAACATGCATACTTTATTAACATGTTCTTTTGAAAGAGAATACAAGTAAATATTTTTGCAATTTTCGATTGTAAATAAACATTTATTAAAATGACTTATATATATATATATATATATATATATATATATATATATATATATATACACAGTCTTTTTAAACCTTCTAACACTGTTGGGAAAAGTTCTGAAAGTCCTGAAACATAAACGGACCCAAACAGAACCACACTGCAGTCTAAGAGGAAGGACATCAATGTGTGTGTGTGTGTGTGTGTGTGTGTGTGTGTGTGTGTGTGTGTGTGTGTGTGTGTGTGTGTGCGTTGATATGAGAGACATCAGTCTGAAGCTTTAAAATGCTGGATGCCCTCTTTCCATAGAGCGAATCAATAGAGTATTAGCAGCTCCGGTGTGTGTGTGTGTGTGTGTGTGTGTGAGTGTGTGTGAGTGACTGCAGGAGTCTCACTCTCTAACACACTCCCTTTCTCTAGACTCTTCAAAGGGTGATTTAGTGTGTGAGAGCAGAGGTGAGGGAAGATGACAGGTATTAAGGGTTGAACAAGACGAGAACACTGAGATCATACTGTGATACGCGCCACATTAATGTGATCAAATCTCAGTCGTGAGGAAGCGGTAGTCAAGCCAATCTAACAGACTGGAGAACTGTGGGATTTATTATTTGGTCAGGTTGTGCAGTGTGATATGACCTCAGGACCTGCCTCATGTCAGACTCTATACAATATACATCTCAGATAAATCATGACGGACTGTTAAAGTCTTGAGTGAATCTAAAACATGCTGTCAGATATGGACCAACCCAACTGCTGTTTAAATTTCTTAATTCTGCTTTAATCTACAATGAAAGTAATGATTATGTTATACAGCATGTTTTTTTTAATTCTAGGTTCAGATATTGGACTAATTTTTCTTTCATAAAAAAACCTCAACCATGCCCAGTAATTTGGTTTTCTGTCCCCGCGCTGAAGAGAAACTCTAATAGTAAACTCGCTGGAGGGAGAACAAAGGTGAAAGTGTAGAAGAAAGCGAGCCGTAGCGCTGTTTCTGAATAAACAAACAGCTGAAGAACACGAGATCGTTCAGCATCACACCACCACAATAAACCCTCGGAGACATCTCCACAACAATTAATCCAATTAATGAGTCAAAATTAAAGAACCTTTCACACAAAGTGATTGCTATCCTACAGCCTAAATGCAGCTACGTGTTGATCAAAAACACACACGTGCACTTTTGGTTCTTTTTCTGACTAAAATGAAAGCTATATATACACAGTGCTGGAGAATTATTAAGCAATTGTTTTTAACAAGCACATGTGAAAAATTCCAATTATTATATTATTTAATTATTATTTAAGTGATAATTAATTGTTAAGGAAGGTTGGAAGTGTAAAATATCTCATATTCAGGTGTGAATAATTGGGTTTGGCAAAAAATGGCCAAAAAATAAATTTAACTCGCACTGAAAAGTCAAACATTATGAGATGCTCGTGGGAAAGATGCAATACTAGAAATGACCAATGGACAGAAAAATGCTCATGTTCAGAAGGGTCATAAAAGAAGAAGATAAGACACGTTAACTACAAAAAAATTAGGAATTAAAGGGACTCAGACCTCCGTTCATCTTCACACACAGTTTAAGATATTTTAGATTTAGTCCGAGAGCTTTCTGTCCCTCCATTGTAAATGTGCATCCATAAAATGTCAAATTCTGATATTTATTTTCTATATCACTTATTTAGTTGCTATTTAATCAGTTAATTAATATATTGCATATTATGCAAACACATAAAGGTTAAACTATGCATTATACACCACTGAAACCAATTTGAATATAAGATTGAACTGCCATCCATGCATGCATTTTAACATTAACAGCTGAGATTGTGAACTCTTGTGTCACAAACGGCCATCATCAAACTCCAGCTTATGTCTCTGAATATAAAAAACAGTGGATGTGGGACAGTTATTATGTTTTGAGGAGTAAATGTGTGTGTGGAGGGTTTGTTTGTTTGTTCTGCCATATGGTCATTCAAGTAAGTTTGGCATTCAGTAAGTGCAAACACTTAAAGTCCCTTTCACAGCACACATGAAATAAAAGAGTGAAAGGCAATCAAAGACACCAACAGCGAAAATAATATCTGTCGGGTTGAAGAAAAAACACATTCAAGTCTGTACAATAGAGAGAGTAACGATCTTCCCACCATTCAGCTGCTCTGTTATACGTTTAATTAAATTGATTTATTAGAATAACAATATGGCACAGTAAAAACACAAATGTTCTTTTTAAATATGAGAAATACTACAAATCACCAAAAAATAAAATAATAATGCTTGAATATTCAAGAACAGCACATAAAAAATAAAAATACATGCTGTTGTATCTCTTCCAGGACACAAATCAAAATGAACTTTAATTAAGTCCACCAGAGCAGTTGTCATCAGGATCTGTTCATTTGGCTGATCTGATCTCTGTATTTGACCTCTACTGAAGAGTTTAGGATGGACTGTACGCAGTAAAGGGGGAAGCGTTTATTAATGTCTGCCCGGATGGAGATGCTATCAGACGAGGGATTTGGGCTGAAGTGACTGAAACGGTTGATGACCTCCTCCAGGCTAGACTGGACTAAAGCAGCGGCCAATTGAGCTTCAAACCGGCCCGCTGATATAAGACAATATCTGTCACAAGAAAGAAACAACACACAAGAGAGACGCTTGGGCAGAAATACGTCCACAACTACCACAACACACACACACACAAAGCACCAAACATTCCACATGCTTCATCTGAGAAGATTCACACACACATGCACACTGCCAATAGAGTTTCTAACACTTTAAAATGGAGTTGAGCCCACACTATTTTAGTGTCTCTATTTCACTGCTGACAATTAACACTTATCCAAAAAGCTGTAATTATTCAAGTGCTGCAATTAACAACTGCTATAAAAGACAACTGTTGATTTGTTTGATTAATCATGTGATTAATTAATTAATTATTATAAACAAAATAAATATCACTTAATAAATCATGTAAAAATCTGTAATATTATATTTTTTTTCCAAAAAATATATTAATTTTCAGACATTAATCTGAAAATATATATAAAAAAATAAAAAATAAATAATATATATATATATATATATATATATATATATATATATATATATTATTATATATTATTATTTATTTATTTTTATTTATTTTTTTTAAATATATGAATGTTCATATTTCGGCAGTAGGGGGCAGAGTAGCTCTTGCCCGGACTGATTTAAACATCTGTGAAGCCATAGTGTGTCAGCTGGCCTGACGGTTGGCCGACTGAATGAATGACTGAATGGTAATTTAAAATGTAAAAGCGTTGGTGAATAAAAGAGGGCGCTGGATTAACCGGCAGATCCTTTAAACCCCAGAGGACTGGCAGCAGCCCAACGGGACCGACCAACCACCTGTGTCCTTTTAAAACAGACTCTTCTCCGTTCCTATTCGCCACCCGAGCAACACAGCGACCAATCAGAAATCAAAAAGCACTTAAAACAAAGTAAAAGCTTTTTTGCCTAGTTTTGAACCGTATTTATTTGAAACCTGTCTGCAATAAAACGAACATTAATAATTGACAGGAATTTAATATTGTCCCATGTTTAATGGTGTTGCTGGAGGCAAAGTCCTCAAAATCAATATAAAGCAGCATGAATATAAATCAGTGTGTTGAGCAAACACAACAGGCAGAGATATGACCTGCTCTTGACCTCCTCTTGTAAGGCTAAGAAAAATCTATTACAAATCTAAAATCTATTAGAGTATAATACAAATCTGTCCGTTATACTAGCATGAAGGGGAAATGCATCAATGAAGGAAGCAGCATCCAAGGTAAAAGATTTCACAAAAAAAAAAAATATATATATATATATATATATATTAGGGCTGTCAAACGATTAATCGCGATTAATCGCATCCCAAATAAAAGTTTGTGTTTACATAATATATGTGGGTGCACTGTGTATAATTATTATATATATATATATATATATATATATATATATATATATATATATATATAAACACACACGCATGCTTGTATATATTTAAGAAATACGTTCACATGTATACACTATATATAGATTTATATATAATTTATATTATATATAAATACAAATATTTTATATATAATTAATATTTTTTTCTTAAATATACATGCATGTGTGTGTATTTATATATATACAAAATAATTATACACAGTGCCCCCACATATATTACGTAAACACAAACTTTTATTTGGGATGCGATTAATCGCGATTAATCATTTGACAGCCCTAATATATTTATATATATTTGTTTTGTTTTTTAAATGATAATTCAATAGATTAATAGAATCGCACTGTGGTTGTCAAATACTATTGGATCATATTCATAGTTAATGTGAAATTTATGTGCATGGGGAATTTTGATGTATATGGTAGAAAATTCATTGGTCAAAAAGTATGTTTAATGTCGCTAAATCAACCTGAAAAAAAAGAGTAAAAGTCAGATCCGGTATAGAAATAGTTCCTCAGTGAAGCAATTACAGGTTACCAGCTTTATGGCCTGAACACCAGCTGATTAAAAAATCATTGTGAAAGAATGGCTCAGGAAAGTCAAATTAGCTCTGAGAAAAGCCCTCGCAGCATTAGAGAAAAGATGACATTTGCTGATATTTAATTTAATGTTACATCCAGACATTTTTAAATCTGACGTATATGTGTAAATACATTATAGGACCACTGTTTTTTTGGTTTTTTTGGGTTTTTTTTTTTTTGTTTTTTGTTTTGCTGTCTATACCGAAATATAACACATTAGCTTTATTAATATATTCCTGCATCAAACATGTGATCACAAGGCCTTTTGAAATCAAAGTGCAGCAGAAGTGTGTGTGTGTGTGTGTGTGTGTGTGTGTGTGTGTGTGTTAACGACTGCTGGCCTAACGGTCGCTTCTCACCGACTACAATAGCCTTCTCTACATGCCTCTGACAGCCTGTGTGTGTGTGTGTGTGTTAACGACTGCTGGCCTAACGGTCGCTTCTCACTGACTACAATAGCCTTCTCTACATGCCTCTGACAGCCTGTGTGTGTGTGTGTGTGTGTGTTCTGGGGGAGGGGTGTGTGTGGAAAGACCAGAACTGGTTTGAAAAACACATTTTCAAAATGACTTTTTCTTTTACTTTCGTCCGACTGGAGAACACAGATGAAGATATTCAGCCGTTTCAGTGCTTACAATGAAAATAGACGGGGTCTAGTGATGTGTTGACCCCAATGAATGTTCTTCAAAACACATCTTCATTTCCACAGAAGGAAGAACTGAATGTCGAATGGGTTTGGAACAACATGAGGGCGAAGTATTTAGTTTTGTGGGTGAACAATCTGACCTTTAGGTGCAAATATAATATAATACAACATGCCTCTTGTCCCTTTATTACCTAAAGAGAAAGAGCGAAGTTAAAAACGGTACGAATCCCACAAACTGGTTTTCTGTGGCTGGTTTTGCAGAGCAGATCATTTGACTCGACACGGAAAACAACAATCATCTATTACGCCATCGATTCTGCTTTCTCTTCCTGTCACTGTGAGATTTATTTCCACACACTGGTTCATATCTCCCTCTGTCTCATTCCAGTTCAGCTCAATGGGGCGTAACGCTCTGCCTCTCTGAGATATCCAGGACTATAATACTAATGACACTTAGAAAACAGCAGTAACCACAGAAAGACAACAAGGATTTAGATGACACTGGCGCTCACAGAACCGTTCGGGTCGCAAACAAAAGAAATTATCTTACATAAGAAAATTAATGCTATTGTTTTGCCGAGATATAATTTCACATTTCTTTTGTAATTAGAGTAACATGTGCTTTGGACATTATAATCGATCCCATTCTTTTAATTATGGTTTAGAGGGCTCAATCAAACACAGAAAAATACGACAATTTATTAAGAAATGATTTCGGTTACTCTCTCAGAAAAAAAAGGTACAACAACTGTCACTGTGGCTGCACCTTTTCAAAAGGTAAACTTTTGTCCATTTCAGGTGCTAATAATTACATTTTAGGTGCTAATATGTACATTTTAGACACTAATATGTACATTTTAGGAGCTAATATGTACATTTATAGGTGCTAATATGTCCATTTTGGGTGCTAATATGTACATTTTAGGAGCTAATATGTCCATTTTGGGTGCTAATATGTACATTTTAGGAGCTAATATGTCCATTTTGGGTGCTAATATGTACCATTAAGGTATCAATATGCAGCCTTTAGGTACAAAAGTGTACCTTTTGAAAGGGTACAGCCCCAGTGACAGCTTTTGTACCTTTTTTCTTAGAGTGTAACATCATTTTTCTGCACTATACATCAACAGTTCTATTAACAACAACTTTTAAAATTGTAATTATACATATTTTATTTAAAATATAAGTGTATTTTATATTTTTATTATATCATATTTATCCATTTTATCATTATTGTTATTATAAGCTTTATTTCTGAATGAATCTTATATACACATTGGTTGAATGAACGATTCAAGGAGTGAGCTCTTAGACCCGTTGGTGAAGCTCGATTCGAGTGGGGATGAATCTGTGCATGCATCTCGATCGAATCCCAAACGATTCCGAGATAAGCTGTTCTTATATTCCAGACAATGGAAATACAATGCTTGTTGCTGCTGCATAAACGCAATCTTGCATATTCACACACATTGTACATCACTGTATATGGGGGAAACGTCAACCAGGTTGAATGATGGATAGCATTTTTAGCAGGAAATATCTCCGTAATGTTCTTAAACTTCTCAGCGTTGACTGAGTCTCAGTCTGCGGCGGCTAACTTCATTTCCTGATGATTCTGTTCTCTTCTATTTCTGGCCTATCCCGATCTGTGATTTATGCATTGTCTCAGTGATCCCCGTGCGACTCCGGGGTTTTGTAAATGTGTTTAACTTTGATATGAATTTGATGAGCAGCGTGGTTATGAAACTGATGTTGGCTGGTTGTTAGTAGGTTATTAAATTTCAGGACAGCGGTCCAGAGCGCTCCGCTTCCCAGTCTGAGATAATGGCATTAAAGTGATTAAATCTACTACGGATCTCACACACTTGATTTAAGATGCAATTTTCAGCAATGTAACCTCAAAAACTCAACACAGATTAGCCATAGCAAATCTGTCTTTCGTGTAGTGTTTTCACAGTCTGTCATTTACACTTCACCCCAAGCACACAATGAAAGTGTGTGTGCTTGTAAGATTAAAGCTAACCGAAGTGTGTGTCAGTGTGTGTGTGTGTGTGTATGTGCAGACTGCAGAATAGGGCTGTCGTTGTGTCGCTCTCGGATGAATCACACACTTCCGTGTGATTCAGTCCTCTCCGAGGATTACGGCCGTCTAATAGAAGACCTACACACACACACACACACACACACACACACCTCGGCGCTAAACCCACTGCCACTCACAGTCACCCTTCTGAAACCTCAACATCTTCAAACTGATTTTACATTTGATGAATATTGCATTGTTTGATATTGATCTGCTATGGGAAATAGATATCCCAGACGTTTCAGATAAACTTAAGTACGTCTAAATTAAAATAAATAATTTCATAAAACTCAAAACAATGAAAGAGTTCAGTTTACTTAAAATATATCAGTTCTGTGAACTTGAAAGAAAAAGAAAGTGCTAAATACTCATAAAAATTAACTAATTGGTTGAATTTAAGTTTGCCCTACTCAAACCAATGAATTATTTTGACCGTTAGGGCTTGCATGCAACTATGTTAGTTGCAGAAATGGAAAAGGAGGTTAAGAATTATATTGGCACAATATAATCGTTTTTCATCAGGAATACTACTATTAAAATTATTTTAATGAATATGTTAAAATGTGGCCTGATGGCTTCAACAAAAGCATATCCCATCAATGAACAACCATCTTGCGCACCTTAGGTCTGCATTTAATGTTTTATAAGTTGCAATTGAGAATTATTTCCCCAATGAAGAAAATGAATTAGATTTTTACTTCCAGGCCCCAGTTGTACACTCTACAATATCAACATTACATCAAAACACATTTCTAAACTCCGAAACTAACAAAGAATAACATGGCTTTTAAAGAAACCAGTGCCATTTTTCAGGAAACAGCCAACTGTGAAAAAATAATGTCAAAAAACTCAAAGCGTGAAAAGTAATTTGACGAAAGGTGCAAACCCGCAGTGGAGCCCTAAAGGAGAGTTTGCCTACAGTAAGTGCAGCCGAAGCCATCTGTGACCTCAAAACACACCCGTGTCAACGTTTGACTGACAGTGATTTAAAGCTCGTACTGTTCTCTGTGCTCTTAGAGCATATAAAGGGCTTCGGTCATGAAAAAATAGATTTTTCTTTGATCTTTTGAAATAAGAGTTCATAAAACATTACTCTCAAACTCAAACTCTCCCCCAGTTAAAAAAACCCCTCTTACAGCTGGAGAAGGTCTGAATCCAGAAGAGAGAAAACCTCAAGATGGAATGATTTGATGACAAGTTGTATCTTTCTGCTATACAGTTAACCCTCAGGTGCTCTTCGTCATTTCTGACTGAAAAATGTTCTGTTTTGAAGTTTTAAAAATCACAGCTTCATCGGAATGTTACGAAACTTGGTGACTTTTCTGGCATTGGGTATGTGAACACACAAAACAATTGAGTTCATGATCTGAGCATGCTAAGTGGTCTTAAAAAATAGTCACACTTGTGGTCTTTGGTCAAAAATGACCCCCATAGGAAATGAATGGGAAATTGACAAAGAATGAAAAAGAAAAAAATGAAAAAAAAAACAGTGAATTTATGTTTTTTATCAAAAAATTTTTTATAAGAAATATTTTTTGAGATTGTTTCAACTATATATTCAAATCCACCAACAACAACAAATAAAAAATGTGTTGATAAACATCTGTTGAATTCACATGCCTCTCCATAGAGAGCTGTACATGCCATCTAGTGGTTACACCATCATTCTACGCTTTTTCTCTATACTGGAACCAGATGGTGCTAATTTTCTTCAAAAAAAAAAAATTTCTGAAGGCCAAGACTCTATATTAAACTAAAATACTGCATTAATATTTTTCTGAAAAAATGAATATATATATATATATATATATATATATATATATATATATATATATATAAAAATATAGATTTTTCCATGGCAAAAATAAACCATGAATATTGCATAAATATTAATAAATTCAATTAAATTGTCTCAAAATACTGAATTAAAAAGAATAAATATTATAGAACAAAAATAAATTGCATTGGTTTTACTGGGATGGAGAAAGTTTCATTTTTAGGTGTCCGGTCACTTTTGACCGGGAAGATAACAAGTGTGACTCCGAAACGAAGAGCACCTGAGGGTTAAATTAATTATTCCAGTCTCTAAAACTCAGCAGCATCAGTGCTGGAACTGCTAATGCCTCTTTAAAGATGGAATTTGTCTAACGTGAAAGAAGAAAACTCTTTTGTATTAACAGTTAGTGGATGTTCCTGGGGATTTTAATCTCGGAGTCCTGCAGAGAAACTGTTCTGATAATTGTTAATTGCTTAGTTACTTCTGATAAAGCAT
The DNA here is from genome assembly GCA_038021265.1 of Cyprinella venusta. NCBI lineage: Eukaryota > Metazoa > Chordata > Actinopteri > Cypriniformes > Leuciscidae > Cyprinella > Cyprinella venusta. Next base: position 388,570 of record CM075878.1, read on the forward strand.
TTCTGCTTAAAGACATATCTAAAGCAGGACAGATGGACGGGAATGAAGAGAGAAACAAAGCAACAGTCAAACAGCGGTCAAGACAAAATATAAAGCCTGCAAGCTCCCACAAATTACTATAAGAGAAGAACAATTCTGAATGTCAGGCAGTCGAAGGAGCTTTTAAGGAAAAAAAGCTCCGAATGAAAGAGTACGAGAGGTCTCTTTGGGCTCGCTGAGGTCTTTACTCCTACAAACTCCTCTGCAGTATTCGTCAGTGGGCTGAACAGAGTTTTAGCACTGGCTGAGAACAGAAAGCAACAAATTGAAAAAAAAAAGCAATCAATCAACATCTCCCGTGCAACTCTCTTGCCTCCGCTGAGCTTAACCTCTTTCCACGCCCCTCACGACAGTGATGAATTAGAGGCGCACTAAAGTGTTTTACAGCAACGCAACGCACATCTCATCCACCTCAAACCGAGTCGTCCCCGTTCAGCTCTCTCCGATACATTCATTTCGGTACAAGTTTAACTCCTGTCAGGGGCCAAATTCAGGTAATAATTGGCTTTGACAACGAAATAAAAGTTTAGAGTAAGCTGGTAATTAATGCAAAACAGTTCCAAAAAAGATGATGCAAGGCTCCCTAAACCCTGTTGGGATTTATTATATGTAATGAGTGTACATGTCCCGGCTATTGCAGCTTCTTTACAAAATAAAGGAATAAATGGACAAAAAAACAACGTCAATAATAATAATAATAATAATAAAAACCTGTCAATAATGAAACCATTAAAAAAAGGCATGTTCAATTTGGGTTCCAGATTTTTATTCTGATTAAAATGACAACCTATTTTTATTTTATATCTTGTGAAAAGGGGCATAATACGGGACCTTTTTATGTTAAAGGTCCCGTATTATGCCCCTTTTCACAAGATGTAAAATAAGTCTCTGATGTCCCTAGAATGTGTATGTGAAGGTTTAGCTCAAAATACCCAACAGATTATTTTTTACAGCATGTTTAAATTGTCATTTTTGGGGTTCAGAAAAACGCGATGTGTGAGTGAGTGCCCTTTAAATGCAAATGAGCTGCTGCTGCCGCCCGGTACAGGGGGCGGGGCTTCATGAGCGCGCGCTCAGTCTCTCAGGACAAGTTTACCTCACAGAATTATGATTTATTATATCAGAAACTCTCAGTAACGGTGTTCATTTCCAGTCGGACAATAATGCCTACAGATGTATAGAGATGAAACAGGTATAGTTTAGTAGTTTAATTACGATTATTATAACGTATTTGTTATTTGCTTTATTTATTAATAGCCTACAAGTCTGCTGTTTCAGACCACGTCTGAATGATGACCAAACATTTACTGATGAGTTTATTAAAGTTTATTGTACATCAAAAGATGAAGCGTCAGTTTTACTTCAGAAAATCATCATAAGAGCTGAGTAAACACAGTAAGTTATGTTGAGGGAGTTGAGGGAGCGTTCCTGTGGGCGGAGGCTAGTCAAAAACTGTTCTACTGACGTCATTAAAGAAGGAAGTAGGGGGATGTAGTCCAAACGGGCCGTTTCATGTAGGCTACTTCTGTTATATAAAATATCTCGCTTGGCATTGAACTTTGAGCTTTATCATTTTACAGATATTATTAATACTCTAACAACAACATTACACACTAACTAAAGTTTGAAATATGGGATCACGAAGAACGGGACTCTGTAGACAACCGAGCATCACAAAGGGCAACAAAAACAAACTAAGCCAACCCACACAACGAAACATAACAAACAGCGTTCCCGCCAATAACCGATAAGAAGGATCGGGGGAGGGGTTTGGGGGGTCAGTGCGCGGATGAGGAGGAGGGAGGGTCCTGCTAGCCTCCGTTTTATTCGACAATACTTCGAACATCAACAAGAAGTGACATCACCCGACATCGCGTCACACAATTGTGGTGTTTCAATTCTTTCAAACGGGCCAATGTTAAAAACATTCAGATTAAAACAAGCTTCACTCCCAGGATGGGTTTACGCATTTATTTTCTTCGTTTCACACACACATGGTCACGCACACACACACAAATAACCTGTGGGCAGCAGCATAAGCATCAGTGTCTCAGGTCTTCAAAAGTCACGGACCGGTCCTGAGGAATTACGAAGACCGGCAGAGAATCTGCTCAGCACTTCACTCTGTGTTACTGTCAATGGCTCTTCATGCGTGAGGAGAATCTGCTCTAAACCCTAGAGATCTGCCTCACTGTAAACTGTCCAAAGAGACATCCTAACGGGAAAAGGAACCAAAGGAGTGACTGATTTGGAACACTGTAAGTTGTCAACAGCCACACAAATAACACATTTTGATTCCAATAGAGTTTGCATTAGCATTTTGCTAAGCTAACAATGCGATATTCTAATAAGACGTTTCTGTTAAAGGAGAACTCCGGCGAACAATGAACCTTTGGTCTAATAAAACATCGGTTCCTAGTCAATCGTTCTCTGAGATTTGTTTTCATGATAATCGAATGTAAAGAGTTTTATCTCTAAAAACTCTTCAGCGTATAATGCTAGTAATGGGGGCATTGACTAAGTAAAAACAAATCGCTAGTTTATACCACTAACAAGGCTCAAAATAGCCCTAAATTTTTAGAGATAAAACTCTTTACATTCGAATTGCACTCTGCACAATTTCCGGATTGGATGGACCCAATATTATCTCTTTCTTCTCTTTTCAAAAAGAGAGAGAGAGAGAGAGAGCGCAACAAAATCATCCTCACTGCTTGACAAATCCATTTTGTATTTTTGCATTTTTTTCTGCAAAGGTTTAATAAATACGCATCGGACTCAGTGTGCAAGGTATCTCTGCGTGACGATTTTTAGGCTGACGAACACGAAAAAACGCATACGAAAGATTAGTACTCGGTGTGCAATGGCCTTAAAGGGATACTCCACTTTTTTTGGAAATAGGCTCATTTTACCACTCCCCCAGAGTTAAACAGTTGAGTTTTACTGTTTTCGAATCCATTCAGCCGATTTTCTGATATTTAGAAGAATATCAGTAACCAGACAGTTTCTGCTCTCATTGACTTCCATAGTATATATTATTTTCCTACTATGGAAGTCAATGAGAGCAGAAACTGTCTGGATACTGATATTCTTCTAAATATCAGAAAATCGGCTGAATGAATTCGAAAACGGTAAAACTCAACTGTTTAACTCTGGGGGAGTGGGAAAATGAGCCTATTTCCCAAAAAAGTGGAGTATCCCTTTAACACTAGAATTAAAAACATTAAGCTCACCGCCTTGAATCGAGCTACAGCAAGCAGATACTTTTGAACACTGGCTGATTGTATATTTTCTCAAATATGGATCATTTTTAACCCCCGAAAAAATCGACAGACTGCAGCTTTAAGCAGGATAAGTGATTTACACATTCATGCAAAATATGTGCAGAGTTTATTCACTGCATATCAAACAACATTTCATATAACGCTTCCTCTGTGGGAACACTGAGCTTTCTGTCATTTGTTAGCTCCTCCAAGAGAGCTAAACTCCTGAGGGAGAGGACATATCTCAAACGTTAGCACCGTTTAAAGGCCAACTGAGTCTGGCAGAGAAGTGTTTAATCCTCAGCAAGCAGCCTGAATGCTTTTAATTAATCTATTTCATGCCTTTACGTTACACACACCGCAAAAGTGAGGCGAGAGAACGAGATCCGCCATCTCCCCGATTGTCTAACGAGTGTTGGCGGAGGAGCTTTGAAGTGTCCGAGCCTTTGAGCCTCTCGTGAGGATGATACTGTGTGTGTAAGTGCTGAAGAACTGGATTACACTGCCTCTACTTTTCCAATTAATTATCCGGCTGTTTGGGAAATGAGCATGAGGGCACCGCAGGGTTCCTGAAGAGCCCACGCACGCAGTGATGAAGCCAAAGCAGTGCGGAGTGATGGAAGAGATTGTCCAAATGAACAGCACAAATAGGCCCGTCTGTGGGTGTCGTGTTGGTTTTCCACACTCGACGATCTGAAACGCTTCGGAGAGTTACGTAAAACACGATCACATTTAATGAACTCGCATTTCTTTTTGATGAAGAGTTTTTTATTTGAAGACCAACTCTTGACGTTATAACAGAAAAAGCTTTAGCTTGAGGTCAGCATAGTCCCCGGAGAGTTTAAGTGATGTTAAGAAGGGAAGAAACCCATTAACCTGAGCGAGGGCGTTTTCCTGAGGTCGACAGATTACAGGGCTTTTGTGTTTGCTGGCTAAACGATTCAGGTAATGTTATTAGAGCTGTTTGCTAAGGCCAGCATCATCCCTTACTGAGGGTTAGTGATCGGAACAAGCCTTTAACCCTGGCCTGGACCGCCATCATTTCTACAGGAATGGTCTTGTTGAGGAGAGCTGTGTTTGGTTTCCAACTTATGAAAAATCCTTATACAGACAGCACATCCATAAGTCAAGCCAGCAAATAAGCATGGAAAAAATAAAACAGCAGAAACAAAGAGCCCCCTCCAGTGAGTGACTGCCGGACTCAAAGAGATGTGTTTTTTATTCTTTCAGGCTCGGAAAATGACTGAAATTTGGTTCCCCTGTTATTTTGTCCGAGGGGCTTTCATTAAAATAACAAACATTGACTTTGGAAAAGCCATGAAAAGAGTAATGACTTTGAGGCGGAGTGTGTAGCGCGCATGTGACCATCAGAGATAGGACACACACTCGCTCTGGGTTTTAATTATCTCACCCTCTCTACAAAGTTTACTATTTGCAGAGCCAACTACATCCTGCTGCTCGTGCTGTACACACAGAAAAAGAAGATCTTCTGTTTACTTTCAGGAAAAGACCAGTCTGACATTTCCCCTTCTGTGGAAGCGTCTCTTTCCACCTGCTGATATTTATACTCCTGCACTCCTCTAGTGTCCTTCTCCTCTGGTCCTGTCAGAGATACAGGGGTTCAGTGCTGTCGGCTGGAGACATTTCCCCACATCCAACTTTATTTCAGGAAAATGAGGAGAGAAACCTTTCCACACTAGCTCCCTTATTAAACCGCACACATAGAAATGAAAATAGATGCCATGTCCAGGAATGGTCACACATTACGGTCAGATTTGTTAGGAGAGTTCATTTCTATTCTCTTTTTTTCTCCCCCTTTGTTTCTGTTGTTTTTTGTTTTGTTTGTATAATCTTTGTTCTGAGTTCTTTTTTTTGTTGTTTTTTGATTTTTTTTTACCCCCCCCCCCCCCCCCCCCTTTATTTTTTTTTTCTCTCTCTCTCTCTCTCTCTATATATATATATATATATATATATATATACACACACAAATGTTGGATTAAAAAATGCGAATTCTTAATTTGACCCAAAATTGGGTTAAAACAACCCAGCATTTTTTAGGGTGTATATTATCAATAATTAAATCATATAATCAGAACCAATTACCTTGCGATTTTCTACATGTAGAAAAGTGGAACATTTTCTGCAGTTTCTGTAAAAATGTGTTTAATCCGTGTTTCTTTGTTCATTTATCGCTTTGTTCTCATTGTTAATTTTATTACACAGGCTTTAAAAAGGAATTGTTTTATACTTTTCAAAAAAAAAAAATCTGAAGAATTTGAATTAAAAAAAAAAAACTATTGAAAAGCTAAACAGTCAACTATGACAGTTTTGTAGAAATTATCCTCTTTTTTTTTCAAAGCTATAAAATGACCTTGAAAATAATTGCAGAGTTTAGGCCTGACCGGCACATTAAAGTGGATTTTCCCGTCATTGATGTTGGACAGAGCTAAGAAGCTATGAAAATCATTTTGGCCAATTGTGCCGTCTCTGCCCGTCCTCAAAGAGGATCATATTGATCAGTGTATCGAGCTCTGAAAGTCCTTTCTAGTTCACACACACGCTCACCTAATGTCGTCCCATTGATTAGCATGCTCTACATTAAACGGATGTTTGAATATTGCAAAAAGTTTATTCTTCTCGGCGTGTTTACTCGCACCAGGGACGCCAACATTTCCACCTACGCACAAATCCGAGAGAATCGCGCTGAAGTTGTCAGCAGATAAACAGCAATCACGGCCGGACAAAAGAGGTGATAATTGCAGCCGAAACGCATATCAATGGCATTTCAATGAGTCTTATCTGCAGAAAGATTTCAATGTATCTGATAATTGCAGAAACAAAGAATCTTTTGTGCTTTAATTGGGCTGCTGTGCGGGTCTGGTGAAGACAGACTCAATCAGTAGGCCATCGAGGGATTCATCGAGCTGTCAGTCAAACGGCCGGAGTAAATTGCCTTCTCTGCTGCGAAGAATTAGGGTGGGCTTTTTCCTCACATGAAAGGCCCCAAAGATAGAACTGATCTTCAGTGAAATAACTCGGAGATGGAATTGCAGGAAAAAGGACTTTTATGAAAAATGCCTCACGCCATCGTGGGAGTCAACAGACATTAGTTATGATAACACTGGGGAATATCAAGTTGCTCTGATCTAGTCATAAACATAACCGTTTAGTTTTATGATTTACATTTGAAGTATTAAATAAAATATTTAAATGAGAATTCTCACAAAACCAAACCTCTCAGTGCAATAATAAAATAACTAGCATGTCATTTATTATAGTTGCTGTGCCCAAATATTTTTAAATATAAATTGCACCACTAAACTTTGCCTTTGATGCCTTAAATAATAAATGCATACCTTTTCACAATAAAAAAATTATATGATTTATGGATGAAATATGGTATCAACATAATGCATTCATGTTTGTGTGAATCATTTCTCACCAGACTGCTTTAAATATGACAAATAAGCGCCTTCAAAAGCAGTATATTTTTGTGAAAAGGCTAATGGAAAGCATTCTCCAGGTATTATAGACCCGTTTTCACATCAAATTTCAGGTCAAACACTATCAGTCAATGGAAGTGTGACAGAATTTGAAAGGGACATAAGATTCGGCACAGGTTTATTAAACTACATATTATGTATGAAAATCTAAAACATCTAATCTTCCCCGACTATCTCGAAACAATTACAAGAACATTTTCCTCAGAGTCGTTTCTGAGGTAATAAATGTTTACCTTTCAATTTGGAGAAATATATACTTCATTAAGCATAATCAGACCTAAAAGACAGCACACACACACACACACACACACACAGCTGCAGTTGCTGATGAAAACAATATTCACTGTAATTTCCAAAATTGCACAGCAATAAAAATAAGCGTAAGGTCTGATCAAGCAGTGACAATTTTAAGATGCTCACAAATCGTTGATTATGCATTACTGTGATTTGTTCCCGGCTCTTTCTCTGATGACAGAGCATTCATGTCAGCCTCCTTCCTGTCAAAATTCATTTGTAATTTTTAGCCAGAGAAAAACTTTTTTTGATTTTTTTTTCAGCTTACATTTTCCGTATGCAACTCTTGACTAATCTTGCAATGCACACAAAATCGTCCGTTTTATTCAGTGCCGCATCTTGTCGATAAAACGACCGCGGCGCCTAGAGGGTTAACATAAACTCAATATATGAAGAGTTCAGATGCAAAAGCCTCTAAGTGCCATTTGAAATTTTCTTCTAAAATGATCATTTTTATCAAGCTTATTTATTCAAGTTCAGTAATTTCACTTAAATGACAATTAATAGGTAATCTTCATTGGCATTTAAGTGAAATTACTGAACTTAAATATACAAGCTTGATAAAAATGATCATTTTAGAAGAACATTTCAAATGGCACTTGGAGGCTTTTGCATCTGAACTCTTCATATTTTCAGGTTTTATTTATTTATTTATTTATTTTAATCTTTATTTAATAAGAAATACAATTGACAGACAGAAACTCTACATGCTTATACATTCATCCTCGCATTCATACCCCAAAACATACAAGAGAAAAGATAGACACACTTAACAAAATATATTACAAGAGAAGAATAAATATGATACGAAAAAGGTAGGAAAAACTACAAAATGTCATATAATTATAATAGAATACATAGAATACTACTCCATTTTTTTATTGTATTCATCCATTCTATTTCTACTTTCTGCTGTGGCCCTATAACATTCTTAATGTGATCTGAACACAAGCTTGATGATCTTTCTGTTTTAAAAATAAACATTTTCCCGATTAATAAAATGGTACTTAACAAAAGAAAACTACCTGTAAAATGACTGTTTGTGGTGTTATGGTAAGCTCTATTCTATTCGTCTGTAACCAAACTTGGACACTTGACCAGAATTTATTTACAAATGGACAAAAGTAAAATAAATGCCACAGGTCTTCCTCTTCTACTCCACAAAATCTGCAATTTGGATTATTTTCAATGTGGTATAAATATAACATTTTTTTTAGTTGCAATTATCTTGTAAAAAATGTTCAATTGAAAAATTCTTGAATATGAATCTACTGTGGTGTTATAAATTGATCTAAATATTCTTTCCATGGAATTGGTGCATTAATTTCATCACCTATTTTCAGGTTTTATTCTAATGAAAACATAATTTAGGCAGTTACTAACAAGATTGTTGGGCACATTACACATCACGACACGAACAGGTAAATTTATCAACTCACTAGTCTGCTTTTACAGCCTTTTTGTGTTCATAATCAACTACTCTAAATCGAACTTTCAGGGATTTTTATTTTTTTTTAAATAAAGAAATCAAGAGTTGTCAGAAGCTTTGGTGACATACAAGTCAAGCAACTGTGGTGTAGTTTATTTATAGCCTACATTTAACTTGTCTTCATGAAAGCTGTGTTCATTTGTGAAGATAACCCCTAAACATGTAAGAATCATCTGGTCACAGAGCTACATAGAGCAAAAATCAATGGGTTTGTGTCCAGTTTGGGAACCAGCGTGATTATAACTTAGCCTACAGAGATATGAACTCTAACCTGAAGACACTGCAGAACATTTCTCAAATATCCACTCATATCTTGTGGGAAACTATATGACAGTGACTTAAAAGGTGCCTTCAGGTTCATTATTCAAATGACCGTCTATTTTAATAAGACTTGCACTAATGACAGAGAACAGCCTATCATTACCTCTTCACTGATCAACCCCTCCACATTCACCTGGATATCAATTATCCTGACAAGACCCGTCATCTCAGTCCACTCCGCTCAAATCCCGTCCAGAAATAGCCACAGTAGCACAATCACATTTTTCCAGCTTATAATGTTTCCTTCATGGTTTTACAGGGGAAAAGAGCTGGGATCGTTTGCCTGTGAAGTGTAGATTTTGTATAGACACACACTGAGTTTTATAAGCAACCACATCACGTTTTACTTCTTCAGAGTTAGGCGGCAATGCCTTCAGAGACTCTGCGATAGGGATGGGATGATCAGTATATCTTATAGACCTCTGAATGAACCAAATCCACATAAAGCCCACAATTCCATCATTATCTGCTCATTACTGTACTGCTGTTGCCCAGGGCCACGACGGAGAGCAAATAGAGGAACTTAATGCTTCAAAATGAAGCTCTTACGTGGTTAAACACGTCACATGATGATCCGTGACGTATGAGAAATAGTAGCGTTTCGTGTCAGTGATGGCAAATCTGATGCAATGCATTTTAAAGGCATCCGTTTAGAAGTGAACACAAGCTCAGATGGGATTTTTGAGCTCCAAACAATCGGTGAACGACCCATTCTTCACATAAAACTGTCTTATATTTCAGGCCATCTGAAGATGAACTACTGTTATGGTCTTCTTGGAGCTTGGTGATATAAATCACCATCCGTTGTATGAAAAGAAACAAACAGCTCGAACACAAATCTCTTGCTTTTACTGAAGGAATAAAATAATACAGAGCCGAAACTGAGAGACTGGGTTGAGAGATGATGGCAGAATATTTGGGCAAAATATTAGGCAACACAATAAGGTTGAATTTGTTGAACAATGAAAACAAATATTTCTGAAACATTTATTGTAACTTTGCCGATTTTCAACCCGCTTTATATTTAACAGTTCTCTCATTACTTTTCCCCTTTTTACATACGCAGTGTCGTCTCTAGTCAGCTAGCTTCGATTTAAATTGCCTTTCTAATGTTTTATAGGCAGACAGTTTTATTGAATGGAGATTTGGTCAGCGGTGAAGACCCTCATGTTGTGTTGGGGTCATTTTAACCTGAATGACTGAAACTTAATGACTTCGTTCACTAAGGGTATAATTACCTCTCAAATGATTTTGGACAAAAGGTTGCCACCTTGTTGTGTTCCCGGTCAAAAATTGCTAATAAATATTCATTATACTATATTATCAGCCTTGGATTCAATCTTTTTGTCAACTTGTTCTCTTACAATTAGGACTGGTTTTATATATCTATTTGCATCTAATTAAGTGTAGACCTCATTAACCTGAGAGTAGGCATCTCATTTTTGAGTAAAAAAAAGCATGATTTATGAATAATTTAAAGAAATCTGGGGGGAAAAGCACTGTTGATCACACTAGTTTAATGTTTCACAAGTAAGTTTGTTTTGAAAAACTTTTATTTTGTAAAATAAAATTAAGGCATCTCATTTTTGAGTAAAAAAAAGCATGATTTATGAATAATTTTGGAAATATTAAATCAATCTGGAAAAAAATGCACTGTTGATCACACTAGTTTAATGTTTCACAAGTAAGTTTGTTTTGAAAAACTTTTATTTTGTAAAATAAAAAAAAATGAAGGCATCTAATTTTTGAGTAAAAAAGCATGATTTATGAATAATTTAAATAAATCTGGAAAAAAAGCACTGTTGATCACACTAGTTTAATGTTTCACAAATAAGTTTGTTTTGAAAAACTTTTATTTTGTAAAATAAAATTAAGGCATCTCATTTTTGAGTAAAAAAAGCATGATTTATGAATAATTTTGGAAATATTAAATAAATCTGGAAAAAAATGAAATGCACTGTTGATCACACTAGTTTAATGTTTCACAAGTAAGTTTGTTTTGAAAAACTTTTATTTTGTAAAATAAAAAAAAATGAAAGCATCTAATTTTTGAGTAAAAAAAAGGATGATTTATGAATAATTTAAATAAATCTGGAAAAAAAGCACTGTTGATCACACTAGTTTAATGTTTCACAAATAAGTTTGTTTTGAAAAACTTTTATTTTGTAAAATAAAATTAAGGCATCTCATTTTTGAGTAAAAAAAGCATGATTTATGAATAATTTTGGAAATATTAAATAAATCTGGAAAAAAATGAAATGCACTGTTGATCACACTAGTTTAATGTTTCACAAATAAGTTTGTTTTGAAAAAACTTTTAATTTGTAAAAAAAAAAAAAATGGAACAAACTTATACTCGTGGGTTGATGTAATGTTTTAACATTTACAACTACATTATTAAAATGAAAAGTTTGAGCACTACAGTAGCTTAAAGCTGAATTCCAAAACTTCCAATTACATCCTCAAACTATCATAACGTCCCAGGGCTTTTATTTAGTTTAATTAGGATTTATTTAAGTCGACCTGATACACCGTGTCATCTTCGAGAAGTCAGTGCTGCATTTTATTTGATTTTTTCTCAATGTCTCGAGACTTTGCTTGCAAAATAAATAACATAATATTTCCTCCCTATCATTTAAAGGTGCATTATGCCAAGTCATAATTACCGTAAAAAGCTTTCATGTGCTTGTAGAACTTTTAATTACAACATAAATTCACAATTGTCTAATCAAGGATTTAAGCATGCTAACCCACTGAAAACCATCCGTTAATGAAAGCATTACTTTATATTGTTGTCTACTTTTGTTTTAGACACGATTCATATTGTAGGCTTAGTTAATTTTGAGAAATGCTGCAAATCACTGCAAGTCTTGTTGACCCCAAATCAATAATTAGGAGTTTGCTGCACTAGTTAAACTGAAAGTGTCAGAATAAATATCTGAGATTCACAGCATGACTCCCAAAAGGTAAAGAAAGGTTTTCTCATTCTGATGCAAGAACAAACCTGTCATTACAGCATATTAACTCGTCCTCTTATTCCAATAATATATTCAATCCATTCCTCTAATCAACACACTACAAAGAGGGGTAAAGCTTGTCTTATTACACCTTGACATCAAAGACAGCATTGCTTCCCCACATCAACACAAATGAGCATCTCAATCTCGTCAGGAAACAAGAGGAAAATTGGCCCATGTTAATGTGCCATTTAAATGCAAAGAGCAATTTCTGCAGCGCTAGACAAGATGCTTTTTAGCGCCCGATCTTCAAAGGCGGCACGTCAGAGTTTCAGAGGTGGGCTGACGATCTTGAGCAGAGGGCAGATCACGAAGACCCCACACATCTCTGTTACTGATCTAGTTTTAATGATCTAGTGTTTTGGGGGGTAAACAAACAGGTGCTCTGAATAAACACAATGTATTCAATGTCGGGACATTCAATGTAGGAAAATCACTCCGGAGTCTGATGTTCCTCCTCTACTTTATGAGCATCATTCCACACACACACACACACTCAGAAAAAAGGTACAACTGTCACTGTGGCTGTACCCTTTCAAAAGGTAAACTTTTGTCCATTTTAGGTGCTAATATGTACATTTCAGTTGCTAATATGTACATTTTAGGAGCTAATATGTACATTTTAGGTGCTAATATGTACATTTTAGGTGCTAATATGTACATTTTAGGAGCTAATATGTACATTTTAGGTGCTAATATGTACATTTCAGTTGCTAATATGTACATTTTAGGAGCTAATATGTACATTTCAGTTGCTAATATGTACATTTTAGGTGCTAATATGTACATATTAGGTGCTAATATGTACATTTTAGGAGCTAATATGTACATTTTAGGTGCTAATATGTACATTTCAGTTGCTAATATGTACATTTTAGGTGCTAATATGTACATTTCAGTTGCTAATATGTACATTTTAGGAGCTAAAGGTACCAATATGCAGCCTTTAGGTACAAAAGTCTACCTTTTGAAAAGGTACAGCCCCAGTGACAGCTTTTGTACCTTTTTTTCTGAGAGTGCAGCATATAGAGCTCCCTTTCAAGGGAACTAAAAGTACTATGTACTCGGTGTAAAACAAGACATAATTAATTGGTGCAACTTTCAAGGTAAAATGTGAAAAGTTGATTTGAAGAGTGAACACTTGAAATGCAAAAGATAAGAGACATCATCAGTATTCTACAGCTGGACCTGCATTACTCTCGTCTAGCTCGGCTCGCTCTCTGCTTCTCACTTCCACTTCATTGACATGCTGAACATACCCCAGTGTGGATCAATAATATTGAGCAAATAGCACCCAATAAACTAAGCTGTTGTCTCAATTGGAGTGTCTTTAGCAGCTTTGATGGAATTTAACCCTCCAGATGAGACGGCCACTCAAAGAAATGTCAACCCAAAGTGTCTTCAAGCTTCTTATGTCCAGTTAACAACTGGACATTCTGGGATTGCTTTATCCGCTAAGGATACATGCATTGCTTTCTTAGGTTTTATAGACCATTTCATATACAAATAAACTATGAGTACAATTAAGCGTTTATTACACACACACACACAACGCCACTCACCTCGTATAAGGTCAGAGGTCATGTGCGGCCAGCTATAGGTCCGTACAAGCTGCCAATCAAAATCATCTTCCTGCGCCTGTCTGTATTCACAGAGGCTGGGGTCGGAGTCTTCCTCAAACGTGCAGCCGGCTACAAAGACAAAGAACACATATTTAGAGGAAAAACAATAAAGAAGACCAGTTTGGGAAGTCAGTATGACTGATCTTGTGGAATATTCTGAAAAGTCATACATTTCAACATTTAATCCTAATAGAGAAAGTGCAACAGAAGTCATTCACTACTCGAAGCTGAACGTTACATTTTAACAGAATGGCAACACCCAGTGTGTATACAGTTAATGATTTCAAAGGCAAATAAGTATTTCAATAAAGAGCTCTTAAAGGTACAGTAGCAAACATGTGACGGGACAAACTCAGCTGTTTTTAGAGCAATAAACCAGACCAACATCATAAGAAGACTTGAGAGAGGAAAATACTTGAAAAAGAGTCAATTATGAGCTCTTTAAATAACAAATAACCAAAAGCTCCACATTTTTGATCACACTCTGAAAAACTTTTCTATGAGAACAGTGGGATGATCGTTGCTTTAGGCAGATGATGCAGTTCTGTAAATAACTTTTTTGTGAGTTTGCTAGCTTTGTAGTGGAACCTCAGGGCTGTTGCGTTCGAGTAATTAAATATTCCACACATAACTAGGGTTCGCTTTGTAGCTGTAATCTTTCAGGGGTCTTGTCTCTTTCACTGAGAAGAAAGACTTTGTTTAGACAGGCAGAAAAAAATCTGTTTTTTTTTTGGCCTATCTGACTCAAATCTGATTAGGTATATAATAATAATAATAATAATAGTAATAATTATATATATAAACACGATACAAAGCTTAATGCAAATAGGTAAAAAAAATCTGTTTTTTTTTTGGGCCTATCTAACTCAAATCTGTTTAGGTAATAATAATAATAACAATAATATTATGTAATATATAGCCGTAATATATATATATATATATATATATATATATATATATATAAAAAACGATACAAAGCTTAATGCAAATAGGTGAAGTGTCCCTTTAAGCCAGCTGAGCCAGGGTCACTGAAATGAACATTAGTGGCAGTAAAACACCAACGGCTTTTATTTATTTTCTCACAGTTCCTTGCACAATATGACTTCAATGCACTTACCATACTGCATGATTTGTAAAGTAATGCATTTTGACACATAACCAGCTACATTTTTTTTCTGACATAGAAAAAATCTTAATCGCTACCATAAAAAACTCAAAGAGTTGTAGCACCAACCTTACTATATTTTCAAAGACGATTGAGCATTAAGCACCAATTCACCAGACATTTAATCTGAAAATTACAAATTACAAAAAAAAAAAAAACGTAATAAAACACTGCCAAATTTGTGTTCACCTGTATATAGATAAAACTGAATGTGATTTTAAAACGTTTTTCTAACTGGTCTGGGTTGCAATTTTTGTTTAGTCAGTCAGACTTGATTTCAATAGCTTTCTTCTGTCATTCAGGTTTTGATGTGACCGTAATATCATATAAAAGTAAGCAAACATGCACAAATGCACTCATTAATGCTCTAATGAAGCATTTAAAGTCCTCCAGAGGTAAAAATCAAGCTTTTAATGTTGTGTTTTAATATGGTTTAAGACCTTGTGCAAATTTCTGAGTCAACACCATTACTGAGTCTCGAAATCGCTGGTGTTTCTGATGTCACAAAGTGGAGCGTCAGTGGAGGCGGGGCTAATTTGAATATTCATAGAACCCATCTACTAAATGAGGCAAGGGTGTAGAGTTACATGCAAGATATTTTAAGGCATGAATAAAAACATAACTGAAGGAGAAAAAAACGCTTAAGTATGTCATTTTGGATCAAAGATGAGTTTTAAGGGATAAAATGATGGACTAAAGGGGAACTTTAACATGCAGTGAATGAGTTACTGTAGCGGTTTTGAGGAAAATAGGTTTTGTACTATTATTGTTATTATTGGACATTGACAACACCGTCTAAACAAATGGATGGGTTTGGGTTTTATTACTTGTAAAATAACAGTGCAGACAGTCAGTCCTGAAAATTGGATTTGGAAAACCAATTGGAATTGTATGTAGTGTGAAGAAAGGCTAATCGCTCGCACTAAAACTAATGGAGCAAACCAAAAGACGCTCTCGCCTGTGAATGTGGTGATGTGGAATTATCTCCGGGCAAGAAGGATTGAGAATCACACCTGAACTCAGACTTCAGCTAAAAGCTTTTCTGTGCTTTTTGTTTCCCTTAATTGCATCTAATAACTGTGGTTTCCACGGCTCCGTGTGTAAGTGGAGGTGTGTGTTTCGGCTCGGTTAGCTCCGAGGACGGTGAGGTAAAGACGGGTCAGGTAGATTGCCATCGCCCGCCAAACATCAACATCACGATGGAGACACTGAGACCAAACACGAACCTCACGTAATAGACTCATCGCCAGCGAGAGGTGACCGTCTGTCTGAAAACATGCTCTCAGTAATACTCCATCTAGAGTAGATCTAAAAACAGAAGCGCTCTCACAACAACATGCTCTCATGCTGCATTACAGCCGGACCCGTGAAATTGGGCTGAACTACTCATTCACAGAGGAACATCTCAATAGATTCATGCACTCTCAGCACCCTCAGAAAAACAATCAGATGCACGCTTTCAACAGCCTCGAAGTAGAAATAATAATGCGGGTTCTTGACTATTTTGAATTAAACATTTAAAAAAAAACCATTTATGTCAGAAAGGTAAATGCCATTAAAGGTGACATACAGTATTACGCCGCTTAACCCTAACGGTCAAGATAATTAACTGGTTTGAGTAGGACAAACTTAAATTCAACGAATTAGTTCAGTCAAATTAATTCTTATGAGTATTTAGCACTTTCTTTTTCTTTCAAGTTCACAGAACTGATATATTTTAGGTAAACTGAACTGTTTCATTGTTTTGAGCTTTATGAAATTATTTGTTTTAATTTAGACGAACTTAAGTTTATCTGAAACGGCTGGGATATCTATTTCCCAGCATGCTTTGCCGATGGCACTCGAGAGAGAGTGTAAATGCTAAAATTAAGTGCAATATAATGTGTTTTTTTGTGTAAGATTAATGTTAAGTGTGAGATTTAGTAGTGATTAATGTTTTGTTATGCTAATTTAGAAGAATTTCTGTTAATGTTGGCTT
The DNA here is from genome assembly GCA_038021265.1 of Cyprinella venusta. NCBI lineage: Eukaryota > Metazoa > Chordata > Actinopteri > Cypriniformes > Leuciscidae > Cyprinella > Cyprinella venusta. Next base: position 405,258 of record CM075878.1, read on the forward strand.
TAGGATAGTTACCATCATGGTGACAAGTGGAGCATTCAGCTTGATTTGAGAGCAAATTATCCCTTTATATTATTACACTCATACAGCATGTGCTTCTGTGCTTGTAAGTGCTTATAACATGCTGTATTATTAAATATTATAACATGATATTTTTCATTATTAATGGGTTAATCATTTTTTTTCTAGTGATAAAGTATATTTACGAGGTGCTAAATTTAGAAAGTGTTATTAAAATTTTAAAAAATGAATTAATTAAAACTAATTCCAAACAAAATATGATCCTGGAAACCCTTAAATTGTTCTATGAAGCCTGAAAGAGCTACTGTTACTGTTACTACTGTTACTGTTGTTACCGTTACTCTTCTGTTACCGTTACTCTTCTGTTGTTACCGTTACTCTTCTGTTACTGTTACTCTTCTGTTGTTACCGTTACTCTTCTGTTGTTACTGTTACTGTTAAGCTGTTCACTTTTCCACTGTTGCTACAGTGTAACTATAGACACAAGATGTAAATGTTCATCAGTCTCTGTGTGTATTTCCCTTCAGTTCAGTCAGTGTTTTTTGGTTGTTATTTGTGTTTAGAGTGTGTTAGCGAGTTATCCTGCTTTAAAAAATATTTTCAAGATTTGTTATCACAACATATTTTCTTTTGTCAAATCAACTTAAATAATTTATTTAGTTGAGATAACTTATTATTTTGAGTTTCTGATGATTAAATCAATCTGCTTCATTGTATTCACTCACTTTTTCCAGTTCAATCAACTTAAAATTTTAAGGCAACCAGGTTACTTCCTTTTTTAAGTTAAACCAACAATATTTTTTTACAGTGTGTGAGTAAACTTTAAGTAAATCGTTTGTATTGGAGTCTTTGAATCTTCGACCCACCCGACACCGTGACATATAGATGTGTGTTTATATATGTCATGTTCGTGTAAATACAGCAGATTCAGCCAGTAATTTATTTGTGTTCATTTTCGAGCTATTATATATATATATACTGCATCTGCTGTATTTAGACGAACATGACGGTTTGTAAAAAGTTCAGCTCTCCGACATCAACCGTAATTATACTCCAGGATTAATCGCTGTTCCTCTGAAAAGCTACAAGAGCAGCTCTCCAAGTATTCCAGTTGCTTTTAGTTGTCAAAATTAAATGGCAAAGACAAGCTTATATCACATTGGTTTATAATCCTCCAGTCATTTAAGAGCAGGATTTCCAGTGATCAGGGAAGGAGTTTGATGTCGTTGTGAACACAGCTTTAGAGTCAGTACTGCTTTCATCAGAGTCTCGGGCTGATGATGATTATTACAGAAGAGCCGTAAAGCTTTTACTATGAAGGGTGAGACGTGATGATGTCAAAGATTATTATTGCTCGCTTTGTCTCTCTCTCTCTCTCTGTTGTGTGAAAGTATCACAGTGGTTTCACTTCAAACACACACACACACACACACACACACACTCCTCGTAGATTAGAAGCATTAATGGTTCAATAACAGAACGCTTTAGTGAGTTTATTTATTCAGACTGATACAAACCAGTCACTCCTAAGTGTGTGTGTGTCTTTTTAGATCTAATCCTTCAATTCAGATTAACAGCTAAGTGATTCAAGGCACATATTCGATTTGGAGCAGGAAATTCTGTTTGGTCATTTCTGTGTGTTTCCGAAAGCAGCGTTGTGTGGATTTGCATTGCGTATGTAGTGGACCGTAAGCACATTTCCTCATATCAGGCTCATTTGTGCAGGTGCTAAAGAGGCTGTCTGACGCTCATGGGCTCCGGTGGTGAGGGTGGCTCCAGGGCCCGCGCTCCCTTTGTTTATTTACCTTTCCATCTGTTACTTTAATAATGCAGAGGCTTACTCCACTCTCAGGCATTATGAGCACACAGCTCATCTCACACTGACGCTGGTGTGTCTGCCTTCATCTGCAGTCCAGTTGTTGAATCACTTTTAACCCTCTGATGGTCCTCGTCACTTCTGATCGAATCATTTTCTGTTTTGATTTTTTTTAAAAACAAATCACAGCTTCATCGGAAGGTTATGATACTTTGTGACTTTTCTGGCATTTGGTATGTGAACACAAAAAAAATAATTGCTAAGTGGTCGTAAAAAAAAAAAAGTCACACTCGTGGTCTTCAGTCAAAAATGAACCCCATAGGAAATGAATGGGAAATTGACAAAAAAAAAAAATCACTTTTTTTTTTTAAATAAGAAATCATTTTTGAGATTGTTTCAAATATATATTCAAATCCACCCAAAAAAAAATGTACATGCCATCAACCATTACATTGTGGCTTTTTCTCTATACTGTAACCAGATGGTGCTAATTTTCTTAAAAAAAATAAAATAAAAAAATTATGAAGGCCTAGACTCTATATTAAACTAAAATACTGCATTAATCATTTTTTTTGAAAAAAAATAAATAAAAATAAATATATATATATATATATAGACCATATTAATAAATTAAATCAAATCGTCTCAAAATACTAAATTAAAAAGAACAAATATTATAGAACAAAATAGATTGTATTGGTTTTTACTGGGATGGAGGAAGTTTTTTTAAGTCATTTTTAGGTGTCCGGTGGCTCAGGCTCATGACGTGACTCCTAAACGAAGACCATCAGAGGGTTAACTATACTATCCAGACCAATAACATATACATACACCTGACAAAGGTGCTATTCATGTTATTTGCTGCCCTTATTAGTTGTGATTCTTGACATCTCCCATTCAAACAGCCTTTTACAGTAGAGTCTTGAATACTGTCTGTATGATGTGCAACAGGAGTCACATTAGTATTCTCTAACAATTACCACAGTACGACAGTGACCAAAGTACATCAGTAAAACTGAATCCAATCCGATAGAGTCATTATTTGATGCATTTCGACGATTTGGGAAAATAAAAGGCCGGGCTGTTGTTTGACGGTAATCGGGTCCCCGGTTCATCTACAAACTCAGAAAACGTGAAAAGTGACAATCCAGTAACTTTGTTTCGGTAAAAGTTAAACATGCAGTTCGATGAGATGAATCAACGTAACTCCACAACAACTACATAAATGTATCCTCTAACCATTCATTTCATCAGGGAAACCATAGATTTATATTAGATCTTGTGAAAATGATGTGCATGTTGCCTTTAATTGAACACTATAGTGTTGTCTAACAATAAATTATTACAATAACTACTGTAGACCTTATTTTATTAGTCAACTTGGTTCCATGCTTTGAATTTGTTTATTTGTTCTTATTTCATTACTGACTGTTCACTTGTTTTTAATAATGTTTAAACTTAGGTTAGTAGTTAGCCTTGTTGCGTCAATTTATTTAAAGCATTTCAAAAACCATAAGATGATCCGATCATGAATTTTCTGATCATTGCACCGCTAATGTTTATGGCTTTTCTTGCTCAGTCCCAGTGCTGATAAACTGCACGGTTGCTTCAGAAAATCAGTTTGTATCTCACATTTGCTGTCAGGTTTGGTGTTACAGTAACGTTTTGGCACTATTCATTTCATTTCCAAGCTGTCACACTATGTGCAACAACCAAAGAAATAAATACAACGTTGCCAGATTCCCATTTATCTGTTTTGGAAGCTGCTTTTAGCGCCACACACTTGACATTTCACTTTCAAAGAGTCACAAAATGTGAAAGCAGCAACATAATGTCATTTTGCAGAAATATCACCACAGGCGACGTTTTTTAAAGCTCATTGCTGTCTAGAAAAGACGGCCGAGATCTCATTTGTGATTTTTTCTTTCCTGTGGGGTCAGTGCTTACACTACATGTTAAACACTCGTGGATAGGTTTGATTGCCTGCTGTCTGCATGTCTGTGTGGGTTGTTGATGGCACAAATCTTCCACTTCCCTGAGGAAACACTTGAAGAAGAGTATTTCGAGATCTGCTGCTACACAAAAACCCTCAACCGTTTTCCCAGAGCAGCATTCTCACTGAACTGTCACAATAGATTAGGATAGACTCATTTCTCTTTAGCATTTTGATCCTTGCGGTGTGCTAGAAATCACATAAATGAACACCAGCCCCTTTAAAACAGTACTTCACTTCGTCACAGCGGGCTTGTGTCTCCTGACGGTTGTGGCGAGACCGAATAAAGCGCTGTAAATAAATAACAGAGTGAATGTGGCGGCCGATACTCTCAAAACAAAAGGAAGTCATTCGCAGAACAGCGCATCCCGAAAGTCGAAGTAGGCTAGGCTATATCCGCGCGTCAGGGCTGTGTTTGATGTCTGAGAGCGAAATGTGGCTTTACAGCTTTTCTTTGAAGGCAATAGGTTTAATATCAGTCCTGCGGTTCCCTTTTGTAGGATTGTCATAAATCTGGCAGCAAAATTGAAGAAAGGAATAAAAATAAGCGTAAAAAAAAAAACAACTAGGCCTAAATGAGAGACGTGAGCGCTGTTCTACAGGTTACTGTTATCTAACGTTACGTTACCTCGAGTGAGTGGCCTGACTTCTATAGAGAAAACGATCATAAAGAGAAACTGAGGGCATATAAATCTTCAGATGCCTATATGGTCCTGTACAAGACTTGTGTGTACGATCCACAGTTCTGCCGAGCCAGTGCCAAGACGTCAACAATATAAAAATAATAATAATAATAATAATAAAGAGACGTCAACAAAATAAACAGTGACATTACAGTGCGATTTTAATGATGTGAATATTTTCTAGAAATAAAAATTCCACATACAGCATATTGATTTTCCATCAATTCTTGCACCAGACAACACAACAAGCTGTCATTTAATAATAGTAACAGTAATTTAAGCTCCTTATTATGTAGCTGAATGAATCTGTGCTGTGTTTTGTATTGGCCGCCTCCAGATTTCGCTTTGTTTTGCCTCCAGCAAGCGCCGTGACGTAACTGTGACGTCATCGCAAAAGGGTCCATAATTTATCCTCTAACCTGCAGCAGTCTTACGTCTTCTCATTAACAACAGTATTTTTGTCTTTGCCTGCTTATATTCTACACTTGAGTTTACATTTTTATATGAAATTATTTGACTAATAAAAAGTGTGCATTGCTGCTTAATTCCTTTCTTTTTAAAATATTTGAATAAATGAATTATGAATAATCGCGAGGTGCGATTGTAGATCAGAACGCCCGCAGCAGCATAGAGGAGAATGAGTCAACTTCTCTGAAAATCAATTAAGCATTTTGGTCACGAACATGTAAATAGTAAAACGATTGACACTGAATGATTACAATATTTAATATTTAATCCAAATAAATGTTCGTGTTTCGTACTGTTGTTATTCATCCAACGCAGACGAACACTGACACCCTGTGGTGAAATAATGGCGTTGTTTTACTGCCGCAGCTTTCTCGGATTGGCTTTGGGTTTGGATTTAAACTATATGTTCCGATGAGTTTTGAAAATTCTGCACACAATAAACATCAGAATATCCCTTTCCAAAATATCAAACTTTATTACAGACACTAATTTTAGGTGGTGTTTGTTCAACTCATTGACGATAGACCGCTGTACATTGAAAGTAAACATACGGAAGTAAGTGATACGTATCGTTTCCAAACGGAAGTGCGTCGCGAAGCTCAGTGCAAGTAGTCCATTAACATGATCCATTGAGTGTTGTCTATTGAGTGTTTTATTGTAATTCTGCTTTAATAGGCCGCTCAATAGGATTTGGAACCAAGCCATGCCGTCTCTTTTCCCGGAGTTACTCACTCATCTTCCCTGAGAAACATGCGCCATAAAGACAGTAAATATTTGTTGTTTGGTATTGTTTCTGCAAGAGGGCAGGGAGTGTTATTGACGGGTAAGATATGAGCTATCGTCGTATGCCAATTACTTAAAGCCAAACAGTTACAAATGACTCCCCTTTCCCTGCTAAACCATTCGTCTCGGTGCTTTATGGGAAATAATTTTCTTTACGGCTCCCCCGCGTGACACGTCCATCAGCCAATGATGTACGAGCAGCACTGACTGACTGCAACCGATACGCTTGCAACTATTTCACTTGATGAAATCTAGTTTTAATAATATGTTAATAATAACAGCCGCCCAGCTACGGTTAGTTTTAGTACTTAAAATCAGAGTAAATCCTTTTGAGTAAGTGTTAGAAACACAGGAAAGTTAAAAGAAGTCCTGGTCTACTCAATCATCTCCAAAGTAACTTCCAATGCCAGTGTAATCTATCATTCGAGCGGCTCTGAAGCTCACAGTCAGCGGTGTGTGTGTGTGTGTGTGTGTGTGTGTGAGGTGAGTTCAGTCCGGCGGGGAGTCCAGGTGTTTATCAGAGACGGTGTGTATGCTGTCTGCTGTCAGTCTGAAGCCAAAGCTGGAGTTATGATGGCACCACTGAGAAGGGAATTACACATTTATGACGGCGGACACAAATTGTGTTCTTGTGTTTACAGCAAAGCAGCGGCTCCAAAAACTGACCCAAATACGGATAGCAAATAGAGAATGTGGAAGACTGCACTTTTATCTCTAAGAACAGAGAAAAGATCTAGTTCAGCAGTTAATGATTTAACAAATATTCACAACTGGGTTACAATGCAAATCAAGTTGATATGCTGCCTAGTCACAACCATAATGAAACATTAAAGGGTTAGTTCACCCAAAAAATGAAAATTCTGTCAATAAAATACATACTGTAGTCAATGGGGATTGAGATCTGTTTGATTAAAACCTTCTCCCAAATATCTTCCTTTGTGTTCAGCAGAACAAATAAACACATAGAGGTTTGGAACAACATGAGGGTGAGGAAATACTGACAGCATTTTCATTTTTGGGTCAACTAACCCTTTAATATTAAAGTAATATGAATCAATAACAAAAGTGTGCTCAGTTGTATTGAATGTACACTGGAAGCATACATTGATAGTTTATATTTAGTATAGTACACATTATATTATACATTATAGTATATATATATTATTTTTAAATGCACTTGCAAAAAAAAATCATATAAATGAAATAAAACATCACTTAATTGTACTTGGAAACTTTTAAAAAGTGGACTTTGAACAACGTAAAATTATTGTTGCTGATTCAAACATGCAAACTTATTTTAATGTTTGACTAACAAAAAAGCACAAACTTTATTATACTATTTAACTGTAGTGTGTTATTGTGATATTATATACATTAAGCCCTGGTTTCAAAATGCGTGTTTGACTTGTTTTAACTGATATTTCTTAATTATGTCAGTGCCATTGTTTTGTCTCAATATATATATATATATATATATATATATATATATATATATATATATATATATATATATATTATTGGCATGTTTTGTCCAAATTGAACTAAAGCCTAATTCAAGGCTTAATCTAAACCCTGTCTGTGAAACCAGGCCTCAGTAGGCGTATTATTTTAAAGTTTATTATTTATGTAATATGTACTCTGTTTTCACAAGGAAGTCATATTTTTTTTTTATGATGCTTTAAATCAAACGTTTAAATCAAATGTTGACCGATTTTCTTTTGCGTAACGCACCATATAAATAAAACTGACTTGACTTTAATTAAGCAAGAATGTTATGAGGTCAAAAATGAATGAGATCTCGGGACCAAACTATCAGTGTGACTGGAAAAGCCATCGATGCAGTGTGTTTCAGCACCACCTCACCTTATGCTCCAACCCCATATCAATTATTCACAGACTCTAGATTAAAATTTACGACGAGCTCCCAGACGTGTTCCTGAAATGAGCTCCATCTCATTGTCTGACCATCTGCTAGTTTCATACTTTTTGTGACTCCCTTGACTGACATAGAGACACTTTCACAACTTCTACTGTCTCTTTCGCACTATAGTCTCAAAGGGGGAGACTTCTACACCCGTCGCACTCGTAAAACATTAAGAGAGGCTGCTGGTTAACTACTTGCACCAGTTGGTATGTGCTTGCCTTAGCAATTACTGTGTTACAGGAGACTTTTTAAAATGTTCTTCTGTTTTAACAGGCTGTCAGTCCTTTAACATTTGTTCAGTTCAACTCAGTCAGCAGACACGCTGAACTCCTGAGGAAAGATGGGGCGTCACATCCATTACCCTCCGATCTGCCGCGGGGAGAAAAACATTAGCCAAGAAAGAAAGAAAAGGAAGGAAACGCGGCTGTCATTATAAGAGCCACCTTCCCATTTGTTCCTTTCATTCTGCAGTGAGGAATGGAGCTAAACAAACCTTTCTTTAGTTCTTCCCCATTACACTTTTATTGACATGTAGGCATCATGAATAGAGCGTCAGAGCGCTAATCATCTTCATTATCGCTCCGTCACCGTGATTTAGCACCTGTGCACACTTCTCGCAAGGAGAGGAGCTCCAAATATTAAATTTTCATCTTGCCTTCAGGGGGAAATGAATTTCTCTTTCTTGTGAAAAGAGGTGAAAGAGGTTGAGCTGATGCTTTAACTGCGGTTAGAAAGCTCGGTCTATACACACCGACGCCATCAAAGCTCTTCCGAATGTGCTTTCACATTTATACACCGAATGCTTTCCTCAAACCTCGTCTCACGCTAGAGCATTCAGATTCTCTGTAGGGCCCCGTGTTGAGAAGTGCAGCGAGACTTCACTTCAATGTCAATAAAATCAGCTTGGCAGATGCTGGACAGTCGAGGGATTGGATATATCATTCCTACACATTAAACTCAGTCATTTAGGACACGTGAAAAGGGTTGTCTCTAAAGCTGGGTAATAAATATCGATTTCTCAATATTAATCGATTCTCATTTTTTGGAAGTAAACATATGATTGTGAGCACTTGTGATCAGATTTCATGAATCCTGTGATTTAAAACTGCATGTATTTGACTTTACGTCACTGCATGTTTTTCGCTGCTCTCTAGGATGGATTAGCATTTACACTACAAATGAGATTTCAGATGTGGTTTCTGAGTGATTTCAGTGATGGGATCACAACTGATGCGTGAGCAGATCCTCCGAGATGGATGTTCATGAGCATGTGATCCACACAGTCGAGAGTGTGAGAAAACTCGACGTCAGTTCCCTCATTAAAGGGGCCCGTAATAACATTTCATATAATGGCTCATCAAGCAGAATCCATCTATTCACCAAGTTGTCTTACAAACAGAAATTAATGTGTTTTTAATGTGCAATCTATTTTGATAGACTATAATTCCTCCAAGACTTGGAGAACAAGACTGGCTAATTCATTCTTCAATTACTGTCGCACACAATCCCAAAAGCAATTTAACAAATTGTGCTGCTAACTTCGAAATACATGAACAATTTAGCAGTGGTGATGGTGCTTTTGGAGTTCTCCGTCTTCTAAGAGCATGACATTAAAATAAAGAGTGTTTTAACAGCTCTCGTGTGGAATCAGAATTAGTGACGTTCTAAAATAAAGCAAACGTCCTCGAGAGATTCCACGCGGAAAGCGTTTAGTGGAGTATTTGCATACTTTAATAGGTTCGTTTTGCTAAATGTGTTTATTTTCTGAATATGGTTTATGGATGTAGTTTGCAAATTGACAATAACAGAAATGCTTGATGATTTGGGGGCCGTATACACTCCCGAGGAACTTTAAAAAGGCTCAAAAATAAAACCGTGTAAGTGGTTAAGGTGAAATGCTTTGACTTGCAAAGATAAAAAGCTGTCAAATAATGGATACTGTTGATCAAATGCATTAAGCAATCGAGCGTTAACACCCAGGCATTTTACCCCGTTACCCAAAGGCTGCATATTGGTGCCCTATAGTGGTATATATTACCACCTAAAATGTATATATGATTCTAAAATGTACATATTAGCATCTGCAATGTACATATTAGCACCTAAAATGTTCTTATTAGTAACTATAATGTACATATTAGCACATGAAATGTATATATTAGCACCTAAAATGTACAAATGTTTATTCTCGTGAAATTCCTGAGTGTTATATTAAAGACTTGTTGTAATATTTAGGACACATTTTACGAATAATTTCAATAGCCATGAATTCACCTTATTTCTATCATTGTGCACTTTATTCACCACAGCCACATCTGACAATTTTATGTTCCATCTTATATAAATCAATCTAATTTTTCAGCATGAAACAGATAATGTAACGATTTCAGCAAGGAGAAAACATGGGAAAAACTCACAGAACGAGTGAGTAAACATTTCACGATCAAGAACATTTCAGGACTATAAAAAACAAAGCGAAAAAGGGGACTGAAACCGTAATCTTTTTTTAACAATATTCTTTGCCCAACTCTTATTTAATTATTTAATCTTGGAGAGCAGTTTGTATATAAATAATAATAATAACAAAAAAAAGACGGAATGAAGAAAATATATTTTTTAAGATGATACGGTTGTTATTATTCCATATACTGACTAATAATGTACTGAGGAAAGCATATTTTGTACTAAAGGGTTAGTTCACCCAAAAATGAAAATTATCTCATTAATGACTACAATATATTTTAGTCCAAAAATAACAAACTATGACTTTATTCAGCATTGAATTCTCCACAAGGTGTCACTGTGGCCTTAAAGCTCCAGCACTGCCACTCTGAGCTCGACTGCTGATGTCTGAGTTAAAACACGCCCCCCTCATTAGCATACGGAGAAAGAAATGTAGAAATAAATAAAGAAATGTAGACATAAAAGCATAAATACATAAATGAGTGTGGGAAATAAATAAATGAATAAATGTATAAATTAAATAAATAAATGTGTGAAAAATACATTTATACATAAATATGGGAATAAAAGTAAAAATACTCATTTATTTGTACTTTTTTTTACATTTCTTTGTATATTTATGTATGTATTTATTTATGTATTTTTGCTTTTTTTCCCATTTCTTCGTATATATTTATTTATGTCTATATTTATTTTTGGAAGCTCGGGCGCACCACACACACACGTCATCAACGTCACTGAACGCGGATCCACAACAGAACCAGAAGAGTATAATATTATATATATATATATATTTTTTTTGATGTTGAATTGACCGTATTTATCTGCATCAGAGAACAGAGCGGTCCTCCTCCGACATGTACCAAACACACTCTTATGATGCACCGCCGCGGACTAATGGCATGTTCTGTAAGTGTGTGTGTGTGAGGACAAAGAAGAAGGAGAAGAAGACAAACTTCAAATGAGCCGAGGGATGTAAATGTGAAAATAAATGGAGTGATAAAAAAGAAATGGAGCAAAGTAGAATCATGCAAAGCCATTAAGGAGAAATAAGAGAACAGGAAATGAAAAAGATGCCATCTTTTGATGTGTGTGTGTGTGTGTGTGTGTGTGTGTGTGTGTGTGTGTGTGTAATGTCTTAGCTGTAGGTATTGATGGAGAGGCAGTGATGACTCTCATCTTTCTAAGTATGTGTGTGTGTGTGTGTGGGTACAGATCAGAAGAGCTTGGTGTGTGTGTGTGTGTGTGTGTGTGTGTGTGTGTGTGTGTGTGTGTGTGTGTGTGTGTGTGTGTGTGTGCAGGAAAGAGGGTCCAGAGCAGGATGAGGCTGAGTGAAGGATGATAAGATTTCATTTTCAAGTCACGTGCCACACACACACACACACACACACACTGACTACTTCCCAAATCAACGTCCCATGTGAAAATGACCTAACAAGAGGTCATCATGACCCGCACTGCTATAGCCTATCCAATCAAAATTGAGTAAAATAATATAGTAATGATTAAAAAAACAGTAATAATCAAAAATTGCATTGATTGATAAGCAAGGACACCTAGAAATGGGCAAAATGTAAAAAAATAAATAAATAATTAAATCATTCAAATAAGCTAATTTTATGCTCAAGAAAAGTTTCTTATTACACTCTAAAAATGCTGGGTTGTTTTAACCCAACTTTGGGTCAAATATTGACTAACCCAGCCATTGGGTTACATTTTTATTAGTACATTTTTAACCCAACGTTTGGGTTTGTCCATATTTGACCCAAAGTTGGGTTAAAACATCCCAGCATTTTTAGTGTGTATTATCAATATTATCAATGGAGTATACCAACATAATCAAAGTGTAGTAAAATAAAGACCTAAATGTGTTTCAGACTCTTAATATTCACCAAAAGTCTGAAAGAAGACAATGTTGTTGAAGACAAATATCCAAAAACCTCAAAATTGACTAGTGAGAAAAATAAATAAATAAATAAAAAACTGTTTTTGCGTTCCGTGTCTGGCCTTAGACACTCACACTGACTAGATCAACATGGCATGTGAAAATGACCTAACAGGAGGTCATCATGACCCACACTGCTGCATCCATCAATCAAAAGAGCCTCTATGAACCCCGACACACACACACACACACACACACCTGTTCAGAGAGATGGACAACTGGCGTCAGCTGCACAAGGTCAGTAAAGGCACTAACTAAAAGTAAAAGTTGCAAGGACTTGCATAATAAGAGAAATAAGATGAGTATAATGTGACTAAGCACAGGGCAGAAGTGCTGTGAAACACTTGGCAATTAACACTGTAAGAGTGTGATGTAATGTAATTATAATCTAACACACTGGATGTGCTTGATTACACAATACAGACCATCATGAGGAGATGGCCAACCACACGCTACTGATGTAAATATAGGAGAACTCAGAAATCAATGCAGTCACATCCTACGACTTTCAATTGGAGGAAAGCAGCTCAAACACAACACTCACTTAATACGGCTGTGAGACGGTTAATCATGATTAATCACATCCAAATTAAAAGTTTGGGTTTACATAATATAATATATATGGAGGCGTATTGCATTCACTTGAAGAAAAAAAATCTACTCTGTTTTTCTGAATTTAAAAAAAAAAATTCCATGAAAAATTAACTCGTTAATTCAGAAAAAAAGAGCAATTTTTTTTCTCATGAAAAATTAACTGGTTAATTCGGGAAAAAAAGAGCAAAAACTTTTTTCCATGAAAAATTATCTCGTAATTCTGAGATAATTAACTCGTTAATTCAGAAAAACAGAGTAGATTTTTTTTCCTTCAAGTGAATGCAAGTGTGTAGTGTGTAAAATTATTTATATATATATTTATGAATATATACAGTTATACACACACATGCATATTTAAAAAATATTTGCATGTATATACTTTATACAAAATGTATATTATACAGCATAAATATTTAATATATTAATAACACATTTTTCTTAAATATATACATACATATGTGTGTATTTATATATACAAAATAATTATACACACACATACAGTATATTATGTAAACACAAACTTTTATTTTAGATGTGATTAATCATTTCACAGCCCTATCCTTTAAATAACAGAACATTAATGGGTGGCATTTCTTTCCTTAGATGATCCGAATCATTCAGCAGTGCTCTTCTATCACACAGACTAATGTGGAACATATATTGCAGTCAATTGTAGCAATTTACCTCCACAACAACAGTAATTATCATCAAATTAAATGGCATGAGCAGATGCTGACACGTACATCCATAGAGAACAATTAAAGTCCCTCCTGAACGTTTGCTTTCCCTCTCCATCTCTTCAGAGCCGCTGTTGACTCATGAAAGGCTTTAGATCTAAGAGTGAATTGGGGAAATGAGTGTGTATATCTGATATATCTCAGAGGAGAATACAAACACACATCGCTGGAGGACGCTCAGCATGGAAGCCATGAAGAGAATCAATTGATTCAATCCCGTAGAGTCCCAATCAAGCCAAACCCAACAGATATCCAGAGGAATCGTGCATGCAAGACTGTGGAACATATTTCCCATCACACACACAGCCACTGGGAACACGTAATGGTCTGAAATGAACAATAAACATCAAAACAGCAACAAACGTGAGCCGCTGGCCAAAATCACTTCAATCTGTGTTTATAAAGTGTGTTTCTTAAGGACGGGTTTTTTCCCCAAGGTCTCCGTTTAATGAATCCGTGAATGTTTAGAGGTGAATTCTACATTTCAGAGTACAGTAGAGTCAGATGCAGCTTTGATGATGTCATGAGCGCACCAAACAACCAGCCGTGGGAAAAACAAACACACTTGCTCCATGTCAAGCCTGTGTAAAGCTGGGAAGCTCAATCTATATTCATGAACGATCCGATCTGTCGTCTGGGACGAGGCATTAGGAAATAAATGTTGTTGCCATAACAGCAGAAACAGCTGTCTGACTCGGAGAATCACTAACTCTGTGCTGACTTAATGAAATGTTTCAGGAGCTCCACAGCTCAGCTATTTAAAATATAATAATACTTTGGAAGTAACAAGCATTCATTCCTCCAGCAGTACAGCAGCAAAACACCACCGTGTGTGTTGGACTGTCACACTGACACACAGCTTTAAAGCTGGACCATTAAAGGTGCCTTGTGTCAAGAAATCTATTTATACTCCACATTCAATACCAGAGGAGGAATACTTTTGGATGGGACACATAAAAAAAATGACAACAACCAAAGGCATCCTACGGAGGCGTATTGCATTCACTTGAAGAAAAAAATCTACTCTGTTTTTCTGAATTAACGAGTTCATTTTTCATGAGAAAAATTTTTTTGCTCTGTTTTTCTGAATTAATGAGTTAATTTTTCATGAGAAAAAAGTTTTTGCTCTGTTTTTCTGAATTAATGAGTTAATTTTTCATGAGAAAAAAAAGTTTTTGCTCTGTTTTTCTTAATAAAAAAATAGAAACAAAAAAATTTCCATGAAAAATTAACTTGTTAATTCAGAAAAACAGAGCAAAAATTTTTTCCCATTAAAAATGAACTCATTAATTCAGAAAAACAGAGCAAAAAAAATTTCCATGAAAAATTAACTCGTAATTCTGAGATAATTAACTTGTTAATTCAGGAAAAACAGAGTAGATTTTTTTCTTCAAGTGAATGTAATACACCTCCGTAGCATCTAATTGTAAACATTGACCAACAATGAAAAAATACAAAGATTCTGAGAGTAATCATCTTGAATTGTATTGCTGAAGGCTGTCAATACAAAAGTGTTGGAAGTTTTTAATGGTGGTGCTTTAAAAATGCTAAATATTTGGAGACTCTTTTGTTCTTCAGAAGGACGAGATGCTGTGTGTAAATGCAGAACTGAACAGCAAGACCTGATGATGATAGCGCTGCACGTCGCAGGATGAGTCATTACATCAGGTCAATATTGACCTGCCAAGAAGTTGATTACTTCTCGGGATTAGTAGTCGTGCAAACTCTAGCCAAGATGGAATTTAAAGAAGCAAACACAATTATAATACAATAATGTCGGAAACCAGACAGTGATGGACCTTATTGACTTCCATAGTAGGACAAAAAATACAACGGAAGTCAAAGGTCTGGTTTTCAACATCGTTCACTGTAAAAATTAATATGATATATCTAAGGAACAGATTACAAGCAATATTATTAATTCAATTTTACAAATTAAAATTAAGTAATTATTAATCAAATTAATTCCTTAAAGTTAACCAGTAATGAGCAAAAGTTAACCATTTAAATGATTGTAAAATTATTGTTATTATTGTAAAAATTATTATTTTTAAACATAACCAACACCATCAGACAACTCAGTTCTAATTTGTTAAATATAATTAAGAATATTGCTTGTAATCTGTTGTCCCAATTTTATTGATCCGATATAGTGTATTCATTTTTACAGTGTTCAATCTTCCGCAAAAGAAAGAAATTTATACTCTGTAAAAAAAATATTTTCAAGATTTGTCATCACAACATATTTTCTTTTGTCAAATCAACTTAAATAATTTATTTAGTTGAGATAACTTATTATTTTAAGTTTCGGATGATTAAATCAATCTCCTTCATTGTATTAACTCACTTTTTCCAGTTCAATCAACTTAAAATTTTACTTAATTTTTTAAGTTAAACCACCAATATTTTTTTTTTTACAGTGTACAGGTTTGAAACAAGTTCAGGGTGAGTAAACGATGAGTAAATCATTTTCATTTTGAAGTGAACTATTCCTTTAATACCAAGAGTAAACTGGGCCTAATTGTTAATTGTTTGACCTCTTCTACCATGTGAATGTCACCTGGTGCAGTGCATGTACACGCACAGATGGATGATCTCAGCTGAGCTCTCAAACCCTCATGAAAATCTGCAAATGACACTAATTAGCATATTTAACTAGCCTGGCCCTCATACACACCCCCTCTCAGTGGTGATGTACACACACACGCATCCCTCCGCCGGGGAAACGAGACCCTTCAGCTCTGGCAGTGAATGGCCATGTCTAACCCCTGGAGCACAGCTCCGAAACCACAAATTAAACCAAAGTGAAATTACAGAGAGCAAGATAACGACACAGCGAGTGATGCAATTAGTGTGTTTTGAATGTAAGGCAGAGTCGTTCAGCTCTTTGTGCGACTGTGGTGTCTATATCCATCGGAGGAAACTTGGAATAGTCCACGCAAACACTGTCCAAACTTGCAGCATGATGTTATTTAATTCTGTGACAACTCAAAATAAAAAATTCAAACACGTTCCACAATTCATACATCCCAATAGGAACGTAGTTATAAAAGAAAATCTAGTGTCCTTATGCAAGAACTTGCTGTGATTGACCAATCACAATCATGTATTTCACAATCATCAATTTAACCCTCTGGGGTTGTTCGTTTCAGAGTCACACTCGGGGTGTTCGGGTCCAAATGGACCCAAAGGCCGGGATTCATATTTAAAAAAAAAAAATCATGATTTTTTTTTTTACTCGTTTTTTATAATATTTTTTCTTTTCTTTTTTGGTGTTTTGAGAAAATTTCAAAAATAAAAAAAAATTATAATTAGTATTAATGCAATAATTATAACAAAATTTCCCCCATTGAACATAATAGAAAAAATATTTAATTTTTTTTTTTTTTTTTTTTTTAAGCTGTATTTCATTTTAGAGTCAAGCCTAAGCTTCATAAAAGCAATTTTTGAAATGAGATGGATGCCATCTGGTGGACAAACTGAGCATTTAGACTACCACTTAGACTATTCACATCCTGTCCCCAATTTTTGGGGGGTGTTCAAATACCAAATACCAACAAAGTCACCAAATTTCGGGCCATTCCGAGAAAGCTGTGATTTAAAAAAAAAATTCTAATTAAATTCTTCGGGTCCATTTGGGCCAAACGACCCCAGAGGGTTAATAGGGTATATATATATATAGACCTCCATTGAAATACTTCTTAGAGCATAGTGTGATGCTTCATTCACTTCAACTTCTACTGTAAAAGAGTGACAGAACAAAATGTGTTTCTCCAGAGCAGACACAGGAAGCTAAAATTCATAATGCAATACACACACACACAAACACGGCAAATCCCCCTGCACTGCAGAGAATGCAATTTGAGGAAGGAAATTGCTTTGCATCAGTGAGCGACTTCACATCAGTGCCAAAACAAAGATCATCCCCGTCTTCCATTGTCGGGCGGTACCCTTCAGTGCGTTCTGCAGTCCAGACCTCCCGACACACTCTCTCAGACCACGGGCTTATGGTGCGTTCTATTATTCATCCGTCTCGGAGATCCGAATCGGACGGCAGACGTTGCCTAGCAACACGCCCCCTTTCCTCGGATTTCTCCTCTCGGACGTCGGACCACCGTGAGGACACCGAGCAAGAATTCCGTTTCGGAATTCAAGATGGCTGCGCCCTGTGACTTGTACGAATGAATTGTTTTCATTGTTTTTGAACCGCTTTGGTATTTGAAATGACGGTTATAATCACTCGTGTTACTGCGTCCCCTGTGGGTATGGGAATCGGTTGTTGTGAGTGCAATTACTAACGTTGCTAGCGTTGTTAACAGAAGATTAACATGAAAAACATTAAATAAAGTGAACATTTTCAAGTTCAAATGGCTGCGTTTTGATAAGGTGTAGTCATAATATTTTTTTTTTAATGTAAGTGCCTGTACTCGGCCAGTGCTACCATGACAACAACTCTCTCCGACTCGGACACGCAAAACATAATAGAACGCTTGAAGTGTGGACGTGACGTCAAATCCGAGGTCCGAGACGGTTCGTTGGGTATAATAGAACGCACCATAATTCTATTTTCCATTAGCCGCTTCCATCTGCGGTATGCAAAGTGAATAAATAAGAAACACAAACATGTTTCTGTACGATCTATCTGATGGGGCTTGAAGGACCCAGTGTGGAGCGGATGGAGAGTTGGGGCCGAGATCATGCAACAGCGACAGGTTTGATTGGAGATCAGAGACCGGCAGCAGGACCGGGCCTATGTCCTCCACGGGCCACCGTAGGCATGCATAACATATGAAATATTCACAGATTATTGGACAGAAATGCAGCCTGTCACCAGAAAAGATTGAATGAGAGAAAACACGAGTGAAGCGACACATGGAGACGGAGAGAGACAGAAAGAGAAGCAGCCGAAGCGTTCGTGCATCGGTTACTCTCGCCCGAGTGCTGACATTGATTAATTGAAGATGTGAGACCTGCTGTGCTCTCTCTCTCTCTCTCTCTCTCTCTCTCTCTCTGAGGGTCTTTGGAGTCAGTGGGGGGGTGGCACACACCCCTGTTGGAGGCTTCAGTAAATTAATTATTTTATTAGAAATAATTGAAAAATGAACGGACACAGCCGTGTCTAATAGCTAGAACGGTAATTTGACACGATTTAGCAAGAGCCAAATTGCATTTGATGTCAAATCTAGAGAAAAAAGTTTTGAGGGATCAAGTTTGTATGTTCACTTGTGCTCAGTTTCGTGATTTTTCAACATTTTGAATTGGAAACAATACTATAATATGATTAAAAAAATCAATAAGTTGCCATGTAAAGAATAAATCTGATTAATTGTTTTAGTAAATATTATGTAAACTAAATATAAAATCCATTGCATATTGGAATGCATGGGTTATGTGTTTCACATTTACACAGCTATAAATATCAGTCAAGTTCTTCATATTTTCATTTTTTTTAAATATAACACATTTACTTTGTTTTCTATTACATTGGCAGTAAATTACATAAAATAAATGAACACTGCCTGAAGGGTGTTTCTTAAACAATGACTAAGGGAGAAACACACAAAATGACTTATTTTCAATATAAAATATGATTGCGGACTGGATTTTTTTTTTTTTTTTTTACCGTTTATCACAGTCTTGGACATGTCAAACATTAGAAACCACATTGGATTTGATGCATTGTTAGTTTTTACGGGATTCACTTGAAGAAAAGAAAAATTTACTCTGTTTTTCTGAATTAACAAGTTAATTATCTCAGAATTACGAGATCATTTTTCATGGAAAAAAGTTTTGCTCTGTTTTTCTGAATTAATAAGTTAATCTTTCCTGAGAAAAAAAGTTTTTGCTCTATTTTTCTGAATTAATGAGTTTATTTTTCATGAGAAAAAGAGTTTTTCTCTATTTTTCTGAATTAATGAGTTTATTTTTAATGAGAAAAAAAGTTTTTGCTCTGTTTTTTTGAATTAACGAGTTAATTCAGAAAAACAGAAAAATTAACTTGTTAATTCAGAAAAACAGAGCAAAAAAAAATCCATGAAAAATTAACTCATTAATTCAGAAAAACAGAGCAAAATTTTTTTTTCATGAAAAATTAACTTGTTAATTCAGAAAAACAGATGCGATACGCCTCCGTAAGTTTTTGTGCAGCGTCAGATTTGAACTTTTTGTCCCTCATTTACTATTCGTGTTTTTGCCCCATTGACTTCCATTATAACCACATTGTTTGATTGCAAAGCCATGACACCATATAATCATGCATTTTTGATCGTTGGTGGTTTTCCCTGTTGGTAAGAGGCCTGTCGCAGTATAGAAAAATATCCTTTAAAGTGTACTGTCATAAACAAACAAAAAAATGGCCTTAAAGTGTAAAACTTCACTGTATAGTTCACAACATAGCTGAAATACAAAATAAAAACTTGTAAAAAAGTTGTGTACTCGAAGTTTACTACTGTTACACTTAAAAGTCTACATTTGCAAACTAAAAGTGCCAAGAAGTTGCATGAAGCCATTTAACCAAATCATAACTTAGTATTTTGACAAACTCGTTTGCCCTTTTTATGTGAAATATGCATCAATGAGCGAGCTTTGACTGGCCGACACTAAACCTGTGATTGTCTGCAATCACGTCTGCCACAGTCTGACAAATTAATGGCACATCTAAACGAGAAAGCCATCTACCAACAACCAGTTGTCAAGTTCTCCTGCTTTTATTGAACCTACACACAGAAGAACACACACACACACACACACACACTTGACTCGGCCCGCCCGGGTGTGTGTGAAGCACCTCTTAATAAGCCCCAGTGGCTGCCATAAACAGACCAACGGCTTGTTTATTGTGGGGTGTTGCTGCTAATGGCCGAGATACAGGAGAGAGAGCGCCGTGAGGACGGTGCGGTAATGATGTCCCAGGGCCGAGGACTGCAGCGGCCGGCATAATTAGACGAGAGACGTACGCTTCACGGCACATTAGCGTCACCACACGCCAGTCTGTGCCATGGAAGAAGACGTGACATGACAATGCCTCGAATAAATGTGCATGTAAGTGCTTTTGTATGCATGTGGAATCAGAACAACAACACTCATATTAATAGTTACTTATGTATTTGCTGTCATAAGCGCTCAACAGGGGCGTTAAACTGTCCGGCTTCATGTCTAATGGCTAATAACTCAACCCTAATTCATCCTCGTAACCTCAGACGGCTCTCCTGCCAACCCAACACATTGGAAACGTTGAGCTGCTCCAGAAAATTGTCTCGCAGAATGGACGGGAATGATAATTCACAGCTGAGAATGGATTCTTGATATCGCTGTTGCCGTGGCAACGCATCAAACTTTGAAATTCTTTTAGGATGCTTTTGAGACTCTTAGCATGCTTGAAATCGCATGAAACTCAACAGACATCACATTTATTAGCCAGTAGAAACGGGCGTAGTGCAGGGACTAAACAGCGCCACCTTTTGACAAAAGTGGGGTTGTTAGTTTTATCTACAGTTACAAAAATCGGTATATACATTGTACTCCTCAAGCCGGACAACTTTCTAATTTATAGTCATTAGCTCGGACCAAGAGGAAGTCAGATATTTTGGTTTGAATATGGTGAGCCTCTCTCTGAGCCTACGTCCCTGTATGGCAAGCCCTTTTAACATTTAAAAGCTAAGTTTGACTATCCGGAATTAACATTGTAGGTATCAACAATGTCTTTCTGACTAGTCGTAATTACATTTTGGATAGTTTGTATTATCATTTAAGATATCTGATAACGTAGATATAAGATAACGTAATTGTGACTAGTCGAAATGACAGATAGAGTATGGCAAGCCGTTTTAACATTTAATCATTTAATCATGAAAGGGCCAAAGCCTGCGGCACCGCCTTTAGGTAACTAGCAGCTATATTGTTATTTGTAACTATTAATCGAATGATTTACATATGATTTACTAATGAAGACCTAATAATTTTTAACAGTTTAGGAAATGAACTAGCTTCTCCTCAACATCCTATAACAGCAACTGATTCCCAGTCCACAGATTCATTCAAGAAACAAAACAAGTGACTGCAGGCATTAGTTAAATTATCTGCTCTCTCTCTCTCTGTAATAAGCCAACAGTAGTATTAGGACTGTGGTAAACACGGTATTGATGAGTCCCTGGGTAGAGTTGATTACGGAGGCTGAAGTGGACTGCTAATGAGTATTAGCTCAGAGCTAATCTTCTCCAACACACAGTCAGGTGGTCTCTCTTAACACGCATCAGTGGCGTGTTTGGTGCAGCATTTAAGCAGAATTAAATGTGGTTAAATTATTTTAATAGGTATCATTTGGATTTGAAAAACATACACCATATACAAATTTAGAGGAAGGTTTACTACTATGGTAATCAGGACTGCCAGAGGTGACATCATCAACGACTCATTGATCACAGGATCGCTAATCTAATCAGATGCCCATTGTTCACCTCAACCCTCCATTCCTAAGCCGCCGTCACTCTGGCAGATGAGATCAGATCCGTAATACACAATACGGCCCAACGGACGCCGTAATACCAGAGCCCGTCTAACGGAGAGCCTCGGCACTTCCTATTAGCCCCGTTGTGTATCATCTTGGCTGCAGTTCCATTATAATTCCACTGGGGGTGATCGCGGGCGAGAGCGGAATGAATGGGAGTCTATGGGGCTAAACGGCTAAATGTGTCTCTTTCACCTGCTTGTTGTTAAATTAACATCGATTTTATTGTTGATTCCACAAGTTCAATATAGATTATAGGCCAAAAGTCGAATGAACGAGTACTTATTTAACTTATGTAGGCCGTTGTTGGCCGGAACACGCTAGCATTCTGCTATTGTGTGACGTCATCACATTTTTGAGCGGATTTTTAGAACAGATAAGTGAACTTAAAAATGCAAATTTCAGCTGAGTGTATTATCTTAGCCCTCCCCTTTGAATGCAACTTTCAAATTACATCCTGAGAAAAGTGGATTTCTGGACATTCTGCACTCGACCGCAGCGCCCCCACATGGACAGAGACGTGTTACTGCAGCCGGTCCAGAAACCGGAAGTAACCAGCCAGTGGTAATTCTCTTCAATTAGACATTGCTAATGCCACTATCATCAGTCTGTTCTGTTACGACAATAAAATGCAATCTTTTTAAAATGCATTATCATATTATTTTAGTTAAAACTCATGAATAACTACAAATAACTAATGTTGTTGCGCATTTCTGGAAAAAAAAAAAATCCAAAAAAAAAAAAAAAAAATAAAATAAAAATCGGCCGATATATCGCAATATCGGATTTTAAAACCAAAAAAATATTTGTATCGGTCTTCAAAATCCTTTATTGGTCGGGCTGTAATTATCTGTATTCTTTTACAGTCTCATGCCAGCATCCAGAAAGACCTGTAATATCATATCTGATTCATAACTCTCACACTCACCTTTACGTGACGTGACCAAAAACTCAATATTCATGTTAATATTTAAAACAATAAATCATTACATATTCATGAGGGTGTGTGAATAAGACATGAGCTTTTTCACTGTTTTCTGGAATTGTGAAAAAACTAAACTATATGATGAAATTGCCACAAAGAAGCGTCGCAATCTTCTCTCAGGCAATCCTCACAGCACAAACTCTAGATATATCCATCACTCTCGCCGGGCTCAGGGTACGAGACGTGCCTACGGGCCACTTCCGAATCCCTTAAGACATGCTTCAAACATCAGAAAACAGGAACTCATTAGAAAGGGATTATGGGTAAAAGGAAGAAAAGGTCAAAGCCAAAGGGATTTTTACAAGGTCTGTGGATATGCAAGTGCTTTGGAGTTTCATCTAAAGACTGAACAGACTTGGAAAACGATTAAGTTCTTCTTAGTGTCTCCATCTGCTCGATCCTCATTTCATTTCAGAAAGAGGAGATGGACAGATTTCTCCTCATCATGGCGGCGGTGTGCGACGTTCACGTCTCCGGCTGACAGCCGTGCGCTTCTGACTCAGCACAAAGCTTAGTTTCTCACTGATGTCATTGTGCTGCTCATTCTCCTGTCAGAACTGAAGGAGGAGAGACAGACTCAGAAGTGAATATTTGTTCAGCGCGTCGCAGCTGTCAGGGCTGCTGATTCAGGATCAGATCGCTGCTGATTCTCCAGAGCCACACGGTTCAGCGTCCTTCAGAACGGCCTGTCCTGACTGACACAACAAAAGAGAGAGAGGCAGACTGGACTGAGATTCAGACGTCTGACCTCTGGTGTTTTAGGAGAAACTGATTCACAAACACACACATGGGTGATATATACTTTAGATTGATAAATGAGGTCCACTATAGAAGTGCTTCACAACGCAGTCACGCAGGGGCGTTCCCACAGGGTCTCTCTCGACGCAGCTCAAGTCCCCTTGAAAGGGAATTTTACATATAGAATGTCCAAAATTCAATGCATTTTTTTGTGCATAAATTCAATCAACAGAAGTTAAAAGCTAAACATATGCGATAAACAAAATACACCGACTGGAAGACTTCACCATCACTCCTCACCATCATTTGGCTTCAAACAACAAAATCCTGAAAGTCTGCAAACACAGTGAGACTGTAAAAGCAGACAAGTGAGTGTGTTTTCCTTGTTCAGCGTGATGTTTAATGCCAAATGTAAGACAAAGATGATGTTAAACGGGATAGTTCACCCAAAAATGAAAATTCTGTCATCATTTATAAACCCTCATGTCTTAACAAGCCACCGTCTCATCTTCAGAAAGAATTCGAGTATGTCTTGTGCGCTTTGAAAGAGTTGATATTAACCTCTAAGACTGAAACATTCACAATTATTGCAGATTTACTGAAACATGCCAGAAATGTAAAATATTGCCAGCTGTCTGAAGATGAATTTGAAATATGTCCAACTGTGTGGAAATTACAGCATTATAATCATGTTGCTTATCTTCGCTGTGGGAATTGGAATAAAACTACCCGAGTAAAGATGTTATAGAGATGTTATAGTGACAGTTTTACAGAGACCCAGAGCCTAATATACATTACTATAAGCAAGACCTAAACAAAAAGACAAAAATATCCCAGACCATTAGTAGTAGATGTGAGAGAGAAGACTGCTAGTCTGTGTTGAGATCTAATAAGGTTCTGCCATCCAAACAACTGCCTTCTCAGTTTGGACACAGATATGTGCTTTATCTTGTCGAACCCTTTAGAGGATTGACTCCGGCCTGTTGTTATCATGAGCTTCAGTTTGTTTATCATTTATAATTCTGGGTATATTTCCCTGGGGATGTCTGTGGAGAGTCTTGTCAAGGTTTTCTTTTCCCCTTATCTCTCTTCGACTCCTTATTACACCTTTGAACTTTGTGTTTGACTTTTTGGTCCGTTTTCTGCCTTGGGCGGTGAAAGAATCTATTTGGCTTTCTGGATGTTTCGAGTAAATCTGCTTTGTCACTGAAAGCTGAAATACGTGGTCATAGTTTCGTTAGGAATGCAAATGATAATTGAGATAGAGTTTGGGTTAGAGATAGAGTTAGGGTTAGAGATATAGTTTGGGTTAGAGATAGAGTTAGGGTTAGAGATATAGTTTGGGTTAGAGATAGGGTTAGGGTTAGAGATAGGGTTAGGGTTAGAGATAGAGTTAGGGTTAGAGATATAGTTTGGGTTAGAGATAGGGTTAGGGTTAGGCTAGGGTTGGGCACAAATCACCAACACAGGCTTTTGTCCTTTATTTAGCGTTCTACTTTCAGTTTCATTGATGGTTGAATGATGGTACATTAATGCTTCATGTTGGTTCCCACAGGAAAGAAAAATCAGAAAATAAAGTTGAAATTAAATTAAATGTAGAGAATGCATCCAAGGTAAAAACAAACAAATTAACTTTAATTTTCTCATAATGTACAATGCACATCATCTCATTTCTCAAAGAGTGTACAGCCTTTCAGTAAGAAAAGATACGCCAACTGGTGCACTCTAAAAAATGCTGGGTCAACCCAAATTTGGGTCAAAAATGGACAAACCCAAATGTTGGGTTAAAAATGTAATTTAAAATGTTAACCCAACTTCAACATTCACTTTCAATTGTATTTTTTTAAATTACATTTTAACCCAACTTTTGGGTTTTTCCATGGTTGACCCAAATTTGGGTCACGATACTGAACTCATGAGATACTCTTAATTTACTGTTTATTAAAATGCTGATACTCTAAAAAATGCTGGGTTATTTTAACCCAATTTTGGGTCAAATATGGACAAGCCCAAATGTTGGATTAAAAAATGCAATTAATAAATTTAACCCAACTGTTGGGTTTGTCCACATTCGACCCAAAATTGGGTTAAAACAACCCAGCATTTTTTAGAGGTGAAAAACATCTTCCATCAATGACATACTATAATCAAGCAGATGTGTGATTTCTGAGTAAGCACAGAATAAACATTTTATAAAAAGAAAGTTTTTGAAAGTTGCTCTTTCATAACTATTCATGAGAATTAATGAAGTGAGAGATCAATCTCAAGGAGATCTCCTCTAAACCTTTACAAGATTACTGGGCTCTTATTGTCAAATCTGAGAAGCTAAAAGCTAAAGGATCTACATTTAATGTATGGAAGATTTCAACTTTTTCAATTTCAATTCAGGGTGAACTATTGCTTTAAAATCTCCTAATAGCTTTAGTGCTGCTGATGTGACAGAAGCTGAGCTGTAGAGCATCTGTCTGTTCTCATTTCCCCGTCTTAGCCTCCTGTTTCCCTCATCCTCTGCTGTGAGTCAAAAAAGATCAATCAGACAGAAATAAAAATCTCCCAGTCTTCTCATTTATCTCCGTGACACTGACCCCGAATCTTCCACCAGAGGTCACTGCTATGGTCAGGGTAATGCATAAACCCGTCTTCTGTCGGCTTAGAGGAGATGGCCCTCGTTTGATCACTTTTCTTCATACTTTACTGTTAGATGTCCCAGAAACGGCTGGAGACAGAGACAAACCCAGCAGGACTCCTGATAGGTGTGTGTGTTAAGACTCACAGATACACACAGATAGAGACTTTGCTCTGGATTTAAGACCTCACACTCACTAATTTATGAAACCTTTAAGAAACTTAAAATTTCCCAAATTTAGTGCAAGAAAATAGCTCTATAGAAAGACCTAGCTCAGAAATTAAAGGGGACTGTCGGTTTGGCCGAACAGGAAGGAGTGTTTGGGAAACCAGTCCGAAAATAATCACTTTGTTACAGACGCAGCCAATATAATGTTAAGCTTGAACTAATACATGAGATAAAGAAATGTGACCACACCTTACTGAAGTCTTTTTCTCATCTGAGTTTGTTTGCATTTTATATATATATATATATATATATATATATATATATATATATATATATATATATATATATATATATTATAATAATATTATTCTATATTATTATAATAAATAATATTATTAATATTATTATAATAATATATATATATTATAATATTATTTTATATATATATATATATATATATATATATATATATATAATATTATTATATAGTGTAATGATAATATTATTACTATTATAATATATATATATATATATATATATATAATTTGTTTGTTTATTTTTTATTTGTTTTTAAGTGGAATTTAAGCTGGAATATGTTTTGTTTTTAAATTGTCCCATGTCTCTAGTAGCACAATGCGAAATAAAGTCATGACTGAACTAAGGCCTTTTATATTATATATATTATTATCATATTATTATATATATATAATGTTTATTTATTTATTTATTTATTTTTAAGTGGAATTTAAGCTGGAATATGTTTTGTTTTTAAATAGTCCCATGTCTCTAGTAGCACAGTGCTAAATAAAGTCATGACTGAACTAAGGCCTATTATATTATATATATTATTAAATATTATTATATATTATTATAATATATATATATATATATATATATATATATATATATATATATATATATATATATATATATATATATATATATACATATATATATATATATATATATATATAATGTTTATTTATTTTTTTATTATTTTTAAGTGGAATTTAAGCTGGAATATGTTTTGTTCTTAAATTGTCCCATGTCTCTAGTAGCACAATGCTAAATAAAGTCATGACTGAACTAAGGCCTAAAGTCTTCTCTGGTTATAGAGTTGCAGTAATTGCTCTGGCAAATCATAAATACAGTCAAAACAGTCCTGTCGTTTATTAATTTTATTGGCAAGTGTGGTATAGTCATATGTTCTCAGTACTGTGGCCTTGATAGTGACAGCACTGTTGGCATGAACACAGGGACTCTCTCCATAGACATAGTTTTATACTGTACAAAAGGTATATCTAACCCTCCCCAGCACACAAAACCATGTTTTTACATTTAAAAAAGTCATTCTGCATTATTTATAAGGCTATTTCCTGATGGAGACATCAGTGTAGGTCCCCATGGTGAGTCCCCATGAGTCAGTGCATTCAGGTTGTTCCTTACCAATATAGTAAAACAAGCACACACACACACACACACACACACACACACACACACACACAGGAATGAAGCTGCCATTGAGGCTGTCCAACAGCTCTGATAAAACACAAGGACCGCAGTGATCTCTGAAGACAAGCACTCCACTGTCATACACACTCCATCCATCACAGGTCACATGATCTCAGCATCACTGAGCATTCCCATAATAACTAATGAAGAGTGTCCTTCAAATGACCTCCACTACACAAACTTTAGTGCGTCTCACTCCTGTGGTTTCTGATAATGAGTGTCTTTTTTTATAATCTCTGGCATTTTGCTTTCCTGCATTCGGCTCATGTAGTGCCGCTCTGCACCGGTGCCCGGGATGTCACTGTGCCAGAATAAATTTGGTCTCAAATCAAAAATGGAAATGATGTGTGTGAGTGTGAAGAAGAAAGAGAGATAGATTAACTCAACGAGTTCTTGCTGGCAATTTAGGAACTCACTTCTCCAAAATTAAAGAAGTCGACATGTGATTGTCTTTTTGTGACACATCTCACTGAAACAGCTTCTTGAAAAAGAAATAAACTTGATTATATAGAGCAGGAATTGATTATTGTTGGATCACTGCTGATTTAGGATTGATTATTGCCTAGTTTTCGCTCTGGTGCATCCATCATAAAAGAAGAGATGTTGTTTATAATCATTTATATGAAATCAGTTAGAATTAGAACTGTCAAATTTGAGACGAAAGTGTCTTGTTTACATATACGTACAGTATATACTTAACCCTCTGGGGTTCTTCGTTTTCCAGTCACACTCAGGACCTTCGGGTCAATAATGACCAGGAGAGCGGCATTAAGATACATTTTATTTGAGTAAAATCAATGAAATATATTTTTGTTCAATAATATTTTTTCTTTTCTTTTTCGGTGTTTTGAGATAATTTTATGATCTATAATTAATATTTATGCAATAATTAGGACCCATTTTTTCCCATTGAATATAATAGAATATATATATATATATATATATATGTAATTTAAAAAAAATGTATTAAAGCTGTATTTCATTTTAGAGTCAAGTCTAAACCTCATGAAAGCAATTTTTGAAACGAGATTGAAGCCATCTGGTGGACACACTGAGCATTTTTATCACTAGTGGATTTACAGCTCTCTGTGGTAGAAAAACACTTGTGAAATCTAGGGATTTTTGCACATATTGTTTAATTTTTTTCAGGTTGTTGACTTTAATATATAATAACAGATTCTCAAAGACTATTTTTGTCTTTTTTTGGTTGGTTTAAATACTAATTTGAAGTGGCAGTTTTACTTTATAATACAGTCAAAGCTGATCATTGCATTATAAAGAGAACAAATGCAAAGCATTTTGTCACCCATTGTTTTAATTCTAACTTAATAAAAAAATGCAATTCTTCGGTCTTAACATATTTTATTTAATCTTTCATAATAATCCTTTTCATTAAAATTATTTATATTATATGGGGGTCATTTTAGACCCGAAGACTGTTTTAGTGTGACTATTTTATTTGTGTGTATAAGTGTGTGTGGCTGGTTTTTTTTTTGTCTGTTTTGCACTCTTGATGTTTTATAGATTCACCCCTTCACTGTTGTGTGCTTTTTTTCTGCATATTGACCGATTTGTAGATTGTATGCACAAAAAAACTCAGTATTTTCACATTTTTGCCAATTTCCCATTCATTTCCTATGCGGGTCATTTTTGACCCGAAGGTCCTGAGTGTGACTATTGTTTTTTTCACGACCACTTAGACTTTTCAAATCCTGTCCCCAATTTTTTTGGGTGTTCATATACCAAGTACCAATAAAGTCACCACGTTTCGGACCATTCCGATGAAGCTACGATTTTTAACATTTTTTTATTTAAACGCTTCGGGTCATTATTGACCCTAAGAACTCCTGAGGGTTAAATATGTTCTGACGGTTAGTCAACAAATTCTCAGTGAATACCCCAGGAATAGCATCACCTAGCCTCACAACATGCCTACAACGATCTGTCCATTTCCCTGGGGTTGGTACTTGTGTGGTGAATATCTCCACCTTGAAGATCATATGCAGTGTAAAAGCTGCTGACAGAATCAATGAACGCCGTCAGACAAAAGCGACACTCCAAAGCAGTTTAAAAGCTTTTCAAACATTCTCCCACTGGCGTCATCAAACAATGTAACAGCTCTTCACACACACACACACACACACACTCATCACGTCTGACACACAACTGCTACTTTCCTCACCAAGAGCCACAATGTAACATATCAGCTTGAAATAAAAATGGGTGTTAAGATGAAGGCATCTGTTCTGACAGATGTGAGACTCGCTCATCAGCCTCGGGGATTCAAACATATTCTTTGATGCTGTTGGTTTATTGTAAGATCTCAGTATGTTCTTGCTGGTGTATTGGTAGACTTTGCTCTGATCTGAGAGCAGTTGGGATATAGAGGTTTAAGAACTACTGTTCTCTAGTCCATCATCAACTCCTGGGGTTTTTCAACTGATACGCCCTCGACTCAGAAATCCGGAGTACAAAGAAAATGCACGTTTTCAACTAGAAATTATGACACTAATTCCATTCATGTGTGCTCATCTTGTAAATGCAATCACTCTGGCATGAATTTCCAGCTTATACTGGCAAAGAACCATAGAAAGCGACACGCCACAGTTGGGTTATGTATTTGACTTTGGAGATGATTAAACAATACAAATAGAGTCAAAAAAGTGGCAGGACGTTCAAATAAGGTTGTAGCTGTATATGTTGTTGTATAAAGCGATATCACAGAATATATAAAATGTGTCTACACCTCCATTCATTCCATTGAGACACACACAAAAAAAGCAAAGAGGAATACAAAGTTTACTTACAGAAATACTAACTTCCTCAAACTAAATCTTCCAAAGATTTGAAGAATCTCACTTGCCAACTGCGCTGACTCAGTGGCGTAGGTTGCATTTGAAAATAACGCTATGAGTCACATGTCTCATTTATAACCATTGGAGGTATCAGGTATAAACCGGTGTGTTTGCGCCAAAATGTAATGCCAAAACAAAGTTAGAACAGGATTGTCGCAAATTAAGACTAGAAATTATAAGTAAGATTTATTTTAATAAATAAATAAATTAAATTTTCAGTCATTTTTTAATTATAATTATAATATAATAATGAAGGATGTCTATTTATGCCCATTAAGCATATTTCAATTGGATTATAAAATGTTGGTTACACTTTCTTTCGATGGTCTACTAACTTAGAAGTAATTTTGCAACTAACTAACTCAAAAAACAATAATTAAATAAAAAAATTTCCATGACTATTTGCCCGACAATCTGAGGCCATCTTTCTTTCAATCTTCTTCACTGTAACTGGTCACTAATCCTGGAGTTTAACTGCATGAATCCAGACACAATGCAGCCTGTGATAGCATCTCTTCTCTCTTCCCCTGTCTCGATCTCACTCTATAATCCCTCTCCAACACATTATTAATTAAACATGCAGGACTCCAGAGCTTTACTCCACATCCTTTGGTTAACAGACGAAAAGACAAGCAGATTGGTGTCAGGGCGGGTTAAGAAGCTTCAATCTAAGCACATCTCTCTCTCTCTCTCTCTCTCTCTCTCTCTCTCTATTGAATGGGAGTGAGAAGGCCAGGGAAACCAAAACAACAAAAATTGCTCCTAATCTGTGCTCCCAATTAATCAGTGACATACCATAACTTCCATTGTCCCAGGATCCAGCGCCGACAATAGTGTGATTTGGACGCCATGTGGATCTGTTTCCTCAACCAAATCTCTGTTCATAAATGATTGGCGGCCTTAATTATGAAGTGGCTTTGTCTTTTTCTCTCGCTACATATGAATGAGAGAGTAATGGACAATGGAGAGAGAGAGAGAATGCAGATTTCGGTTCCAAAACATAACCCACTTTCCTCTTCAGCGTGTAATAACGGGTTGTCTGGGGAATGAAAACAATAAGAGAGTGTGTGATGTGGGAGGGGATACGACGAACACGGGTTATTTCAGACGGGGATGCTGAAGACGGATCCGGAACAGAAAGTCTGAGCGCTGAAGTCCGTTCTACAGTCACATCTTCTCCAGGCCTGACAGACCCTCAAGGAAGCTGCTATTACTGAGAAAAAGCTTTGTTTTCTGGCTTGTTAAACTACGCCCTCCAGAGTTTAAAAATAGAGCCCGAAAGCATCCGAAGTGGGAGGATATTCGATGTATTCTTCCTTTACCGCAACCTTCCCGATGCCTTTTCCTCCTACTCCTGTACTCTTATCAACACAGAAACCAGGATTTTATCATCACAACAGGCTTCTCCAAACATTTGCTCCTCTTCAGCATTTAAGATGCAACGTCAGATTTATCTGAAATCAATCCAGCCTTTTCTTTGAATAAGACAATCCCTTTGGATTCATCTTGGCTGCCAACATTTACGCAAGGTCGAAAAGAGTGCCAGTGAGTCTCTCTGAAAGTGAGAAAGGGTAAATCATGTGGGCTTGACTAAGAATGTTGGCTTTATGAGTTTATAAAAATTGCCCGTGTCAAAGTTAACATAAGCTTGATTCTTAATTCTGTGTGTCCCTCGTTTGTCCCGAGCAGTTAAAGCTACAATATGTGTTGTTTCGCCACTAGGGGTCGCTCACCTCTTACAATAACAAAGGCGTACATTACTGACGTATATTTCACATTAATGCGGAATTATGGGTCTTGTTGACAAGCTGATGGATGTTTTATGGATGAGTGAATATATTGATGTTTTTAACATGACTGTGTTATGAAGCAGGGCGCGATTGCTAATGAGAAACGTATACCAGCGCCACAAACAACGCGAGTCCCGCGGATGTAAAGGAATAAGGACAGTTAACCCTCTGGGGTTGTTCGTTTCAGAGTCACACTCGGGGTGTTCGGGTCCAAATGGACCCAAAGGGCAGGATTTATATTTAAAAAAATAAATAAATCTTGATTCTTTTTTTTACTCGTTTTTTATTATATTTTTTCTTTTCTTTTTTGGTGTTTTGAGAAAATAAAAAAAAAAATAAAAAAAATATAATTAGTATTAATGCAATAATTATGACAAAGTTTCCCCCCATTGAACATAATAGAAAAAAATATTTTAAAAATAATGTATATTTATTTTTAATTTTTATATTTTTTTATATTTTATATTTTTAAGCTATATTTCATTTTAGAGTCAAGCCTAGGCCTCATAAAAGCAATTTTTGAGATGAGATGGATGCCATCTGGTGGACAAACTGAGCATTTTAAAAATGCAAAACACATGTATAATCTGAATTATAATCTGTATCTGTATATCTATATAACATATAATCTGAATCTAATACAAACAACACTCGTGTCTCTGTCAAGTCGAAGTTAGTCGCGGACGTAGAGCTCTCGGCATCTCCAAAGATCTCCATTTAGTCCTCTTTTTGTCTCTCTCTCTCTCTCATATATATATATATATATATGTTTTGTCAAGCCAACTTTGAAAGTATGCCTTGACAGACACACTTTCCAGTTGTAGTTATCAATGCAGTTGCTGTACTTTAATATAATGTATACATTATTATTAATGCTATAATTATACATTTATGCTTATGAGGCTCTTAAGTGGTGATTTGACTGAATGAGGTCATATCTGATATTGTTACTGTCCTAGTTTCACTCATAGTGTCTCCAGTCATAACACCATCTGTGACGCACTGACAGTATCAGACGAGGGGTCATGGGGGTCAGAGGTCAGGAGGGAGGTGATCTTCTCATGAGTGTCTAACACAGTCTTTATAGAGTGTCAGAGGCATGCTTGTTTTGACACTTTGAGCAGTTCATATGATAGCACACTGCTTGATGAACAAGACACAAGGCATGATGGGTTGATTCTGTGGAGAAAGCTTTGTAAAGCCCACATCATTCACAAAAAGTCTCTTGGGTGTTCATTCATTAAATATTTGATTTAATTTGATGATGATTTGCCAATTAGAGTGCAGTAGTCTCAGCTCATGTTGAAATCTATGAGCTTTTGCTGATTCCACCTGGGCCTGGACTCCACATGCCCTTGAACTGACCCCTCTACAGTGGGTGACGGTGCCCACTTCACTGCCCGCCGGAGGGGTCGCCAGTGGGGTAAAGACACAGCTGTTAGCCCAGGTGTTACAGTATGCTGACACACTCCACAAAGTCACCTTCCCCTCTGACTTCATGCCAAGGTGCAGACGGGTGAATAAATAACACCAATGGTACGGATCATAGGTGTCCATACAAAGATAAAAGTGCTTGATTGCCTAAAAGTATCAAAATCATATCAAAAGTGCAGTAATACTGTATATTTCAAAATAATATTTCTTTACATTCAAATAAAAAGTATTGCTGCATGTTGTCATGCCTGTTTAAAGAGAAATTTATGCATAATAATAATAGTACTAATAAATGCTTATATATATATATATATAGAATTAGTATTTATTTTTGTAATTCCTATTTTCATTTTATGTTTAGTTTAAGTATTTTTGTTATGTTTCTACTGTTATTATTTTTTTATCTAATGTCTAAATAGTTTATATTTCAGTTACAGCTTTAATTATTTTTAGTATACACTCGTATTGTACGGAGGCGTATTACATTCACTTGAAGAAAAAAAATCTACTCTGTTTTTCTGAATTAACGAGTTAATTTTTCATGTGAAATTTTTTTTTTTGCTCTGTTTTTCTGAATTAATGAGTTAATTTTTAATGGATTTTTTTCTCTCTCTGTTTTTCTGAATTAACAAGTTAATTTAGAAAAAAAAAACTTCATGAAACAAAAAATCCACAAAAAATGAACTCGTTAATTCAGAAAAACTTTTTTTTCTATCGAATATCGAATACGTCGATATGGCCGTATATTAAAAATGAACATCATAACAAAAACATACATCGGTTTTCGGTATGAACTGGCATACCGCCCAGCACTACATCCGGTTAAACTTAATGAAAATGAAGATTTATTACGCTTTTAATCTAATAAAATAATTTTGTAAATCTAATTACGTGACTGTTTTTCACATGTACGTGTTAATTGTCCCATTTTGAGGACTATAGTCAGTCTGATTATCTGCCGATGCCTCTGCTCTTCACATCTGCATGCTAAGAGAGAATCAAATATTAAAGGCTCTCTGCTGCCCTTGTGATGGAGCTGTGAGGAGGGTGGTGTATACGCGGGTGGGCACCTAAACACCGTGTGACGGGATCTGCAAACCCCGCAGGCAAAACACCATCTGTTCTGTAATGGCTTCTGGGAGCAGCAAAAGCAACAATGTAGTGACAGCACCTGGATGTGAGAGCTGACAGGCCCTGCATGCTGTCCCATGATGCCTTGCAGGTGAGTGCAGCACAGGGACGTGATGGTGTGAGATCTCTCAGGGCTGTCTATTCAGATACAGGACAGGAAGATGACACACAGCCAGCGCAAGTGGATACGATCAGCGCGCATTCGGCACGCCGGCAAAAAACTAACGTGAGGAACATCTTCTGACAGGACATGCAAAACACGGCAGCATTGCTGATTCACCAACACCAAACATGCAGGAAAAACAAGAGGCGGGATTTATCTCACAAACTAATCACATCCAATCACAGCGTGAAGGAGGCTTTAGGTGAAATCAACTATATATATATAAATTAGGGCTGTCAAAACGATTAATCACGATTAATTGCATCTAAAATAAAAGTTTGTGTTTACGTAATATATGTGTGTGTAGTGTGTAGAATTATTTTATATATATAAATACACACACATGCATGTATACATTTAAGAAAAATCTGGAAGTATATACATTTATACATAATTAATATTATGTATAAATATTTGATATATTAAGAACACATTTTTCTTAAATATATACATGCATGTGTGTGTATTTATATATATAAAATAATTATACACAGTGCACCCACATATATTACGTAAACACAAACTTTTATTTTGGATGAGATTAATCGCGATTAATCGTTTGACAGCCCTAATATTAATATTTCATATGGAAACCATGGTAGATTTTCTCCTATTGTTTATTTTAAATAGAAATATTTTGTAGCATTAAACTGGGATTTCTTGGACGATTCAGTGTTTCCTGGCAGATGTTTTCCTTCTTTAAAAAAATATCTCTCTGACCGACCCAAAACTATAGAACGGTATAAATCCCAGCATTTGAATTTATCAATTCGGTATCAATATCAGCATGGTCCGTTTTAAAGACTAGATTTGAACAACAAATTGAGACTGTGTGCAGCAAGAGTGTGATGTCTTCAATGCGTCTGACGGCGATGGAGAGAATGAATAGCCCAGTGAATGCCCTCTGCTGCCCTCCTTCATAATATCAACCACCTCTCGCTCTTTTCTGCTGACTCTGGTGGGCTTCTGGGGGTTCAGGACACTGCTCTACTGCAATTCATTCTTCTGTAGTGTCGTCTGCCCATCTCTCTCTCTCTCTCGTCATGCATAACGTATATCAAATGTTTGTGGCTAAAACAGATTTTGCAGGTTCAAGCTGGCTTGTCTCATTTTTTAATGTTAAAATACATTCTCCAATCCCAGCTAAATGTGCAGAAGCGTATCTGAATATTGATTCCACTTAAACGCCTGATATCTTCTTAACAAATGGCATGAAACCTCTGTTTGCATCTGCTTATTTAACCAACTGTTAAGCTCTAATAACCATGACAGGTCATCAGTCAAGTAAGTTATACAATGTATTGGTAGTTATGCTAATATTTGACTGCAAATGTAACCATTGACCAATCACATTGAAGTATTCCACAGAATCAGGTGACATTATTGATCAATACAGTCATTTCTTCATCCGTTTAGTCAGGAAAAGCCTCTTTCATTGCTATGCCTTATTCTGTGGATGGCAGTTTAATGACACGCTGCAACATCACGAGCAAAGCTGAAAGTGTTTCCTTAAAGGGATACTCCACTGCTCTATGCATATAATACATATTATAGAAGTCAATGAGAGCAGAAACTGTCTGGTTACTGATATTCTTCTAAATATCAGAAAATCGGCTGAATGAATTCGAAAACGGTAAAACTCAACTGTGGGAGTTGTAAAATGAGCCTATTTCCAATTATTTATTTTTTTTCAAATTTGTCAAATTTTTCAAATTTTCAAAAGAAAATTCAAAGGATTCGAAAATTCAAAGGATTCCTATTAAAATTACTTTTATTTAAATTACTCTTGAAATGGAATTAGCTTTATTGGAATTACTTTTATTTTTACTTTTATTTAAATCACATTTGAAATGGAATTACTTATGAAAATTACTTTTTTTTTTTATTAAATTATTAAAAGGACAGCTAACCTTAAAAGGACAATTCTACCATGATTAACCCTTTCCATTCCCTGAAAACTCATTGACACCCAATTTTTAAAGTAGCAAATTGACAGGCCATACTGGTTTTGATGTCCCCATCACCAAACGCCAATGGAAAACTGATGAGACAATGTATGCGTCTTTGAATACGCTGTATAAAGAATGAGATTTCAGAGCCACAACAGAGTGGGAAACTATAATTGAATAATGAATTAAACTTTACAGCTAAAGTCATAATGACTGTATTTTGACAGCCATATGTCATTGTATGTATAAAATACAGAAAAACAACAAACAGATTTGTACTGTTGGCATTAAGTTTTCCTTTAAAACCTGGCAAGGGCCTAGTGTGCAACCCTTCTGTGTCCTTGAACACATTTTCTGAAATGCCCACTCACTTTCATTCGGATTACTGCAGAGTGAGACCCTCTGTAACCTTTCTCGCCCCCAATTGCAGCCACACACACACACACACACACACACACACACACGCTGTCAGAGTGTCAGTGAAGTGAACTTGCACTCAGGTCTCATTACCTCCCACACACCCCACTGTGTGATGCTGTAATCTGACAGTATGAAGGATGCTTCAAAGACACAGAAAAATCGACTTTAACGCAATACACGCAGTAAGCTCCCCGAAAACCATCAGAAAACAGCTCGACGGGTACTCTGACAAAACAGAAATGCCAGCAAATAGAATTATGTAGTTAGTAAATGACAAAAAAACCCTGCATCTTATGCAAAAACAAAGTCATGCAGGCTGAAATGTGCTTCATGAGCCAACATCTAAATCACTGTTTTCCAAAATCAATATATTATAATGACTGAATCAGTATACAAGGTTACAATTACCAAAGTCATTTGATAAATTAGTCTCCAGTGAAATATAGTCTATATGAATCCCTTTCATTAAGTTTATTCATTAACTATGGCCCAAGACGAGCGGATGGCCGTTTGATGGATGG
The DNA here is from genome assembly GCA_038021265.1 of Cyprinella venusta. Lineage (NCBI taxonomy): Eukaryota > Metazoa > Chordata > Actinopteri > Cypriniformes > Leuciscidae > Cyprinella > Cyprinella venusta. Next base: position 443,480 of record CM075878.1, read on the forward strand.
ATTTTTCCAGTTTAACAGTCTTCATCACACATTTATTTGATATGTTCAGAGCTGAAACTGATCCAGGAGCTCAGAAATCCCTCTACAAACCACAGCACGACCTGACAAGCAAAGCCAGAGCAGCTACAGCAATCATATTTGATGTCATGAAAGTAGAAGCAGGAGACTTTAAACAAGCAGACACAAAATAAATGAAATATTCAGGCGATATACAGGAGTCTGACAGAAACAGATCCTCAGGGCATACCTCTTCATGTTCTCGTACCTGCAGAGACTGAGCCAAAACCAAATACTAGATTCAATCTAGATCAGCCATGAATTCATGAATGCATAAATAGATTTGTGTAATAATTAGTGGATGGATAGCTATCAATTAACTTGATGCCACAATATAGTAAACCACATATTTCTCATTTCTTACAACGTTTCCTTTGTTTTGTTTTCTTAATTTGGTTGGAATTTCTTTACATTTACTAATATAGGCTATTCTGTCATTTTCTCATCCTCGTGTTTGCCTTCTTTCTTCTCCACAGAAAACAAAAAATAGATAGGATGGTGACAGTCTCAGTCACCATTTCCATAGCCTACTGAAACATTCAGACAGCAAAAAACGTATGCCAAAATCAGACTTCACTTGATTCCCATGAGGAATAATGTCCACAATCTCCATATAAACACACTGCAAAACCAGTATTGAAGAAACAAAATGAAAACTTCTTCACAAAATTCTGATCTCTTTCTTTTCTTTTGTTGTATAAAACGCCAGCTTCATGTCTCAGGAACTTTCCTGCTCGAGATATCGAAGTGTCTGTGTTGATTGTGAGCGAGTGATTCGGAAATGAGAGTCTGTGAAGCCCGCGTGTCTTACCTGTTGGTCCCTCTAGACTTTCCGCACAGACCCTGGCGATGAGAAACAGCAGAACTGCAGAGATGTTCATGGTTTAGTCCAGCAGGTCCACAAATCCAGTCGGAGTGAGAGTGTGGTGGTAAATATCCTGCCGCTGCGCCACTGACTGAGTTTCATCCGGAGACGCGCAGCTCAAACCCCAGATCTGCCCGCTGACGTCACCACAAACTATTAAACCCCCAGTTCCAACTCCGGAGATGAACCCCGAGAGCAGAGGAAGGGCGACGGCGCCTCTCTGTGGTTATCCGACAAAAAACACGAGTCGAAGCTTGAACACAGACAGAGATATATCGAGATATATCCCAGTTTCAGAACCGGAAGTGAGGGAGGGGTGGAATTATTATTATTGCATTATAATTATTTTAGAATGTAAGGTCAAAATGAGCCTGAGAGTGAGTTCCTCATTTGATGCATTGTAAGTTAAATACAAGATTGTTGTGATAAAACAGGCCTAGCTTGGGTTGAATTGGTCATTTTGTGTGGATTTTTAACAAAACAATGCCGAATTTTCTCTCTTTTTTAGATTTTGACATTATTATTTTACACGAAAAATGCATGCTGCACGTTCTTGTGAAACAAAGTATATTTTATAAAAGAAAAATACCCATGCGTTTTGTTTTTAAACAATCAAAATCATCGTACAAACACATATATTCAATATCAAAACAATTTAAGATTTTTTGTAAACACACTGAATAAATAGAACATAAAATATCACAGAGGTCTAATGAGTTATCAAATTGTGTATAATTTTGAAAATCTCCAATGCTTGTCTTGTTTTATATCTTTGCTTTATTATACAAAGTTAACTCCTTCATAAAACCCCCCACAAAAACAAAGGTCTTACCTTCCTAAATCTACACGTATGTATAAACTGCTTAGCTAAAATTATTAAACTGTTATACATTAAAACGCCCATAAGTTTCAAGTATTCTTTTTTCACCATCATGATCAGGAATCAACTCATAATACAATGAAACGAATAATTGAAACTATATACAATTGTATTACAGAAAATCAATGTTTTAAAATGCTTATTGTACTGTAATGTAGTAGTAGTATCAAAACATCGATATGTAGAGGGTAGGATTCGTTGAACGTTTCTTGTTCAATAAAAGCTGTTTCATGTGTAAAATATCCTCCAAATCACGTTAGGTGGCGTTATTAGGTTTCAAACCTAAGCTCCGCCCCTCACTTACGTTCCTGGCGCTGGTGTTGGTTCGAACGTAACTCCGCCCCTTACTTCCGGGATCAGAATCAAGCCTTTTCATCGGATGAAAACAATAAATCAAAATGAAATCTAAAAAATAAAAACAATTAAGGTTAAAGAAATGAGGAAAAATGATTAGGCACTCAAGATCTCTTGAAGCAGTTCGTTGTTAAACAAACTTTTTATTTTTTTTCTAGCAAAACGGCAGCATAAAAAAGTGAAAATATTACAAAATTCAAAGCAGCACTAAATCACAATATAAAAAGCAAATAAAGCAAAAATCATATTAACATAATGTGGCATTCAAGAGTTTTACCCAAGTAAAACCAGGCAAGAGGAACATATTTATAAACCAATTTAAGAGTGGTTACACAAAGTTAATATCTGCAGGAGTGGGATTGTAAAAGTCAATCCTTTGCCGATCTCCTCAATGCAGTGAATAACCCTCTCGAGTGCTCTTAGAGCCATTTACACTGCATGGGTCTTCCACTGCAGTGGGTTGAATTGCAGTGATTGAGCACCCTCACAATACAGGAGAAGAAGGATTTCTGAAAAGCTAGAAGAATAAAAAGTTATTTGTAGAGCTTAGGCTGTAAAACGTATTTGATCGTACCTGGAACCTGTAGCTATTGGAATAAAAAATGACCAGAAGTGTTGATGCCTCTCCTCCTGGAGATCTACCAGTTTACAAAGAGATCCATATGGGTTATGTCCAACACACCTGCTTCACATCAATCCAGCCACAAAATAGCCATTACAGCTGTCTCAAAATAGCCCATCACTAACACAGTACCATAATACATGCAAAACGAAGCATTGAGAACTTTGACCGTTCAATAAGAAGATACTTTATAAAGACAGTTTACTTCGCGTATACAGACAGGAGCCATCCTAGAAAATAGTCTCCATCAATCGATCCAAGCCATTTATTCACAATGCATATTTTTGTATATCTAGTCTGTATTTTATACTATATTGTCTATTTTTATGTAAGGATTACTTGCAAAGTAATAATTGCATTGTGTGGTCAAAACCATTGTGTATTTTTACTGTGCACATGACTATAAATCTCTTGAATTTTGAATGCCAATCAATGAAGAAAGATGCTCCTCATAATGGTGTAGTTCCAGCATCTACCAGTAGGGGCTAATGTAGTCAAACCCTATTAACCTGCTCTTTTTAGTTCTGGATGTAATAATATTTTTTTGCGGTCCCTTCTTCAATCTGAATGTATACTTGATGTTACTATTCAATTGAATTCTATATTTAAGAAACATATTGAGTGGAGTAAAGTTTGACACCTCACAAGTACTGCATTACAAACAAAGTAAAAGAGGCTTCATGTAACATTTAGCCACTTGTGGTACAACGTTTTAAAGTGGACATTGAAGATATTTGTGCTTAACCACCCCTGAGACTATTGAGCATTTATTTTGGGAATGTCCCAAGACCCAAATGTTTTGGAAAGAGCTTTGTAATTACTTGCAAAGTAAAGTTATGACTCCTGTTAACTTTGAAGAAATTGATGTAATGTTAAAATGTTTCTCATTTGAGGGTGAAAAAACAAACAAACATTTTGTTTATTTTTGATTTAATTGTTATAATCTCCTGTTACTATATTCATGAGGTCAAACAGAATGGAAAAACACCAAATTTTAGACATATTTAGAAACTATTTGCAAAAGTAAAAATCTGAAAGCTATGAAAACTAAACAGCTGTTTGACAAATACAAGGTTTTTTTTGTAAAACGTATCTCAGTAGCCTATTTATTTTATTTTATTTTAATTTATTGTTTTTTTTTCTCTACCCCTGACATGTATGGTTATATGTACTCTTGTATGTAAAATGTTTTGTTATTATTAAAATGCAATAAAAAAAACCTGCTCTTTATATTAAATATTTATTTTTCTAATACAGAAGAGACCTTATTTATTTCATATATTATCATAATAAAACATGTTGAGTATCCTCTGAGAAGCCTATCTGAATTTGTGTCTTGTAATATAACAATTCTCTATTCATAGGGAGGAGGTATAGCCTACTTTAAATGTATTGAAATTAATAAACTTATATTATTTGAGTATCTGTTCGAGTGTCATGGTTTTATGGTAATTCAAATATGGTCACCCTATTTCTGGGTATCATAAGTACATTTAATTTTGTTTTGGTAGGCACTCATTCAGGCTAGATAATGTCCCTGTGTATTCCTGGTTTTAAACAGATCTGCTGAGAGCTTGTCAGGGCTCGTCTTTTTTCCTTCTGTCGATGGCTCAGGGCTTCTTTTAACATTATGCGCTGATCCAGGTACAAACACAGTAGTTAAAAACGATTTAGCGATTAAAAGGGAGAAGAAAACAGCTTTTGACATTTTGTTGTCTGGCATCTCAGTTTGGCTTCACAGAAAGAGGTGTTCTCGCACAGCTCTCCAAAAATGAAAAATGCCACCAGAGGCACGTTTGTGTTAAATGCCGCGAAGCACAATATCATTTGGAGGTTGACTTTAGCCTGACATTTGGGAGATTACCACAAAATAATACGGCATATTTTGAGGACAGTCTGAAGTCATGCCTCAAATGCTCTTTAACTAAAAATTGGTTGCTGCAAATCCCATTAATATTACAATTTAATTACTTCTACTTCAGCCTCACTGTTGACTAAAATCGCCTAATCAATTTAGATCCAGTGTGGCCCCCAATTCATAGTTAATTCTCCAGCCTGAGCTTTAGTTCATGTGCTGTATCTTCTCAATGATGCTAAACAAAGAAGACTCGGATGGGTGGGTGGCTCACTTCTCCATGCGGCACCATGGACGGAAATTCAGAGATTCACGTCTTGCTGAAGGCATTTCCTCTGACTGGTGTCATTAGGCCCGTCTGCTGTCTGCTCCAACAATGTGTTGTGGCTCCCCCATATATTGCCTATAAATAGGAGAGAATTTGAGAAAGGAGAAAAAAACAGCTTTTTCTACACAATCTAAGGGGGAATTGTTGTAATATTTAAATTACAGTAATTATTAACCCTCTGGGGTTGTTCGTTTCAGAGTCACACTCGGGGGGTTTGGGTCCAAATGGACCCAAAGGCCGGGATTCATATTTTAAAAAAAAAAAATCATGATTTTTTTTTTTACTCATTTTTTATAATATTTTTTCTTTTCTTTTTTGGTGTTTTGAGAAAATTTCAAGAATAAAAAAAATATATAATTAGTATTAATGCAAGAATTATGACAAAATTTCCCCTCATTGAACATAATAGAAAAAATATTTAGTTTTTATTTTTTTTTAAAGCGAGTGTGACTATTGTTTTTACAACCACTTCGACTATTCACATCCTGTTCCCGATTTTTTGGGGTGTTCAAATACCAAATACCAACAAAGTCACCAAATTTCAGACCATTCCGAGGAAGCTGTGATTTTTTTAAAAAAAATTTTTAATTAAATTCTTCGGGTCCATTTGGGCCGAACAACCCCAGAGGGTTAAAAAAATTCGGACCAATAAAACTTCACATAAAACTTTGTGAAACTCAAAGGTTGAGTTAAAAGTTCATCCAAAAAAATAAAAATACTCTCGTTTAAATGCCAACCCATGGCTTTATTCTGCAAAACACTACAGATCCTGTATCTTCAGAATAATTTGAATACACCATGAGCTGTGAGTCCTGTGTTGAATACTGCCTTGACCGTGGCATGTCAGAATCAGTAATGCTGGGATAAACGCTCAGTAAAATATGCTGAACTTTTCTATGAAATCCTGCACTCATGCATATTGCAAATCATGGCCAGCAAGTTATGGGAATAATCAACGTGCATCAATTGCATTCGTGCCATCTGGATGAATTTAGAGCGCTCCGCTGCCACTGAATAGATTTGCACAATAACACAATACAAGGTGAAATAGGTTAATGAGCTATATAGGATTCAGAATTGTCTATGGCGTGGCACGTGGTCACAGCTATTTCTCCCAGAGAAGTCACATTGCAATAAATTTTGTTTGCCAATATCAATTTTTCAATCATTTCTAGTTCTGCTTGATGGAACAAAAGAATCTAAATCCACTCAGCGCGGGTGAGTAAATGCTATTCAGATGTTTAATTACAGTTTCGTTTTGCTCCATCCCCAGAGCACAACTCTTCTTACGGCCGTAACAATTACATTTAGAGCGGTTTAGGATCCTCAAGACTGGAATCCAGGACTAAGAATAGACATGACACTTATGACGCATTAGGAATAACCAAGTTTTGAATTATTAAAAATCACAGCTTCATCGGAAGGTTATGATACTTGGTGACTTTTATGGCATTCGGTATGTGAACACAAAAAAAAAATGAGGTCATGATTTGAGCATGCTAAGTGGTCGTAAAAAAATAAGTCACGATTTTGGTCTTTGGTCAAAAATGACCCCCATAGGAAATGAATAGGAAATTGACAAAAACACAAAAATTCATAATATACAAAAGTAAAAAATTTACAATTTTTAAAAATAAGAAATAGTTTTTGATATTGTTTCAATTATATATTCAAATCTACCAAAAAAATGTGTTGATAAACATCTGTTGAATTCTCATGCCTCTCCATAGAGAGCTGTACATGCCATCTAGTGGTCACACCATGATTCTACACTTTTTCTCTATACTGTAACCAGATGGTGCTAAATTTCTTCAAAAAATATATTTTTTTTTTCTGAAGGCCTAGACTCTATATTAAACTAAAATACTGCATTAAGATTTAAAAAAAATCTATTTATACAAAAATATATATAAATTTCCATTAAAAAATAGACCATAAATATTGCATAAATATTAATAAATTCAATCAAATTGTCTCAAAATACTAAATTAAAAAGAATAAATATTATAGAACAAAAATAAATTGCATTGGTTTTACTGGGATGGAGAAAGTTTCATTTTTAGGCCTCCGGTCACTTTGACACATCAGAGGGTTAAACTCATTTCAAAACAGTCAAATCGAGGTGTTTTTTGTACGGCTGTTGCCTTAGAAAGCATCTGCCTGTGTGTAGACGGTAAACAGCAGCTGCTTTAAGGTTTGTGAATGTGTGTGTGTGGAGGCTGGCTATCAGTGGAGCCGTTCCTATGATAATAAATGATGCTGATGAGAAAGAGAGGCAACAGGGGGCGGTGGGACCGGGTGGGCTTCAGTATTTGTCTCCTTCCCGTCAGCTCCCTATGAAGAATGCTGCTCTGTACTGTCAGGACGACACGCCTGGTTTGCATTAAGATGCATGATACCAACCGTACACACACACACACACACACACACACTGTCCCCCTTAGGCGAGCTGACAGACCGGGGCGTTGAGCATCAGACCCACGACACACGTTCTTCATCAGTATTCAGAGGGTGCTGCTGCAAACAAACACCATCCGTATCCCATGTATTTCCAGCACAATATATGAATTCTCTTTCTGTCTGAGTCTGTCTGAGAGAGCAGCTTTGCTGAGCATCATGTGCAGCGTGTTGAGCTCGACACTCGCCGCCGTGCATCCCAAAGAGATTTGAGCTTCAGCCCTCTCTTACAGGTTTGCTAAGTTACTTTGCCTCAATTCTCAAATGATTTTTTTCTCAAAACAATAAATTCATTACATTCTTGTTCACATAATCAAATTGCATGTGTTTTTAGCATGTGTGCAAAAAAGTACAATTGTCTAAAATTTGCACAATAACTAAACGCACATGGCTTGCTTATCAAAAGTGGATTTTTAGTCAAATTGTTACGGAGGTGTATTGCATTCACTTGAAGAAAAAAAATCTACTCTGTTTTTCCGAATTAACAAGTTAATTATCTCAGAATTACAAGATCATTTTTCAGGGAAAAAATTTTTTTGCTTTGTTTTTCTGAATTAACGAGTTAATTTTTCATGAGAAAGAAATATTTTACTCTGTTTTTCTGAATTAGGAGTTAATTTTTCATGAGAAAGAAAATTTTTGCTCTTTTATTCTGAATTAACGAGTTAATTTTTCATGGATTTTTTTTTTTGCTCTGTTTTTCTGAATTAACGAGTTAATTCAGAAAAACAGAGCAAATACTTTTTTTCTCATGAAAAATTAACTCATTAATTAAGAAAAACACAAAACAGAGCAAAAACATTTTTTCTCATGAAAAATTAACTCATTAATTCAGAAAAACAGAGCAAAAACTTTTTTCCATGAAAAATGATCTCGTAATTCCGAGATAATTAACTTGAGCAAATGTTTAGAACAAATTCTAAACATCGTTTCATTGTCTGAGCCATCGGATGCTGTATGATTCATCTAACATTTGAACAAACATTTATATCCAACTTAACATTTCACTATTTTGCAACGATTTTCTAATTCAGCATTATACTGCTCTGCTCTTAAAAACTTGTGGAAAAAAAATCTGTTTGTGATGCATTAATTAGTTGGATCTCTGAGCAGTCTGATGTTTGCAGTCACTGTGCCTGATTTATGGAGGTGGTTGAAAGAGGCACTTCTAAAAATGACTATTGGGAATGCATCTAAACACTCCCACCTCATGTCACACATCTGAGGATTATGGCATGAAAACTTGAGCAAGAAAGGGAGATTAATGATGATTAGGATGACAGTTCTAACACAGCATGTCCTCTGCAAGATAAGGCCTGTCAGAGACAAGGTGATGACCTGCAGTTCTCTCCCTCTCTCTGTTCAGCCATTTACTCCGATCTTCCCACCTGAGGGATGGAGTCATTTTCCATGTTTCTCATCCTCCTAAAGCACCTGCTGTCAGAGCAGGTACCATCTGACTACAGTGTCTACACCGAGACATATCATGAATTCACTGTTTAAACTGCTGTAAGACTTTCAGCAAGATCATATTTATGAAGCAGTGCGGAGATAAATCTATAACTTGTCAATTAAAGAAGCTTTGAAAGATTTGGGTATATTGGAAGAATCTTAATTTCATCTTTCATTCACATTGGGGCAAGTTCAATTTGGCACTTCAATATAGTCATTCTCCAACAGCGATTTTCTATGTGAATGAGGCTCGTTAGAGAATCGAACGCTGCATTCACTAAACTCAGCGTAATTATGTGACGATACCTGCTGTGAAATATTACAGTCATTCAGCTCATTTATGTGAAGAAAACTAAAGAAGTGTCAGGTGTTGTTCTGATCAAAGGCATATAATGACATGTCCGATCTTTTCAAACGTGTGTCCAAGGGTCACATTCTTACATTCATAAAACGAGCTGCTGTTTACTCGTCATTTACAATAGTGGCTGGTTTCGTTGCCATGACCACACAAGAAACAAAAAATATCATTGCAATTGCTATGCCATTCATCTATTGCAGACTTTAATCATTCTGGAAAGTTTCTACTTATGAGCTTAGAAATCATTGTGATATGTGTTTGGTCTGAATAATATGGGCGTGATATTTCCCAACAAAAGACAGAAAGAGTTTTAGCGCAACTACAAACATTAAAAGCAAAAGACATGCAAGTATAGATGAATAATCAATGCATTATCCCAGCTAACAAATTTAGGTTCTGAGAACGTTAGTTTTTGGTTCCCAGAACGTTCCTAGAACTTTCCTTTAACCCTCAGGTGCTCTTCGTTTCGGAGTCACACTTGTTATCTTCCCGGTCAAAAGTGACCGGACACCTAAAAATTAAACTTTCTCCATCCCAGTAAAACCAATGCAATTTATATTTGTTCTATAATATTTATTCTTTTTAATTTAGGATTTTGAGACAATTTAATTGAATTTATTAATATTTATGCAATATTTATGGTTTATTTTTGCCATGGAAAAATATATATTTTTTTCTCTATATATATTATTTTTTCAAAAAAAAAATTAATGCTGTATTTTAGTTTAATATAGAGTCTAGGCCTAAAGAAAAAAAAATTTTTGAAGAAAATTAGCACCATCTGGTTACAGTATAGAGAAAAAGTGTAGAATCATGGTGTAACCACTAGATGGCATGTACAGCTCTCTATGGAGAGGCATGAGAATTCAACAGATGTTTACTAAAAAACATTTTTTTGTTGTTGTTGTTGGTGGATTTGAATATATAGTTGAAACAATCTCAAAAACTATTTCTTATTAAAAAAAATGACAAAAAACAAATATTCACAATTTTTTTTTTTTTCACAATTTCCCATTCATTTCCTATGGGGGTCATTTTTGACCAAAGACCACAAGTGTGACTATTTTTTTAAGACCACTTAGCATGCTCAGATCATGACCTCAATTTTTTTGTGTTCACATACCCAATGCCATAAAAGTCACCAAGTTTCGTAACATTGCGATGAAGCTGTGATTTTTAAAACTTCAAAACAGAAAATGTTTCTGTCAGAAATGACCGAAGAGCACCTGAGGGTTAAGGTTAAGGGAACGTTCCCGGGATATTCTCCTTACGTTAAAAAAAAAATTAACCTAAAAATATCCTGCATGAAACGTTCCTATAACGTTCTTGTTTGGTTCCCCAAAAAATAACCACATGGGACCATTGGGGAACATGAGCGTTCTGTGTTTGCTGGGATATCACTTGATCGGCTCCTGAGCTTCCCACCAGTAATTATGAATTTTTGGTGCAGTTGAAGCGCTCATCTCCTAAATACCAACTATCACTCTGACCTGCCTTTATAAATAGTCTCTGCTTTAGCTTAATCGATTCCGAAGAACTAAGATTAGAGGAGAGACATATAAAGTCCTGACCTGAGCGTCCTCAGAGTGCACCGTCAGCTGTCCGGGGCGTTTGGCTCAAACAGGCCGTCAGCAGCAGAAACAGCAGCCGCCCATCACACACACAAGAGCCGACAGGCCTGATTCAGCAGCCGCCGCCGTGTCACTGAGAGAGAGAGAGAAGGGGAGATGCCGATTACAGCAGTCTACTCAACTTATTTCTGCTCTTCATTAAAGCAGATGCACCCACACATAGTTCAGATTTTCATAATCACACTCACAGAAAGATGATAGGCTACCCACTTACAAAGAGGATTACTACTAGCTACACATTAGTGCGTATCTGTCTCCTCAACAGTCCCAGTGGAGCTCAAGCGCCCCCTAGTGACTAATATGCTCACGACATCATCAAATGGTTTGAGTTCGTTCCTTCATCGGCTCATTAGAAGAAACTCAAGGATCGGAATCTCAATTATTATTGGTACTCAATAAATGGTTATTATCAATTTTTGCTGCTTAATATTTTTGTGGAAACTGTGATACTTTTATTCCGCACTTTTTAATGAATAGAAAGTTTAAAACAACAGCATTTATTTTAAATTCAATTTTTTAAAATATTTAATTAATATTTAATTAATATTAAATTTATTTTTTATATATTATACATATCTTTGCTGTCACTTTTGATCAGTTTAATGTATCCTTGTTGAATAAAAAAAAAATATCTTATTTACTCCAACATTTTGAATGGAACAGTATCATCATTGTTTACAACATTGATAATGATAACGAAAAAATGTTTCTTGAGCATCAACTGCGTATTAGAATGGCGTGAATCTGAAGTAGAATAAAGAGGAATACATTAAAATTTTAAATATATTCAAGTAAAAAAAATATTAGTGGATAATATATAATGTATGTACAACAATCATATGACGAGATGCTGTATTCAAAATGGAAATTGTCCACATGCCCCTAGATATGGTTAGTTATATTGTTTTCTGTGCTGTGTTTTTGTTTTAGTATGTTTTGTTTGAAAAAAACAAAAATGTGTAATAAAAAAAATATTTAAAAAAAAAAATATTAGTATAATATTTTATGAGCAATTTCTTGAGCATAAGAGACAAAAAAAAATCTTAAATTAAATGTATATATATATTTATTTTATTTCTTTACAACCTGTAACATGTATGTGTTTTCTCATATGAGATTAGGTCGAATATATATAATTGCAGGTTTTTAGGTGTCAGTATCATAATACTGGTCTATTTACTTCATAAGAGAAGATCTATTCAATTCAGTTCATGGTATAAATTACATAAGACAAATCAATTATATAAACTTCTAAGTCGATTGTGTGTAATGAATTAGAGTTGGGGACACAATATTCAAGAATCGTGATATTACCTCAATTTAATTAATATAAACAAGCAGCAAAATAATATGCGAACTGCATAAGAGTGAACATCCTGCTAAACATCTCCATTCGTCTGTGGGTTTAGAACGACACGAGGACGAGTAAATAATTAGACTTTTTTTTTAAATGAAAAAATTATTTTGTTTTGCAAAAGTGCACTTATAAACCTCCAAATCAAGTATTTTTGTTAAAAAAAAAATAAGTGTAACAGACAATCCTGCATTCTACAATCATTTCCAATATAACTGTCAGGAAAAGGAACATCTTTTATTTTCAGTGAAGGACACACACGATCCATTCACAAACATTCGGAACATGTGCTAATCCGCTCTGAGCCAAAGCACGGCTCTTTTGCCTCCCTTATTTACACACATAATATCATCAGATCAGAAACCAAACACCGTCTGTCCGATGAGGGAGTGATGTGGGTTGAGAACAACTGTGCTAAAATATCACTAACAATACAGCAGAGGTGTTCAACCCCGCTCCTGAGGACCCAATCCTGAAGAGTTTAGCTCGAACCCCAATCAAAGCTGATCAAGCTCTTCAGGATCGTAAAAATCAGAAGGCTGTAGATAAGCTTTCCCGGAGCAGGGTTGAGTAACTCTACATACCCTGATGTCAGAAAACACAGAGACACCGACAGTGTAAATGATTATTATTATGGGAGTGTGTCTTAAAGGAGGAGTTCACTTTTGAAAACACTTTTGCTGATGATTTACTCACCCCCGTGTCATCCAAGACCCCCGTGTCATCCAAGATGTCCATGTCTTTCTTTCTTCAGTCGAAAAGAAATGAAGGTTTTTGATGAAAACATTCCAGGATTTTCCCATATAATGGACTTCAATGGGGACCAAACGGTTCAAGGTCCGAAAGACAGTTTCAGATGCAGCTTTAAACGACACCAGACGATGATGCGAAACGATCGGTTATTTCAAAACTTATTCCAAAAATGTAACATTTTTTAGGACAAATGCTAGCCTTGCTCTGTTCTGTGAGGCGCGTTTGTAACGTCACGTAATATGTAATTACGTTCAAAAGGTCACGGGCGACGTAGCCGGAAGCACAGAGTCAAAATCGTCCGATGCGTCAACCTAAAATCAAAATCAGCCAATGCGTTCAACTTGTAAACACTGACTCTGTCCTTCCGGCTACGTCGCCCGTGACCATTTGAGCGTAATTACATATTACGTGACGTTACAAATGCGCCTCACAGAATAGAGCAAGGCTAGTATTTGTCCTTAGAAAAGTTACATTTTTGGAATAAGTTTTGAAATAACCGATCGTTTCGCAGGATAAGACCCTTATTCATCGTCTGGTGTCGTTTAAAGCTGCATCTGAAACTGTCTTTTGGACCTTGAACCGTTTGGACCCCATTGAAGTCCATTATATGGAGAAAATCCTGAAATGTTTTCATCAAAAACCTTCATTTCTTTTCAACTGAAGAAAGAAAGACATGGACATCTCGGATGACACGGGGGCGAGTAAATTATCAGGAAAAGTTTTTTTCAAAAGTGAACTACTCCTTTAAATATCAGTCTTCACCGTCACATCAGAGTCTCGAACTTGAAATCTGGCGACTATGTGACGTTTTTGGCACCGAAACGAAAGGAAAACGGAAAATAAGTGCCTAAACTTCCAAAGCAAATACTGAATGTGTTCTAAACAAGACATCATAAACTGTTGCTTTTTACGTGTAAAATAGGGATGGGCAACGATTAATCGCATCCAAAATAAAAGTTTGTGTTTACATAATATATGTGTGTGTAGTGTGTAGAATTATTTTGTATATATAAATACCCACACATGCATGTATACATTTAAGAAAAAATGTGTTATTAATATATTAAATATTTATATATAATATTAATTTTGAATAAATATATATAAAATATATGCACATATTTCTTAAATATATACATGCATGTGTGTGTATTTATATACACAAATTAATTCTACACACTACACTACACACACATATATTATGTAAACACAAACTTTTATTTTGGATGCGATTAATCGTTGCCCATCTCTAGTGTAAAAAAAGGAATACTGAATCTGCTTTTACAAATACGCGACACGGCAGGCTTGAGGAGCTGAGCTCGGCTGTGCAGGAAGTAAGAAATGAAAAAACGAGAGCACTCCGTCCCCGTCTGATTGGGTCCATCAGTCTCTGGGGGCGTGTCGGTGGATCACTTGTCTTTGCCGGCGTCCTGCGTCTCCTCCTCCACCACGACGATGGGTAAGTTGTGGAAGTGCCCGTTGGCGTCCAGCTGTATCTCCTCAGTTTCTCCTTGCACCACCTCCTCTCCTCCCTCCATCACGGTGGCGCCGTCGCCCGCCTCGTCTCCCTCCAGCTGCAGTTCCATGACGCTCACGCTGTGGTCGGCGGATGCCGGGTCGATCTGGATCAAGGTGGCGTTCTCCTGGCTCTCGTCCTCTTGCACGACCCTGACGACCCCGTCCTGCATCACGACCGTCCCTGGGGAGGTCATCTTCTGGGTCAGCTGGACGAGCTCGACAGGGCTCATGACCGTCCCGTGATCCTGCATGGCTGTGGCGCCCAGTAACGTGAGCCCAGACGCGGGATGGAGGGCGATGGCTTCGGCTTTCCCGTCAGACCCTCCGGCGATGCGGGTGAAGAGCTGTGAGCCGGCGGGCAGAGCGTGGAGGGTGACGGTGTTGGATGGCTGACTGAGGCCGGCCACTGTGAAGGACTGGCCGATGGATGAGAGGGTGATGGGGGAGATGACGGTGAACTGCTGGGGCTGGAGGGCGAGAGGCTGGGCCACGGGCGTCCCGAGCACGGTGGTGGAGGCGGGCCGCTGGAGGCGGGGTCGTTTGGGGGCGCGTTTGGCTGGAGGGGTGGAGGGGAGAACCAGACTGGAGAGGACCTGAGACTGAGACGACCAGCTGAGGGACTGCTGCCTCTTCTGCTCCTCCACCTGCTGCTCCAGTGCTAAACACACACAAGAGACACGTCTGTTTACATTGATTTTAGCATGGGCAACAAGTGCTCTTATTGGCATAATGCAAAGCAGAGTCAAGTCACCTTCATTTATATATACAGATTGTTTCAAAGCAGCTTTACAGAGATAACGGAACATTAATGGAACAAAGACTACATTGACCTTCGTTTTCTGTTTACACTTCTAGGTCTACTCTATACGACCCCAACAATTGACCGTTTAGCCCCATAGACTCCCATTCATTCTGCTCTCGCCCGTGATCACCCCCAGTGGAATTATAATGGAACTGCAGCCAAGATGAAACACAACGGGGCTAATAGGAAGTGCCGAGGCTCTCCGTTAGACGGGCTCTGGTAATTGTTCAAAAAATATATTTTTTTGTGTTTACTTCTCATCTATTCATTAATGCTGTGTTTTTGGAGATATAAAGTACTTTTGTATCCATACACCACACAATTCCTCAACAACACCATTAGCTTTAGCATATGAAATATATATATATATTTTTTTATGATACATTGCATTTATGCTCTAGTACTAGGCCTTCATTTCTGTGTTAAAAATTTTCAGATTTATGCTGGATTTTTTTTTTTTGACATATGAATAAAATATATTTAATTTTTTTTTTTTTCACATTTTCCATTCATTTCAATGTGGGGTCATATTGACCCCGAAGACAAGAAGTGTAAACATTTTTTTTTTTAAATACCTTCAGAACAACCAAATCAATCCAAGGGAACCTTTTTTTTATTAAGTAAAAGTCGATTGGGGTCGTATAGACCCCAGGACCTGATTGAGGGCTACGTCTTAGTCTTTAAAACCTCCATAAGGTTGGCATGAAATTGTACTAATAACTTTTCCATTTTCACACAAATTACAATTACAGAGGTACATTATCGGTTAATAAATCATTTTTTTGTGTTTTTTTTTCCCTACTTCTGTGATAATATGAATATTAGTAACACAGAAATGATGATCATGTGTGTTTGTGAAGCTGTTTCATGCCTATACATGATGATTGGGGTCAGCGGCAGTGCAAACAGTGTGATTTTGTCAAAGGTTTATTAGACACGACCGAATCATTGTCATTTTTGAAAGAGATGCGTGGGTGTTTGAATTAAAGATTAATCATGCAGCTTTATTGTAGGCGGTGTGTTATTTTCAAATGCAATGGAGGTTTAATATTCGTGACACTTGCCGAACATTTCTTGGAGGAAATCACTTTTACATCAATCACAATTAACAGTAGCACAGTTTAATCATGTTGAATAGGAAAACACCAAAAGTTCCAGTGTGAAAACGTCCCTACTTCCCATCGGTCTCTTCACTCACCTGTCAGTGTCCGGAGCGTCTGTGTTTGCTCTGGGTCCGTCATTTGCCGTCGAACATTCACAATTTGTTTGATGGAGTCTAGCAGGTTAAAGACTTGTGCCAGGTTGCTCAGAACTGCAATCTCTGCAAGACAGACCATGATGATCACATCTCATGCAACAAACTACATTTCACTTTCACATGTCACTGTTTTTACTGTATTGGACAGATTACTGAAACTCTTAATGGTTCTTTCCTGCCCAACCTGTTTTCTTTATTGTATTTTAAATTAATCAGATCACTAAGACTCCCACCCTTCTGTCCCAATGATAATCTAAAGGTTTAACCACCGACTTTACAGTTTACTCAGCTCTTACGGTGATTTTCTGAAGTAAAACTGACGCTTCATCTTTTGTGTGATGTACAATACACTTTAATAAACTCATCAGTATATGTTTGATCATCACTGTAATTAAACTACTAAACTATACCTGTTTCATCTCTATACATCTGTAGGCATTATTGTCCGAGTGGAAATGAACACCGTTACTGAGAGTTTCTGATATCATCAATCGTCATTCTGTGAGGTAAACTTGTCTTGAGAGACTGAACGCGCGCTCATGAAGCCCCGCCCCCTGTACCGGCAGCAGCGGCAGCTCATTTGCATTTAAAGGGCACACACTCACACAGCGCGTTTTTCTGAGACCCCCAAAAATGACAATTTAAACATGCTGTAAAAAATAATCTGTTGGGTATTTTGAGCTTAAACGTCACATACACATTAAGGGGACATCAGAGACTTATTTTAGGGGCATAATGCGGGTCATTTAACAGTTGGAGCTGAGCTGAATCCATGGACAGGATTAGACGAACCTGTCACAGATCATATTCTGACACACTGACCTGCATCCTGTAGAGAGCTCTGATCGGAGCGCAGCTGAACTCCTCTCAGCAGACCCAACAGCTCTGAGCGGATATTAGGCACCACCTCTCCCATCATCCCCACCTCAGCGATACCCCTCCAGAAACTCAGCGTCTCATCTAGGGGTCACACACATTGAATAGTATATAGAGCCAGACCGATATATCGGCAGACTGATATTAGGCATTTTCCAAACTATCGGTATCGGCAGTTATAATGGCCGATAAATGAATATTTCAAAAATAAAATAAAAACGGACGAAACGCGCTTGAACCATGTCATGAGTGTTGGAGTTGTATAGTTTGTCCACCAGAGGGCGCTCTACACCGTTCCTGTTGAGTTGGTCACGATACATTGCTTGAATAACAATTAAAAGAACATCCCCATCAGTTCTCTAAACTCAAATAAGCAGGACAAGATTTGTGACTATCATGTCCAGTTTAAAATAAATCAATAAAATATCGGCCGATATATCGGATTTCAAAACCCAAAAATATTTGTACCGGTATCGGCCTTCAAAATCCTTTATATCTGTGGATGCTAACATCATCTAATGTATGGCACTCATGAGTGATGTCTGACCATCTGTGTTTACCTGAGATGTCATTAATGTCCCTTTTCTCTGAGGCTTCGATGGTGGCCGGGCTCCACTCCGCAGTCCCAATCACGTCTTCTTTCTTCTCCTCTACCGTGGTCATCTGACATCCGTTACCCACAGAAACATGCCCTGCAGGACACACACAATACGTGTTGTTAGTTGTTATAGTGGTAAATGGAAACAATGAAAGTGTATTTTACAGAAAATTGTGTGATTTTTGTCGATCTGTGTGTTCTAACCCTGAGCTGTGGTGGGTGTGTTTAGCCCACTGCCGTCCGGTGGGAAGCGTGTGTTGTTGATCAGCAGGTCAAACTTGGTGCTGCGGCAGGTGTTTGTGCAGAGAGAGCTGTGCTGATAGAAATCCAGCTGACCCGAGTCCATCATTTTCCTACATGACACACACACAGAGCTTTCAGAACATCATCAAAGTCCGCCACCATCAATTAATTCGAATTAAAGGCAGAGATAGCAGCGTTACCTAGCTACTTCCTATGACAAGACGCCTGTTCCAAGATGGCGGCGGTTTTGACGCATGCTTAGAACCCCAAGGTGACGTCTAGTGTACATATGTCTATGGTTTTAATGTGGACGGAGATCAATTCTAATATGCAGATAAAACGCTGGTGTGGACGGAGATCGTATTTGTTTTAATTCTCCGTTTTTTAACCACTTAACTGTCACTGTCCCACAGGTGGAATGTTTGCCACTATATTTTTAAAATAATAATATCTTAGTAAATACCTTAAATAATATTGACAAACTATATATCATTTGAAAGCTTACAATCTCTAACTTCCATATTTGGTGACTGATTTTCAAAATATATTACAGAGGAGCCATAATTTATCAATACGCAACAAGAATATTTTCATACTCATAAGGCGTGTTCAGACCTTTATTTTAAAATAGTAGTAAACATGAAAAATCATGAAAAAATGGTAGATACCTCAGTTTGTTTTCATGCCAAAAGTTCAAAAGATAGAATCCATTCAATTATTTTGGAAAAAAAGGTCTGAAACGTTTGAAATATCAAGAAAAAAATAATAAATTCACCATTTGTGACGTGGCAGCTAGCTATGACTTACATGCGTGTTCTTTGTATGCGTTTCTTAGAGGTTGAATTCATATCAAAATCTGCCAAACTTCCCATACTACTTCTGAAAAGGATCTCTACTTCAGAAATTGTATGAAAATTGTGGAAATAATGGTTTATATCAATGCAGACGCCCTTATATGGGCAGTAATGGAGTCTGATTGTACCCTAGTGGAAGCGTTCGGTACTGCGCCCAAACAAAATCTTACTGAAAGCTATTTTTTTTTGAGATATCAACCTAAAATTTGAAACACAACTTGTTCAGATTTTTGGCTTTGATTTGTTCTGCCATTTTAGAGTAGCCCAGGTTTTGAAAATATATATTTTATGTAAAATATGAATAATTAATATTTTTACATTGCACATTTCCATAAACTCGAACTTAATAACTTTTTTCTGTTTCACTTTCTTAATTTATTTCACTTCTACAAAAATCTGCCGCATGTCTTCTTTAAAACAAGACCAATCATATGTCTATATTCCAAAGCATTCTTGAATTACAACCATTTAAGTTCGAAATGTGCATTTTCATGTCTATTCAAAAAAGGGGGGGGTGACAGTTAAGAGGTTAACGAGACCTGAAGAGACCCAGAGTGCTTATTACCTGAGCATGACCCCACCCATCCGGATCGCTCGCTTCCAGTCCTTCAGAGTGGCTTTACCCGACATGTGCACAAACTGCTTTGGACTAATCAACTGATCCTCATACTGCAGAGAAACAGAGAACACCAGATGATGAAAGACATTAGCAACTGTTATTATCTGAAGCATTAAGGTCTGAACGACACCAACCTTCACACATTTGACGTTGATCCCCGGGCAGACAAACTTCTTGAATAGAAGGATGGCTTTACTCTCGCCACATGTGATAGGATAACCAAGCTCCAGATCCTCTCCTTCAGCAGATGCCTCATCTGAACACACACACAGCAGTGTTGTGGGAAAACTGCATACGGTTTATTTAGTGACAGAAACAGAAGTGTAATCTAAAAAAATTCTAAAAAATTATATTGTGAATTATTGACTGTTTAAACTACAAGACTACATTAAATGAAGAGCATATGAGGCTTACCTTGTGTCTCCACTGCCACAACTGCAGCATCTGTCTCACCGCTTTCATCTCCAAGCCTACAAACATCGATAACATCAATCTCCACCTGTTAACTCCCAGGAATTCAGCTGTTTCGCTCCTTTTAAAGAGTTGTTTGTTTAATATGACATATAAAGTATTATAATATGCGTGTCTCTTTTGATATACCTAGCTGTCTAGTTTAGGATCCTCAGACCTACCCAGCGGTGATGGGCTGCAGCTGTAGGATCATTTGAGTCTTGCTTTGGTTGTCAGGCTCCACATCCTCTTCCTCTGTGCTCTTCATCATCACCATGTCCTCCACGGACACAGTGACTTCTGTCTCTGCCATCCTTCAACACTGAGGAGTATGAAATTCCTAGTGAATATCTGATCTATACAGGTTAAATCTTTGGAATAATTAAGATTATTATTATTATAATAATTGAGTATATCAATAATAATAATAATTGAGCATCAAATTAGCATATGTGACCCTTGACGACAAAACCAGTCACAAGTCGCACGGGTAGCCTATATTTGAGTCAAAATCATAGATTTTTCTTTTATGCCAAAATTCATTCGGATATTAAGTACAGATTATGTTCCATGAAGATATTTTGTAAATGTCCAACTAGTGATTTTCTCAATGTTTAGATTTTTTTTTTTTTTGCACCCTCAGGTTCCAGATTTTCAAATAGTTGTATCTTGGCCAAATGTTGTCCAAACCTAACAAACCATCAAGCTTATTTTTTCAGCTTTCATATAATGCATAAAACTCAATTTTACAAAAAATGACCCATGTGACTGGATATGTGGTCCAGGGTCACATATTAGAATGATTTCTGAAGGATCGTGTGACTCTGACGACTGAAGCACTGGCTGCAGAAAATTCAGCTTTGCCATTAAAATGTATTAAAATAGAGAACCGTTCTTTTAAAGTATAATAATACTACACAATATAACAGTTTTGGTGTATATTTTCCCAAATCCCTCCCCATATAAACCAGTCACTGCAGAGGACTGCTCTAATCTTACTCATTCCCTAACTGGAAGAGCCAATAAAGGTGTCGGGGTATCTCACTGACGGTAATAAAAACAGATTATACAGTGGTCTCATCTGTAGCATTAACTCAGTATGAACAGATGAAAGTGAACTGTGTGATAAGGCAAATCCTCAAGCTAGGGTCTAAGCTCATAAAATTAAAATAAGGATATTGTGCATTTAAATGACTTTTACTCCAAGACTTAAGCCAGTTAAGTTACCTGAACCTAAAGTGGTCCATTCATTATTAAAATGGCCAGAGATGAAAAGTGACTTTAAGTCACTGTTACATGACCATTTCACTATTAAGATAAAGAAATATAAAACTATAACATATATAATTTAAAATAAGTATGATTTAACTAAAATAACTAAATGTTTTACATAAACTATTTTCAATTAAAATAATGTATGAAGAGTTCAGATGCAAAAGCCTCTAAATGCCATTTGAAATTTTCGTCTAAAATGACCATTTTTATCAAGCTTGTATATTTAAGTTCAGTAATTTCACTTAAATGACAATTAATAGGTAATCTTCATTGCCATTTAAGTGAAATTACTGAACTTAAATATACAAGCTTGATAAAAATGATCATTTTAGAAGAAAATTTCAAATGGCACTTAGAGGCTTTTGCATCTGAACTCTTCGTATATTGTTGTCAAGATATAACGTTAGTGTGCTTTAAATTATGGTCAGTTGATCAAATTATTGCTTATTGCTCATCTGTCTGTTAAAGACTGTTAAAAGAAACGACAGCTAATGCTATCAGACAAAATAACATGTACATGGTTATACCACGTTCTGATTAAACACATAACATGGTATTCTCTATTACGTTAGAGTAACGTTAGATGCCATGGTAACGTTACATGAATATGAACATCGTACAGCCTCGTCATAGTAACGTTACTTTTAGTGATATTTCTTCACAGTATCATCACAACACGGGGCAACGTTAGTTCTGTTTACCATGGTAACCACAGATTCCGCCAAAATACCATAGTTAACTTAGTGACTGGTGTTATTAAGAACGACATGTTGTCAAAAATGTATTTACCTAAATGAAAAAAGTATTACACTGTTTGAAAGAGACCCCTCATGCATTTATTGTGATTTAGCAGTAGCAACAATAATTGTTGTACCTATCGTATTGTGGGGTTTGGTTGCCATGGTGAATGTTTCTAAGCGACTACACTTAAATACGTGTTGTGTTCTTCGGTGGCTAATTCTGTTAGCATTTTAGCTCTTTATATGTTGCGCCATTTCAATCACATCACATCATCTGCTGTTTGTGATGCTAACGTGCTAAGCTAACACACACCTTCATTTCACTGCTTATTTGTTTGTGGGTGAATCTGGGTGTTTACAAACAAACATCACACTCCCAAACACCCTCAAGCGCGGCTAATTCATGAAGCGTTCGCTGGCCGTGCGGGCGGACTGTAGCTATCTAAATGACGCGCTGGCGTCGCGCCGCGGTGTTCTGTTCTCATGACGTCTCCCGTGCGGCGGGACGCACACACACAAACGACAAGACGTTCCTCCGCCATTCGAGGGGGCTGCCGCTGCCACTCGAGCCGCGAACACATCTAATCGACGTCCCGACGAAGTTCTCCGCAGCGCGGTCATGTTTAACCGATACATTAGAGAGGTTGAGGTGCGATGGACTGGCCTTACCGTTTAGATCGCGGTCGGTGTCATCCTACATAGCGAGAGGCTTTGAGTGAACATGCGCAGTTTGTTAAACTACACTTCCTGCTCAAGCTCGTCCCTGCTCAAGCCATGAGAGACTTTACAGTACACACACGATTGATCGTACTAAAATATACAAGGTTCATGGATTTAACAATGCTAGTAAAAGTAGCTGTGATGTTATGATACAGCTTAAAACTCAAAAAGGTCACTATTTCTAGAATAAGTCTCGTGTAAATAATATCCACCGCTAAATACTGCTCTCAGCGCCCGCTTGTGTGGAGTAGCCTACAATTTGAAAACATATCGAATGGATTCATACACTGTTATTAGTATACCTGTTCAAACTCATTAATTAGGGTGACCAACTGTCCCAGGACATGTCCTGTTTTCATATAACAATATAACAATTTCTATCCATACAGAGAGGAGGCATGACCTACTTTAAATGTATTGAAATTAATAAGGTATCTTTGAGTAAACTTCGAGTTGGCCCATGTTTTTGCTGGGCCGAGTTTCCTGGTTTTTGGTGATCAAAATATGGTCACCCTACATTAATTCACTAGCTTGGTAACAGGTATTTGAAAATCCATTAAAATAATTACAATAACTGGGTTGTAAACTTTAGTTGTTGTTGTTGTTTTTTTCAATTTGGTAATCCACCCCAATTTGCATTCAATATAAACCAATCAACAGTCAGCAGTTTCACTACCATAAGAATATGTAGGCCTATGCGTTGTACATGAATAGTAACCCCTCATAATACCATCTGATAAAATTACAGTATTTTTTCCACAAATATTTATTTTAATGTAACACACCCACTCAAATACAAATATTAGCGACAGTCCACATCAAAATGATAACTATATTCAACTCATAATACTAAAAGTGTAAATCCATTATCCACTACATGACAAGGGAGTCTATACATTAAAATAATTAAGTTTACTGTAAATGCCCGCGATTTTCACTTCTATCAAGTCTATCATTTCAACTTCAGGATTAGGAGCGCCATGAACTAACGGTCAATAGCAGCTCCGGATTTAAAAAATTGTGCATCCGAAATCTCTTGATAGCGATTCCGTAGCTGTGTCAGAGAATCCCTTCCACAACTATGCCATTCACGGCAGATGCCCTTTTTAACACGATCTGAGATCAGCTGGACCTCATATACTGGGAGTCAATGCGTCTCACCGAGGGTAACAAATATATGTCCAGTCAAAACAACGATACGTTTTATTATGCTTCACAGTTCCACGTTAATTGTAAACTGTATCATCGATTGTACAATGTTATAGATATATTTATTGGTTAATGCGCTAAATTAGCGCGAAACGATTAAAAATGTGTAGAAATTGATCCCAAAGTGAAGCATCATGGGATTGAGCGGTAACGGGGATGATTGACAAGCACTTTGGCCAATAGCATAACCCCCCATGTAGCGTTGGTGTTGTCTGATTGGCTGTTGATTACCAACAAACTTTAAACGATACAGATAATATGATTACACACATTAAACACCAAATTAATACTAGCTAAATTATTTAAGAGGTAAAACCTTTTTTTTTATTATTATTAATTCGTTCTACTGTAAATGTTTTTCATAGTGTGTGAGAGAGAATGCAATATGGTCCAGTAATCTTTTCCTAACTCCAAGGAAGGTTCCTCGGTAGTAGCCAGGCCTACGTAGCATTAAGAAAAATTATTACACCGTGTTAAATTTCTGCTGGGCAACAGTGCAATCTTGTATTATGAAATAAATGGAGTCAATGATGGGAGTTAGCTGGGAATCAGCTGGCTGTGTCTGTAATCGATCATTCTAGCACTCACTCGTTTTAATTCACTCGTTCGGTGGACTATGGAGTAGTGTGAGAATAGTGAATAAGGATAGGGGAGGTTTTAAAATACAGCATATAAAGAAGTATATGAATTGTTTGGGACGCACCTTCTTCACTTTCCGCCACTGGCATAACGAAGTAACCTGCAGAAAGAATCATTTCAGAAATCATGTCATGTTGCACTGCTTGTCTTTCATACAGAAACAACAACAAACTACTGCAAGAGATTATGAGAACACAGATCTTAATGCTAATTTTATTTAAACATACTGAATCTTACATATTTACTGAATCACAATGCAAATATATTGACAATTTACAATGCCCAGAGCTTGATGTACATCCTTATTATTGGCTTTAGCATTCATTACAGTTGAATTGCCATTTGAAATGTGCAATACGTTTTACTCTTCTCATCCACATCACTGATGAGCCCCTAAAGGTAGACATGAATACGTGTTTATATGATCAGAATCGACAGTGAATGGCTGATATTTTTTATAGTGGGTGACTAATGAAAATCCTGCTTTTATACTAATGTCCTATTCTCTCTCTCTAATACACAATTACATTATTTCATGTACACTATTTAACATCATTGTTATGCATTTCACTCCTACCCACTTTCTTTAAATCATAGAGCTGTTCTTTATTGACCATATATATATATATATATATATATATATATATATATATATATATATATATATATATATATATATATATATATATATATATATATATATATATGAAATAGTATGTGAGGAGTAATGTGCAGTTATATATGCCATGTGTTCATATTTAATGAATGCAGTTACCATAGAAACTAGTTGTCAAATTGTGCAAAACCTTCAGTGGCCACAACACAACAGCAGTGTGGTCACATATTTCAGTCCATTGAGTCAATTTTTAAAAATATATTTACAAATGTATACACACTATTACTAATTCAAAATAACCTAATTTACTCAACTCACCAGAATTTGAAATATCATGTTCAGAAAGTGATTCCACAAGGTTTTTCACAATGTATTTAGCTATTATCTCTACCTGATCTGTAAAATCAAAAGGTGTGTTCAGGCTAATTGTACAATGTTGATGTTCTGCTGGCACGAAGAAGACTTTCCCGTACATAGACGTTACTCTGACCTACTGTTCAGACACAAAGACCTTTTAGCTCCCACCAAAGCCTCACCTGACCTTTAAGTAGATTGTGCCCTGCTGCTATTTACAATAAGAGTAGCCATAGCTAAATGTACGTCCAAACACACCCAGTAAAGCCGTCGGCACATGATGGAGCTCAGACGCTCAGCTATGCTGCATGCCAAACCTCTTTACAGCAGCACTGAGGAGTGTCTTATATCTGTACCCTGATCTAAATCACAAACAGACTATCAGTGTTATACAGTCAGTTCATGAGATAAGATCCTGCTGTTGGTGAGTTACATCTTAATATAAGTAGACAAAACTAGATTTTCAGAGGTGCTTTTAGACTATACCCATCTGCAAGTCTGTATGATATTCTGGTCTGTAGAAATAGCTCAAGTGTAAAGGCCCAATCACACCAAGAATAATAACCATGATATGTCCCCCAACTCTATTATTATTATTTTTTTTTTTACTGTAATATGACACATTGAACATTTCTCTTACAGAATATCTCAACACACACTCCCAGAAAAAAGGTACAAAAGATGTCTCTGGGGTTGTACCTTTTCAAAAGGTAAACTTTTGTCCATTTTAGGTGCTAATATGCACATTTTAGGTGGTAATAAGTACATCTTAGGTGCTAATATGTACATTTTAGATGTTAATAAGTACATTTTAGGTGCTAATATGTACATTTTTGGTGCTAATATGTACCACTAAGGTACCAATATGTAGCCTTTGGTACAAAAGTTTACCTTTTGAAAAGGTACAGCCCCAGTGACAGCTTTTGTACCTTTTTTCTGAGAGTAATAACATGGAAAACCTTATCTAAATGTTGTTGATATATTAAAAACAGGACACATAAAAGGCTAAATATTCCATGTTTTCACCCTATTCCACAATAGAACCAAATGAAATGTACAGTCTGTCATATTAGGTGATAGTTGGGGAAAATAAAGCCATGTAAACAAAAGCATCTGCTGTCTTGTGTGTATTCAAATGCACTTTAAATCTCTTTTCAGTCTGATGAACATCATTGTGGCATTATTGAACATAAATGTGACAACTTCATATTTGTGCAAAACAAAACAAAAAGTCATAATGTCATTATCTTCTTTTTAGGATTGTGAATAAGGCAGAGACATGCTGTTCCACACAAAAAGTATGAAGTTTATGCCTTTTTTAAAATAATTTTGTCCTTTTAATCGATAGACATCACAGGAACTGCACTTTGCTAATTCGAATCTTACCTCACATTAGTCTTTCAAGGTTTCCTGGGGAGGGGAGGAACACAAAGCTAGTCACGAAGGTTCAGTGCTAGGACTCCTACTGTTCTTACACAGGCATGTGGATTCTCCTATTGATATGTGAAGAAACACAACTTTACTTTTCATCTTAGGTAGACGATCTGATATTATGTCAGCACAGAACATCACCTGCAACTCATTTTAGCAATACGACTCAGCATAATTTCACTATCCAGCTATAGGCTCATCAACAATAATTCTGTCCTGTTTAGACAAAAATCTTTTGGCAATCTTTGATGGCCAGCAAACATTCATTGCAAAGACAGCAGCATCATGCACAACACCAGGAAGATCAGAGCCTTCCTAAACGAGCATGCCAAACAACTACCCATCCATGCCCTTTACATTTCTAGACTGGAGTTCAATGATCATCTGGCTGTGCAATATTCCTAACCTTATACTCGGACAGCTGAATCCCTGACAATATTCAAGAAACGGCAGAAAACTCATTCCTACCATGAGCACTAAAAACTTCTATGCTCTGACTATTAAATAAGTTTTAGCTAATCGATGTTTACATTTTTGAAAGCTATTAGTTAGTACAAGTCATTTGTCCAGCTCCAAATATCTGCTTCAATAAGAAATGTCAGAAAACCATGTTGTCAAGCCAATTCATGGGGTATTTAAATCTGTAAGTGAACAGACAGTGTAAATTGTAATCACTAGATGTTTTTTAAAATGGTAACGATATCACAGTAATAATGGTTAAAGGGAAAGAAACAAAGCAAATAAACCGTAATATCTCCAGAGGAGGGGAAGTGCAGCTCAAACTATGGATGTAAAAACGTTTATCCACAAGATACGTCAGAACAGGAGTGAAGGTCAACAATAAGAAGCAGGGCCCGTCCATGCAAGCCTGAATATATACAACACCTTCCAACGGCTCCAGCCATCAACAACCCAGCATACACAGTTAGGTTGTGGGAACGTTCTGGGAATGTTAGTTTTTGGTTTCCCTTAAGGTTAGGGGAACATTCCCGGAACGTTATAAAAATGGAATAACCTACATGGAACGTTCCTATAATGTTCTTGATGGTCCCCCCCCCTCATGGGACCATTCGGGAACGTTAGGGGAACGTTGTGTGTTTGGTGAGTGCAGCGGTCCAGGCCCGAGGCGGTGACCACGATGCGACACAGGTGAGCGACGGCCGACTGATACACAGGTGAGCGATTACAGGTGGATTGTGGGAGTCAGCAGTTACAGCTCTTCTCTCGCTCCGCCTCCTCCTCGGCCGGATAGAGGACTTTAGCGGTGAGGCCGCTCTTGACCCCATCCCAGCCGTCACGCGTGGAAATCTCCCCCATCTTCATGAGCTCATAGATGTCCCGTGTGAGCAGCTCGAAGGCACGTTCCACGTTGCTGTTGCACTTGGCGGACGTCTCCACGTAGCGGATGCCGAGTTCGGCCGCCAGCTGCTCCGCCTCGTCCCGCGTCACCTTGCGGTCGGGGCTCAGGTCGCTCTTGTGGCCGATCAGGATGTAGACCATGTGATGAGGCAGGATGTGCTCGCTGACTTCTCGGTGCCATTCACGCACATGATCGAAGGTCTTCCTGTTCGTCAGGTCAAATACTAGGAGCCCGCCAACGGAGTTGCGATAGTAGGAAGTAGTAATGGACCTGAGGGGGGAATAAGATTATGATTATATGGATGCAACAAATAATTCTTATTTAAATTAAAGGAGTAGTTCACTTTAAAAAAAACAACTTTTGCTGATAATTTACTCGCCCCCATGTCATCCAAGATGTCCACGCCTTTCTTTCTTCAGTCGAAAAGAAATTAAGACATTCCAGCATTTTCCTCCATATAATGGACTTCAATGGGGTCCAAACGGTTCAAGGTCCAAAAGACAGTTTCAGTGCAGCCTCAAAGGGCTTTAAACGATTCCAGACGATGAATAAGGGTCTTATCAAGGACCCCTCGAGTCATGACTCAAAAAAAGATGAGAGTCACGAACGCACATCACAGAACAGAGCAAGGCGAGCATTTGAGCTTATAAAACTTAAACTTTGTTATTTATTTATTAAATGAGCGTTCGTTTCGCTTGATAAGACCCTTATTCATCGTCTGGAATCATTTAAAGCCCTTTGAATAGTTTGTAGTTTACACTGAAAGTGTCTTTTGGACCTTGAACCGTTTGGTCCCCATTGAAGTCCATTATATGGAGAAAATCCTGGAATGTTTTCATCAAAAACCTTCATTTCTTTTCGACTGAAGAAAGAAAGACATGGACGTCTTGGATGACATGGGGGCGAGTAAATCATCAGCAAAAGTTTTTTTTTTTTAAAGTGAACTACTCCTTTAAGCTCAATCGAAAAAATAAATAAATAAATAAGCAGCAAGCTCCATCCCTACATCTAATTATCAGCGGGGCAGAGAAAAACATAATTGTGATCATAAAAAATGATATATATATATATACCCACCAAAACATGAAATAGTTTGCGAATTGCGAATTGTGACATTATGTTAGAAATGGTAAACAAATGATTTTTTTTATTTTTTTTATAGTTGTTGTAGAACCCATCCAATTATTATAATACCCAATTTGTTACCCTGCTCATTTACATCTGAAACCATTAACCATTGAGGTTTCAGTTGTTTATTAATTGTGTAATTTAACTTAGCTACCTAGCAGACATCTCAATGTAATGATATTGAAGAAGATATCCTTAATATCAAAATAACAGAAAATTAAATATGAAAAATCAAGTAATTTATAAGTTTGTTACACCAAAGTTGTATTTAAGAGAAGAGAATAAACTCATATTGGAATAATCTCTTACACAAACATAAGATCATATCAGGTCTGGTGTTCACGGGCCACTGATGCTATAGAAATGTATGCATTCCCTATTTCTTTGACATGATTTAATTTGTCTGTTCCACATTTCACTGTGTGCCAAAAGCACTTTCTATATCCATTTTTTTCATCTGCAGTTGCTTGTTTCTAGGTGTCTGGTCAATAATCCAAACTAAAATAATTGCAAATATACATTTAATGCTAATAGATCATAGGATGTTGAGCAGATAAGTGTCCAGTTGTGCACGTAGTGTGCCTATTATATGTGGAAAAATCAAGTGTGATCATTCTGAACACATCTAAAAGCAAGAAAGCTTTGGTTGATTTTTCCATCTCATGAATGGCCCTTTAAAGCATCGAGGGTGGATGTTTGTGTTTCCCTGAAGGCAAGCGGTGCCTCAAAAATAGGGCAAGCTGATCAGACATCAGTCCTCAACCAAACACACTCATTACTGAATACAAACAGGTGAGGCATGAGACACTGGAACAAATCAATGAGATGAGCCAGTTTAACTCATTCATTGGCAGGCCTGTGAATGCATGTGAACCCAGCAGGTAAATTATATAATACACATAAAAATAAGAATCATAGTCTATAACCTAGAACATAACCCTGCAAGATTACACAAGCAATGCAATGACATTGCACATGCATGCATGGATACTTGCCGTCTTTCCGTGGGATAAAATCATAGGTAATCATATTTAGGCTTCACATCAATCCATATCATGGAGACATAGCCAGCACATTATAATAATAATTAGCCTACTCTAATAAATAATAATACTTATTATTATTCTGAATAGAGTACTAACCTGAATCGTTCTTGTCCGGCGGTGTCCCACAGCTGTAGTTTGATTTTAACCCCGGGTTCGATGTCTATTGAACGGGCGTAGAAATCCACACCGACCGTCGGGTCCGCCACATCGCTGTAAATGCCATCCGTGAACCTCTTCAGCAAAGATGACTTGCCCACCGTCGAGTCCCCCAGCAAAATGATCCTGAACTGGTATTGCCATAAAATATCCATGGCATAGTGAGTCGAAAGCTCCAGCCACAGGCTCAAAGACAAAGCAGGAGCGCTGACGGTGTTTACATCGAGTGTATGTACGGAGCGGAGCGGAGCCGAGCGGCGGGGGCGGTCAGTGAGGTGGATGATGATGTGCTGCTGCAGTCATGTGACGATGAGGCTCATTCTCACATCTCTATTCCAACTAATGTGTAACTACAGCAAATTACTTTCATTTGAAGACTGGAGGAAGCGGAACCTATTTTGCGACATAAGCATTTCCTTACTCATTAGCATATAGCAACGCTGCTAGCAGGACCTGTCTAGCTGTATAGGGGGTAAAGTCCATATATCTTGACCTTGTGTTTTGCTTGTAGCCTATAAAATAGCAATATATGATTAAAGCACTAATATTTAATTGAATATGCATTTAATAATACTCGGAGTAAACATTTGATCCCAAATCCCAGCGAAATAGCAAGGATATGATCAATTTTAAGTAGGCTAAAACATTATTTTATGTAGGAAATTTAGATGTAACTTGCATTTTATGTTTATAGAAGAGTATACTGACCCCGTGATCTTGTCTCGGTCCAAGCCATTAGTTTCGAGGCCTCGGGATCTGTCCATGGTGCTGAAATAGAAGTGACTTCATCAAACAATTCAACAAGCCCAGGACCCAAAATATGCTTGTAAATAGCCTATTATAATAAAAAAATAAAAAAATAAAAAATAAAATAGATACAGCGTTTAATGAGGCATATAACTAATCATCTGACTGGTTGAACTCTCCCGCTATGAATTCCAGTAGCCTATTGCACAATCTGTAAACAGATGGAATATGCTACTAATAATAGTTTACTTCAACATATTTTTTAAATTTATTTTTAATATTTTTTTAGCTAAGATCATAATATCAAGTCGTTGTGCAAAAGCAATGTCTTTGAACACTATTTTAACAACAACATTATCATTTCTTTTTGTTGCTTACTTTTACATACATTTTTCAGTATTAATATGTTTCGCAATTAAAACATTCAGTTGATTAAATTAAATAAAAGAGAGACAGTAATCAAATAGGCCTACATTAATGGGAGCGGCGCCACTGTAAAAAAACATTGTTGGTTTAACTTAAAAGGGTAAGTAACCTGGTTGCCTTAAAATTTTAAGTTGCTAGAATTTGGAAAAAGTGAGTTAATACAATAAAGGAGATTGATTTAATCATCACACTGTAAAACAATATTGTTGGTTTAATTTAAAAAAAATACCTGGTTGAAAAACCCTTAAAACCTGGTTGCCTTAAAATTAAGTTCATTGAAGGGGATTGATTTAATCATCAGAAACTCAATATATTATGTTATCTGAACCACATAAATTATTCAAGTTGATTTGACAAAAGAAAAAAAATGTTGTGATAACAAATCTTGAAATTTTTTTTTTTTTAGTGTACAACTCAGAAATACATATCCCATCAAGCTTTGCGACCGAGCCACCTCATTCAACCAATCAACGATGAGCCTTACAACCAATCAGGTTAGGTTTCGCTGTATAAAGTCTCAGGTCACAGTCACCCCTTCCTCTTTCGGGCTGCTTTCTCAAAGAATGGGTTGAGGTGAGTTTTCTTCATTTCAACGGCGATGTCTGTTTCAATAACTACTTTTCAAAGATAATCCGTTTGTTTGTTAGACCAATATTTTCATTGCGAGTTGATCGTAGAATGATTTTACTTAGGTTATTCGGTCTGCAAGTTAACCGTGCGTGACCGCAAGGTTAGGTTTTGTCTTTAAGTAACGTAGATTTACAATTTCGTATTATTTAAATGACTTATTTTTAATCACTATGACGTTTCTAAAGAAACATTTTGGTTTTGTGCCTCATTCAAACGTTAACGTTACCTTGCTCCGCTTGCAAATCGGCGCCATTTTAGACGAGCGTGATATTAGTTAACGTTACCTCAGTTTCACGACTGCAACGTACCATTTTACATGTTACTATTTCTAGATAGCCCCATACTTTGATTTATGTGTATTTATTTTAGAAGTTTTACTGACTTTTCTTGCCAGGTGGTCGTTAAGTTCCGTTTCGGTTCACCACGAGGTTCTGCCGTAATCACTACTGCTGAGGTAATACTAGTAGCTGCTACAGAGGGGTTTTTTTAGCGTTTGACTAATACTACGTTAATTAAACCATTCTTGTAGCTGGAAATTGTCGTTAGCTCACGCGTATTAAATTATCGTGTTATGGAGATCGTTATTGACGGCCCTGATCGAAGCCGTTCCTGTTCAGCCATAGCAGGCGCGGTCAAACAGGAGCCGATAGCAACACTTTTACCGACGGTCGCTGAGCAGTTCACCCGTAGCTGTCCCAGCAACATTAAGGAAAAGGACAATCCATACGAAAACCAAACATGGTTTCACTAAAAAAGTAAAAACTCAAGATTGTTGAACTATGGTTTTACTGCACCCTAGTTTAACAATGGGAACTTTATTTGTAGTACAACTGTGGTTGTGCAAGTACATGGTCTTACCTAAAGCAGTGACCTTTTCATGCAGGTTGGGTGGTGCAAAAGACTCTTCTAGGATGGATGAAGTGTCCTGCTATCACAATGCTCCTTGAGATGGGATAAGTGAGCCTTCTGTAAAAGGTTGGTGTCTTTAAGGCTTTCGGTTTGTTGGCTATGATGACAAACTTGCCCTCTCTGAGAGAACGGCTCTATTATGAGAATATATAAACGTTCTGAGCCAGCTTTAACTCTTCTCATTGCTCAGTGTTATAATCTTGTCCTCATTAAGCATTAACACTGTCTTTCTAAACCAGAAGGTGCAGTGCTGCCAGAGAGAAGATGCCCATCATGTGCTGGTAAGTTAATGTCTTTCTGCACGTATTCTGATGATCTGTGCTCTTTGTGCACCAGATTGTCCAATTACGTGCTAAATTAATGGGGAGACTTTGACCACCTGTCTGCTTGTGTCAGCGTAGGTCACTCTACTGTCCGACATTAAGGTCTAATTTTTGCGTTTTGGCTTGTGTTAATGGTGCTCTTGTTTTCCCTGAAGGTGCTGATCACCTGTGGTGATGGTGATGCAAGTGCAGGTGTGTTGCTATTGGCTTTTGATGGTGTGATTCCTGATCAATGATGAACCCCTTTTTCAATGGTGACTGTTGGATGAAACTTGCGGATATGGGTCTGAGATCAGTGATTGTGAAAACTTTGTCTCTGGTGTGTGTTTATGGCTTATTGTATTGCTCTCTCTCTTTAGGGGCTCGGCTTTTGACTGGTCGGACGAAGCTCGAGGGGTGCAGGTCCAACCTAACCTTGAGTGCGGGTATGT
The DNA here is from genome assembly GCA_038021265.1 of Cyprinella venusta. Lineage (NCBI taxonomy): Eukaryota > Metazoa > Chordata > Actinopteri > Cypriniformes > Leuciscidae > Cyprinella > Cyprinella venusta. The sequence continues at coordinate 477,804 of CM075878.1, forward strand.
TGCTATTGGCCTTTGAAGTAATTGATTCCTGATCAATGATGATCACTTTTTGATGGTGACTGTTGGATGAAACTACGGAAATGGGTCTGAGATCAGTGATTTGTGAAAACGGTGTCTTCGGTGTACGTTATCGCTAATTGTTTTGCTTGTTTCTCTTTAGGTGCAGGTGGAAGTTGGGTGGTGTAAGTCCAACCTAATCTGGATGTACAGGGGCTGGACGATGAAGCTGAAAGTGTGGGAGGATTCATGGCTAAATTGGACCAGCCTGGTGGCCAATCTTCATTAATTGCACATTGAACCAATAAGAGCAGACTGTGAAGGTCCAATTAGTAGTAGGGCTGCACAATTATTTTTTACACGAATTTGTAATCGCGATTACAATTATGGATGCCACAATTATGTAATAATTCAAAGCACAATAATAAAAAGTTCACTTACATTATTCTGTGTGCTTAATGTGTTTTTTTTTTTACAGGTTATCTTAAGGGGTTTTTTCCCCATTGTTTTAATTTTAGTTTGTGTAACATTATAATTAGCATTAAAGCAACACTATCTAACATTGTTTACTTATAATAATGTTTCCAAAATCATGGTTCATCAAGTTGTAACAGGGTGAAAGGCACTTCTGGCGTCGCCTGACGGGGTCTGTATCGCTTTTACTGGCACTATGTAACTTCGGGTAGGAATAGGGTTGTGTTTTGTTTGAATTTAACGATTCTGATTCCTTGTTTCGATTCCGGTTCCCAACGATTCCGATTCTTTTAAGAGGCAGCGTCAAAAAAGTTTAGCTAACCAACGGTCTTTCTGAAAGAAATATGCCTTTCTAAAGGGAAATACTCCTTTTGTCACAAATTTTGCATTTTTCAGAGATTTTGTTATTTTTACAAAAGTGAAGCCACACTTTGGACCGCCAACGTAAGCTGCTCATGTTCGACTCGCGCGGTTATGCCAACACTTCCGGTAGACGCTTCTTCGTTGGTGTTGTTCAGCGGTTTCTTCTTCTAGTCAGCGGACTGTGAATATCGAAACTAGGAATCGAAATTTTAACTTTTGAACGATTCCGGGAAAAATGAAAAGTTAGTCCCAGTTCCAATCGATACTCGATACCCAACCCTAGGTAGGCACCCGACCACAAAAAGAACTACAACATTCGACTGCTTTACATCAAGCAACATAATAGTCATTATTTTGTTTTTCTGATGTCGCAATACATCATCCTTTCATGAAATTATGTAACATACTCTACCTTGTCTGTTGACATTGTTCATTCTAAAGCCGGCGCTGGATAAACAGCGAGCGAGCTACGGTAGGCTAAATTATTTACGACAGCGGCAATGGACAATTTCGTTTCCAACCAGTAGGGCGACCGAAGAGTTACTTTAAACCATAGAAAAGCATTGAAAGTTTTTCAGCTGTTGGCATAAAGCTGTTTAAAACATCATTCAATGTAAATTGTGATAATCATAATTAATAATCGCAATTATGATTTTTGTCATAATCGTGCAGCCCTAATTAGCAGCACAGTTTTGCTCAAAATATTGCAATGCACACATCATGGGTGACATCCCAGAGTTCAAAAGAGGACGAATTGTCGGTGCACGTCTCGCTGGCGCGTCTGTGACCAAGACGGCGAGTCTTTGTGATGTATCGAGAGCCACAGTATCCAGGGTACTGTCCGCATACCACCAAGAAGGACGAACCACATCCAACAGGATCAACTGTGGACGCAAGAGGAAGCTGTCCGACAGGGACGTTCGGGTGCTGACCCGGATTGTGTCCAAAAAGCACGAAACCACAGCGGCCCAAATCACGGCAGAGTTAAACGTGCACCTCAACTCTCCCGTTTCCACCAAAACCGTCCGTCGGGAGCTCCACAGGGTCCATATACACGGCTGGGCTGATATAGCCAAACCTTTGGTCACTCGTGCCAATGCCAGACGTCGGTTTCAATGGTGCAAGGAGCGCAAATCTTGGGATGTGGACGATCTGAAACGGGTGTTGTTCTCTGACGAGTCCGCCTTTACTGTTTTCCCCACATCTGGGAGAGTCATGGTGTGGCGGAGCCCCAAAGAAGCGCATCACCCAGACTGCTGCACGCCCAGAGTGACCCCTGCGGGTGGATCAGTGATGGTTTGGGCTGCCGTATCATGGCACTCCCTCGGCCCCATACTTGTGCTAGACGGGCGCGTCACCGCCAAGGACTACCGAACCATTCTGGAGGACCATGTGCATCCGATGGTTCAAACATTACATCCCGAAGGAGGTGCCGTGTATCTGGATGAGAATACACCAATACACACAGCGAGACTGGTGAAAGACTGGTTTGATGAACATGAAAGTGAAGTTGAGAATCTCCCATGGCCTGCACAGTCACCAGATCTAAACATTATGGAGCCACTTTGGGGTGTTTTGGAGGAGCGAGTCAGGAAACATTTTCCTCCACCGACATCCCGCCGTGACCTGGCCACTATCCTGCAGGAAGAATGGCTTAAAATCCCTCTGGCCACGGTGCAGGACTTGTATCTGTCACTGCCAAGACGAATCGACGCTGTATTGGCCGCAAAAGGAGGCCCTACACCGTACTAATAAATTATTGTGGTCTAAAACCATTGTCCAACCCCTTGACTTTTACATTTGTGACTTAAACTATTAAAAAATAAACTTAAAGCACTTTGTGTTGTATTGGACAACCTTGGCTCTTGTAAAATCTGTTTCTCAGTGAGTACCAAACCAGCAAGCAATTTTCTAAAGAAATGGCCATCCACACTTCAATATTTATTTCCTGATTTTACTAGTTTGGTCAAATGTTATATTTATCAAGACCTCCTTTATCATGTGGATGAGTATTATAATATTTAGCCTTTGTTGGGAAGCATAGCTCAAATATAGATTAGTCATCGATTAGATTTTAAGGTGGTTGGTTTATTTGACATTATTACATTTGACTGTTATTTTGGCTAAACATGTTACTAAATTAAAGGTTATTTTTGGTTAGACGTCAGTTACTCCTAGTCAAATTATTAGATGTTAACTTTAAAAGAGAAATCCGAGGTTCTGCAGGGATCTTAAAATATAATGCCATTTGTAGCCCTCAAACCTGTAATTGTGGGCACAGAGGACCTAATTTTTATTTATTATAAATGTTATATACTGTCTTTGATAAAGTTTTGTCTATCCATTTATGGTGTTTTATTTTGGGGTTATTTTTTAAATTTATTTACTTCAAAAAGTACCATATTTTCTATGTAAATTATGCTTATTTTTATGTTTTATTTTTTTAAATTGTTTTAGTTCTTCAAGCTTAAACCTAAAAATAAAATGACTTTGCTGTCACCTGTTGTCTTATTGTACATAATTTGTGACGACTCATTAAAACGAATAATTATGAAGGGTATATTCAAATATATATAGGTAGATATAAAATTATAACAATTTTTAATGCCTGTAGGACACAATTTAAAGCCTTAATTTTCGCAGAATCCATTTAAAGACTTTTAATGCCCCGCGGAAACCCTGTGAAACGAATGCATAGCTTTATTTACACTAGCAAAACAAGTTACAAATCCTGTTATTGAGACGTGATAAATGTAGAACCGCGTCAATTACCTATACATATTTTAAAGGTCTTTAAAATTAAATATATATATATGAAGAGTTCAGATACAAAAGCCTCTAAATGCCATTTGAAATTTTCTTCTAAAATGATTTTTTTATCAAGCTTGTATATTCAAGTTCAGTAATTTCACTTGACTGACAATTAATAGGTAATCTTCATTGCCATTTAAGTGAAATTACTGAACTTAAATATACAAGCTTGATAAAAATGATCATTTTAGAAGAAAATTTCAAATGGCACTTAGAGGCTTTTGCATCTGAACTCTTCATATATAAATATACTGTATATATATATATATATATATATATATATATATATAAAGTAAATATAAAGTAACCACAGTATGATGAACTGAAAAGGTTTATCTAATAACAGCTGCCCAAAGGAAGTCCACAAATTTAATGTGCATGATTACACGTACAAACAAGGAAAAAAGGACAGCTTAAACAAAACTGCTGATCACGTCTCCTCAAGAGTTCGTTCCATTGACCGTTAAAACTGGACAATTTAAAAGCACATTATCAGCACATTCTCTCTCAAGAAGCAGAGCCTGAAAACTAAAACTCAAGTGTGTCTGACAATCGATAATATCACGTTTCATTCCTGAGCGATTGAACATAGTTTAAAATCCGCAACCTCTGAGTCTGGAGAACTGCTGTCGCTTCGGTCACTGTACGTGTCTCTGTGAACAGAAAATAACTAGTATTTAATATCATCCAAAGCTTGTAAATGCAAACAGCCACTGCTTCGAGCAGGGCCGGATTGACAATTTCCTGCGCAACAAGACTATTTTGATCAAACAGGTTGCAAAAATCTGCACATAATTGGGAAAGTGAGGACTATAACGTGATCTAACATAATACTGGACGATGTCCTGTATCCCAGGTGCCCTAAGGGTTAAACCGGCCCTGATAATGATCTACAGCTATGAGGTATCTTTTCCAGAGACCGAACCCAGCTTTTAATTGACAGTTTTTGGGATGACATTGGGAGAAATATTAGCGAACGTCATACCGTGGCGACAACCGACAGCCTTTCTGGAGATAACCCGGAAGTCTTCCTGCAGCGGCCAACAGAAGACCAAAGTATGGTGGAGATGGTTTTATGGGTCTGGATGTGAATTCTGGATGATACTGGACACCAACAAAATATGGGTGATCTGAAACAACAACAACAAAAATTGTAGAGTCAAAAACGAAAAAAGAGGGTCTGGTCTCTATACCAGACTGGATGATATCTATAAAACAAAGCAATTCAGTTTTATCTCTGACTGAAAATATAAGCTCTCCAGGTCATATTTATGTGGCATATTCCTTCTAAATGTGATGTAAAACAGCTAAACATAAACAGACGCGACTGAATAAGTGTCCTGTTTCTTTTGTAAAGTAATGGTAAACCACTATTGCTGTGTGACTGATGTGCAATCTTAACACAAATTAATTCATTATGATCAATGTAGTACTTTTTATTGTAAACCTGCATTAATACATCGCTAGTTTTGGTTATAAATCCTTAACCCCTTAACCGTATACGGGCAACTTAACTTTACTTCACTATATTACTATTAAATCCTAATCTAGTCATGACAAACTATATGTCATTGGAAAGGTCTAAGACTCCTAAATAGATATTTTAGGTCTGTTTTTTCTTACAAATTATGAATGAACAGTAATATATGAATTTATGACAAGAGTGCGCCTCAAAAAAATAAAAAATAAAAAAAATCGAGGTCATTACAGGAGTTTCTGACCTTTGTCACAAAAAGTCGACGCACACACTTTTAATAATTGAAACTTTGGTTTTTAGTGCTAAAAGTACATCATAAAACATAATTAGTATTTGTCAATAAAAAAGATAAAATTATATATAAAAAGTAAGGTAAGAAGTCCTCTAAAAACTATAATATATTATATATAATATTTTATTATTATTATTATATCACATATTTTAGTAATTATCATAAATTAGGTATCATTTGAAAGCTTACAAACTCAGAATTCATCCCATGAAAACTGTTTTGAAATTGGACGTTGCGTTACCATAGAAATGGTATTTTTTAATTAGGCCCCTCCCCTTTTGGGCATCATCTTTCATAATTTATTATGAAAACCTTTTCTAATCTTGACAAAACACATATTGTCAGAAAGGTCTGAGTCTCAAGGTTCCATATTTAGTGACAGAAGTGATATTTGGATAGAAATTTATTAGTTTGTTATTGCAAAATGTAAACAATTAAATTCAATGGAATTCAATGGCACCCGGTGGCTATTTTTGGTACTACGCCTAAACAAAATCTCATGGGAACTTCAATTTTTGTGATATCAACTTCAAATTTGGAACACAACTTGGTTAGATATGTAGCTTTCATTTTATAGTAACTTTATAGTAAAACATATTTTGAAAAATATTTATAATTCATATTAATAAAGTATATTTGATTTATTGTAACTTATAACTTCCATATATTTGAACTTAGTATATTTGAGAGTTTGTCTACATACCATCCAGCTCTATGACCTCCATCCTCTCTCCCTCCACGTCCTGACCCACAAAATGGAGGCCCTTATCCTCAAAATGCTGCTTGAGCTCCGGGTTCACCTGCTCAGACCGAAGGGATCATGCATGCGGATATTACATTACCATTATTAGATACACGAATGACGCTTTTCCATTATTCACTATTAGTGTTGTTCTTTTTAAAGTAGAGATTACGCACCTCAAAGCGATGTCTGTGTCTTTCCTCTACATAATCTACGTCTCCGTAAAGTTTTCCTGAGAGGGAGAAATCATGCATGTAAACTAGTTCTGTATTAAATCATCAATATGGCATTACAGTTAGTGAAACACACTTACTCAGTATGCTGTTTTTGGTTGTAAAGATAGTTCGCCGTTTCCCCAACCGCATCGTTCCACCCATCTGCCCTGGATTGTGCTCCGGCATGTCAATAACCTGTCGGAAAACGCTCCAGTTATATCTGCTCTATCGTTCCTGATCCAAGACGAACCAGAAATCCACTTTTACTCACAACAGGATGTTTTGTTTCTGGGTCAAATTCTGTGGAGTTGGCATCTATATAAAACACAAGAGTCACGCATTATTAAACATGGCTCAGTAAACGGATCGATTCTTTAGTGAAGGAAGAACTGACCCGTCCAGTCCAACATGTTCCGAGCAAATTCACACACAGCCAGCTGCATCCCCAAACACACACCTGGAAGATGAATGATTCAGACGGGGTACATTCACAGAAACTTTCGAGAACATCGGAGTTAACATTCATTATTTTTAATAATGCACCTCAGGTGCTCTTCGTTTCAGAGTCACACTTGTTATCTTCCCGGTCAAAAGTGACCGGACACCTAAAAATGAAACTTTCTCCATCCCAGTAAAACCAATGCAATTTATTTTTGTTCTATAATATTTATTCTTTTTAATTTAGTATTTTGAGGCAGTTTAATTGAATTTATTAATATTTATGGTTTATTTTTGTCATGGAAAAAAATATATTTCTATATATATATATATATATATATATATATATATATATATATATATTCAAAAAAATATTAATGCAGTATTTTAGTTTAATATAGAGTCTAGGCCTTCAGAAAAAAATATTTTTGAAGAAAATTAGCACCATCTGGTTCCAGTATAGAGAAAAAGTGTAGAATCATGGTGTAACCACTAGATGGCATGTACAGCTCTCTATGGAGAGGCATGAGAATTCAACAGATGTTTATCAACACATTTTTTTTCAGTGGATTTGAATATATAGTTGAAACAATCTCAAAAACTATTTCTTATTAAAAAATTTGACAAAAAAACAAAAAAATCACAATTTTTTTTTTCACAATTTCCCATTCATTTCCTATGGGGGTCATTTTTGACCAAAGACCACAAGTGTGACTATTTTTTAAGACCACTTAAAAAAACATTCCGATGAAGCTGTGATTTTTAAAAATTCAAAACAGAAATTTTTTGGTCAGAAATGACGAAGAGCACCTGAGGGTTAAAGAAAGTCCTACCCAGAAAAGGCTTCTTCTGTTTCCTGGCCCAGTTGATGGCTTGAATCTTGCCCTCGGTCCCTCGTACTCCAAAACCTCCCGGAACTAAAATACCACTGAGGGCATGAGAGACAGCGGCAGTAATATTATCAAAACCACATCAGGATCACTGGCAAAATGAAGTTCTTTAACTGTGTTTACGTCATCTTACGAAGCTTTACTCACTGAGCACTGCAGAGTTTCTGCCAGGCCTCATGGTACTTCACGGGCTCTTCCTGTAGTGTACTGGGCTCCAGATCTGCAGAGTCAACATACTACAGAAAGAAGCATTTACTGATTCAATTGTATATTCACAATTTAAAGATAAAATTTTCTTTAAAAAGTAAAAAAGCAGAATTAGAGGTTCTCTATGTGTCAAACCAACTGTATTAGTCAAGTTTTGACCCACCTTAACCTCTAGTTTGTGGCTGATGGCGAGAGCGGAGTGCTCCAGGGCTTTGATCACAGACGCGTACGAGTCAGAGAACTTGGTGTACTTCCCCACCAGAGCAATGGAGCAATGCTCTAATAACCTGTCCGACCTAACACACAAACACAGACAACTCTTAACCCTCGGGTGCTCTTCGGTCTTTTCTGTTTTGAAATTTTAAAAATACACACACTAAAAAATTGAGGTCATGATCTGAGCATGCTAAGTGGTCTTAAAAAAATAGTCACACTTGTGCTCTTTGGTCAAAAATGATCCCCATAGGAAATGAATGGGAAATTGTAAAAATAAATTGGTGAATTTTTGTTTGTCAATTTTTTTTATAAGAAATAGTTTTTGAGATTGTTTCAACTATATATTCAAATCCACCACCAACAACAAAAAATGTGTTGATAAACATCTGTTGAATTCTCATGCCTCTCCATAGAGAGCTGTACACGCCATCTAGTGGTTACACCATGATTCTACACTTTTCTCTATACTGTAACCAGATGGTGCTAATTTTCTTCAAAAAATATTTTTTTTCTGAAGGCCTAGACTCTATATTAAACTAAAATACTACATTAATATTTTTTTTGAAAAAATAAAATAAAATATATATAGAAAAATATTCATATTTTTCCATGGCAAAAATAAACCATAAATATTGCATAAATATTAATAAATTCAATGAAATTGTCTCAAAATACTAAATTAAAAAGAATAAATATTATAGAACAAAAATAAATTGCACTGGTTTTACTGGAATGGAGGAAATTTAATTTTTAGGTGTCCGGTCACTTTTGACCGGGAAGATAACAAGTGTGACTCCGAAACGAAGAGCACCTGAGGGTTAAATCAGCCTTTGTTGGTCTTTGTTGCCTATATCATGATATGAAAGTGATAATATTATCGTATTTGATCGATTATAGTTCAATATCCAGTGATCCTGAATCAGTTTTAAATGTGCTCTAACCTGTCGGACATCTCTTTCCACTGGGCGAGCATCTTCCTGGGTCTGGTTTCGATGGGCAGGTCTAGTCTGCGACAGAAGTAACCCACAACACCCTGGGTTTCTAAGAGCAGCGGCACTCTGTAGATGGACGACACATCGTGTACGCAGATCACCTAGAGAGAAGAACGACTGACATTATTGGGTTTCATTCACACTACATGATTTGAAATCGTCGTGTGGTTCACACTACATGACTTGAACTTGGCTTAAAGCGTTATGTGGAAGTGGTTTTCAGTTGTGTGTGATCCAGACGAACCTGTTCAGGTTCCACGTGACAGAACATGGATATCTTCTCTTTCACAGAGTTGTCGAGTGGAGTGGAGCATCGGCACATTATCTGCAACCGCAAAAATAAAACAACACTCAAACCTGGGGCTCAAAAAACGCATCCGTTGCAGATTTCAAGCTCTGAGACTCGAGTGGACTCACCAGGTCGGGTGACAGTCCGAGTCCTCTGAGCTCCCTCACGCTGTTCTGAGTGGGTTTAGTCTTCTGCTCTCCTGTGGCGCTCGGCTGGACACAACCATCGAGACTCAGTCTGGGTCAATCACATTTAAGGTGTTATTATGGTGCACGACTCCTCACCTGAGGTACGAGACTGACGTGAATATTACAGAAGTTCTCTCTCTTCACTTTAAACTGGAACTGTCTGAAGGCCTCGATGAACGGCATGCTCTCGATGTCTCCGACCGTACCCCCCAACTGCAAAAACACACAAACCGGTTACACTCATTATATCTAGGGCTGTTACTAATAATCATTTTGGTAAATGAGTAACCAGTAAGACGAGTAATCCGATATTTTTTGTGGTAATAAATAGACCTAAGCTAAAAAAATTAAAAACATACATATTTGGCTCACATGAAGCATCATGTTATCATATGGGTTTATTAAAACAAGACCTAAAGGTTAAAATTAGGGCTGTCAAAACGATTAATCACATCCAAAATAAAAGTTTGTGTTTACATAATATATGTGGGGGCACTGTGTATAATTATTTTAGATATATATAAACACACACATGCTTGTATATATTTAAGAAATATTTTCATGTATATTCTGTATATAGATTTATATATAATCTATATTATATATAAATATAAATATTTTATATATCAATAATATTTTTTTTCTTAAATATACATGCATGTGTGTTTTTATATATATATAATAATTATACACAGTGCACACACATATATTATGTAAACACAAACTTTTATTTTGGATGCGATTAATCGCGATACATAATATACATGATAAACACAGATTTTGCACATTATGTATTATAATAAAATTCCAGCAGAGGGCACCAAAGGCACACGCAGATTAAATCCTTTAAAAATATTTAGCCACCACTTCATCATAGAAACGCTACAGCAACTGTTCTTGACTGATGAGCACTTTATATTTTCTATAAGAAGAATATGTGGATATCAAAACATGCAAATTCAGAGCAAGGGTTTAAACTTTTATTTTGAAATCATAATAGCAGCATTTATTGTGAACAGAGTCTAGGAATTGTGACAGTCCTACAATATTTACTCACCTCAATGACGCACACCTGGGGCTCAAAATCATCAACATCGACAGGAACTTTAGCTTGCCGCATCACCCACTCCTGGATGGCATCGGTTATGTGTGGCACCACTGGAACAAACATATGGAGAACATAGACAAACACAGTATGTTTATTCAATGCACGTTAAGACAGTATGCAACATGTTGTTGACTACAGAAAATCATTTTAACACTTTCTAAAGTTTATAAAACTACACTATTTAACTCAAAGAAATGCATCCTATTTGACATTAATCAGATATATACAAAATTATATCTGGACAAAATGAAGCGAATACACAAGTGAACTTAAACTAAGTTACGTGTCATGTTGAGTGGATGCGCTCTTGGCATCTAAACCCAAATAATTCACAATGTTTGATTGCAATATTACTCTCTTTATAATCTAGTGTAATATGACCGTCCCAATAGTCATTATTACTCCAAAGATCACGTCAATTCTTAAACAAATGCATCCAATATGAGACCAATCACATGTAGATGAGCGTACACAAAATACACTATTACAACATTTGCACAAAACAAAAGGCTGCGAATGCAGTCATGATGAAGGTGTAAGATAGTTACACACATTAATAATATAACCGCCCTTCTCCTCACCCTGTACAGTTTTGCCCAGGTAATCTCCCCTGCGCTCTTTGTTGATGACGGATTGGTAGATTTTCCCTGTGGTCAGGTTGTTGTCTTTGGTGAGCCTGATGTCCAGAAAACGTTCATAGTTCCCAAGATCCAAATCAACCTCTCCGCCATCATCCAAAACAAACACCTCACCTACAAATAAAACAAAACACATATTTATATACAGACCGATGCATTCTATGATTATCGTCCATATGAGTAATAAAGATGCTTTATAATAGTCACACCTTATGATAATTCTTTTTAGGGATGGGTAACGATTAATCACGATTAATCACATCCAAAATAAAAGTTTGTGTTTACATAATATATGTGTGTGTAGTGTGTATAAATAATTTGTATTTATAAATACTTACACATGCATGTATATATTTAAGAAAAATGTGTTATTAATATGTCAAATATTTATATATAATAATAATTATGTATAAATAAATATATAAAGTAGATATATGCAAATATTTCTTAAATATATACATATATATATATATAAATAATAAATATATATAAATATTATATTTATATATAATATAAATATAATATAAATTATAATATAAATTATTTATATATATTTATATTATATTTATTATAATATTATATTTACATTTATATACATATATATATATATATATATATATATTTAATTTGTATATATAAATACCCACACATGAATTTATATATTTAAGAAAAATGTGTTATTAATATGTCAAATATTTATATTTATATATAATATTAATTATGTATAAAAATATATAAAGTATATACATGCAAATATTTCTTAAATATATACATGCATTTGTGTGTGTATTTATATATACAAATTAATTATACACACTACATACACATATATTATGTAAACACAAACTTTTATTTTGGATGCGATTAATCATTGCCCATCCCTATGAATCTTTATATTTTCTGAAAGAGGTGTACACGTGGTTGGTTACTCTCCAGGTGTGTAAAAAGTCTTAGAGGTGTAATGAGTGTGTTTATGATGAGTTGTGTGAGATTACCGTGCTCATACGGAGAGAAGGTTCCTGCATCGATGTTGATGTACGGGTCGATCTTGATGGCCGTGACCCGCAGGCCGCAGGACTTGAGGATGGTGCCCACACTGCTGGCTATAATGCCTTTCCCAATGCCGGAGATCACGCCGCCCGTCACCAGAATATACTTCATACTGCTAATCATCTGCTGGATTAATGAAAAGACATGATAGGACATGATTAATCTGACAGGAGTGGGAAACAAACACAAATAAATAACAAACTATGATCATAAAACCACCGAGCAGAATTTAAAGTAACATTACTTTCATTGTTTCTTGAAGATCAATTTCTAAGTTTAATCTCGTCTTACAAAGCTGATGACGACACCAACAAGAAACAAACACTCTTAATTGTGAAACACTTTGACCAGATATCAAATCAATCGTTTCACTAATCATCAAACATTGACAACATTAGATACACAAATATATTGCATGAGTCACTGCAACACGCACAGCTGATCATTTACATGAGGAAGATTTGGATCATATTCTTTTATTATTGTGAGTAACTTAATAATATTTCTGAATCTTTCGATCTTGTTTTATAGATTCATTGTTTGATGACAGTGTTCGTCAATGAAATTAGCACATTAAAAAACAGCAGTAACTGTGGTAATAACTCTGAATAGCATGGTAAATTATAGGAATTTCGCTTCTCAAATGTATATAAGTGGTAACGTATATAAGGCAATTTAAAGTCTGCCATCATCATCATAATTCATACATGTACCGTTACCGTGTGCTAACAGTAGGACAACGAGTTTGTTACACAGAGGCTACAACCCCAATTGTTGTAATTGAATAAATACAAGCTCGCATGATTGTATTATGAGTTTGTATAGTGTGTTGTCCTACGGGTATGACCCACAACCTTCGCTTTTCCACAGCAAACTAAGAAACGAATAACTCACCAAATGATTTGAAGAAGCGTTGTTGGGACTCTTGGTGTCTAATAACTTGACTGGCTTTGATGAGACAGATCTTCAACGATCTCTGCAGAACAATTTATAAACGATTATAAACGTTTTCACAACACACTCGAACACACACAGAGCTCATCTACACGTGCTGCTCATGCTCAGCCTCAGTGGAGGAAAACTACGGCAAGACGGAGGCGCGTTTCGTAAATGCAGAGTGGAGTTTTGTCAGACGCCGGAGTTTTTTTTTTTTTTTTTTTTTTTTTTTTTTTTTTTAAAGTAAAGAACAGTACAATCAAAGTAGCACAAAAAATAAATAAATAATAAAAAAATAATCAACAGTACCGTTAAAGTAGTAATATATATATATATATATATATATATATATATATATATATATATATATATATATATATATATATATATATATATATAAGCAAAAAAACAAAAACAAAAAAACAAAAAAACAAGACATTTAATCAGACGCCGGAGTTGCGCAATCATGATGAATATTAATGACGCACTGTGACGTTTACAGAATAGGCGCTACTGATTTGTTGGAAAGGCATGATCAGATATGCATAATAAAGGCTTGAAGGACAGGACATTTTTACCTAAAATTGGCCTTTTGATAGCTCAGAATGTTGGACTTGTTGGTAATTTCTATTACACAATCTCTCATTATCTCAATCTTCTAAATTTCTCATTAGTTTTATCAAGTGATAAGAACTATAGGATTTGATTTAGGGATTAGATCTGTAAATTTAGGCTTTCCCCCGTATTATTAATGATGTAATCCTGTTTTCCATTGTTTAGCGGCAGGTGGCAGTGTTCCCCACATCATTACTCATCAACTCCTCTCTCTATATCACTGACCTTGAAACGTGCTGCACGTACTCATGCTCATCTAAGCTAACTTCACCCTAACCCATAAGGTTTGCCTTGACTTCTAAACATCTCAATGAAATTTTAGTTTCAATGGCGGGAGTATCGGTACTACTTAGAGACAAAGGTCTAGAATTTCATTTAAGTTATTTTAACCCACTTTTGCATAAATGCATATCTAGATACCAACAAAGCAACGAGTGAGATTGCTATAAATGAGGACCATGCAGATGTAATGGTGTATAAAGTGAACTCAACCTACTATTACAGAGCTCAGTAGCCCATGCGGAGGACACATTGTCCTCTTTAACCCCATCAGATGGCTCACTTATTTATACAGACTCTGATCTCCTGCTGCAAATGAAGAGAAATAAACAGACAGACAGACCCGGTCTTCTTAACACTAGAAGTGCCAAAACTAACTCTATAACACCCGATTGAGAGATTGATAGTGACTGAAACTTCTTAAATCTTGTAAATGTGTAATTTTAATGTGGAGCTGAAAAAACTCTTTTCCCGTCTCATGCTGCATGGTTTTTTTTTGGTTCATTATGCTAATGATGTGGCATGATTGGTTTTGATCCTTAGCAGGTTGATTAAGCTCATCCCTGGTGAATACGTCTGTCTCTCCTCCCTCTCTCTTTTTTCTCTTCGAGTCGCTGATTGCAGGTGAAACATGATTAAAGTGAAGACACAGCTGTTCAGAGATGAACTGATAAAACATAATCATCTGTTCTGCTCTCCGAGTATTCCTGTCACTCGTCTCTCTTTGCCTGAACCAAAGACCTGAGCAAAATCAATTTATTCATGTTTTATTCACTTTTAATTTAGTCTCTCTCTTATCTAGCAAACGCTTCATGCAGAGCTCAACGGCTCCCAAACTAAAAATGTCATGCAAAACCACTGTACGATATATTTAACCCTCAGGTGCTCTTGGGTCATTTCTGACCGAAAAATTTTCTGTTTTGAAATTTTAAAAATCACAGCTTCATCGCAATGTTACGAAACTTGGTGACTTTTATGGCATTATGTATGTGAACACACAAAACAATTGAGATCATGATCTGAGCATGCTAAGTGGTCTTAAAAAAATAGTCACACTTGTGGTCTTTGGTCAAAAATGACCCCCATAGGAAATGAATGGGAAATTGTAAAAAAAAAAAATGAAAAAGAAAAATGTGAATTTTTGTTTTTTGTCAATTTTTTTATAAGAAATAGTTTTTGAGATTGTTTCAACTATATATTCAAATCCACCAACAACAACAACAACAAAAATGTGTTGATAAACATCTGTTGAATTCACATGCCTCTCCATAGAGAGCTGTACATGCCATCTAGTGGTCACACCATGATTCTACACTTTTTCTCTATACTGTAACCAGATGGTGCTAATTTTCTTCAAAGAATATTCTTAACTCTCAACACCACAAAGACAGTTCACCTGTCAAAATAAACCACATAACAGAATAAAAGTCCAGTCCTGGGTGAACTACAACAGCATGCAAGTTTTTATTTTTATTTGTATCCAGCGTTATTGTGCGGTGTGATGCGGAGAACAACAGAGACTGAAGCTGCTCGTTTAAAAGATCTCGCTCGCCTCTCAATCGTCCAATTTCAGAACGGTTTTCACAGGATGAGTTCGTGAGCTTTCGAATGATACCTAATCTATAAATGATTACTAAAATATGTGATATGAAAAAGGCAATAAAAAAGGGAGCGCTAGTCGTCCCACTAGCAGGACGTGACCGTTAATTAAACCTGTTTTTCTCAAAATTCTGTTTCTGAAAATCAGCCGACTTCAAATAACCATAACTTTTGATTTGGATTTGGAAAGGGCTTGAACCCAGCTTTAATATGGTCCCAAAATGTCAAATTTGACCGTGTGGTGGGTTTTCCAAGATTGCATTGCATACTTTAAAGGGGTACATGCACTTTTTCAAGTTGATTGTACTGAAATGTGTGTTAAATAATAATAATTTGTTACATTTCTATAGCTTTTTCTGGGACTTCCAAGCGCTTGAAGTGTTGGCAGTTCCTGTACACAACCACCCTAACCCTAACCCTAATATTAAATTAGATTAAATTTCAAAAAACTTGAAATTTGAGATAGAATAGGTCTACCCCATTTTTGAAATGTTTATCTACCAAATAATACAATTATCTATCTCTAGCTCTCTCTCTTTCTCTCCATAAGTGTCTCTCTACAGCTGCCCTGTGGTTTACTCCAGAGTCCCGATCTGATGGGCCGTCCCGCTCCGAGGACAGAGCCGTCTCTCTCTCTCTCTCTCTAACCAGCAGATGGTTAATGATTCATGGACAGGGCTGGTCGCTGTGCGCACGTGTTTTGGTGAGTGTAGCATTTCTGAGGACGTTCCAAGGTGTGTTTTTGAGCGTGTGTGTGTGTGTGTGTGTGTGTGTGTGGATGGGACGTTAAGCTGACCTGAACTCCAAAAACATGTTTTTGTGTTTCTCATTTGTAATTGCTGACATAGCTGGAATTATTTAAAACACTGATGATGACCTTTTTGGGGAGGGTTATCCATTTATCCATTCACACACACACACACACACACACACAACTCGGGTTCAGGAGCTAAATTTACATTGTCACACAAGACTTGGACAAATGTCATGTTTATTTGTAAAGTTTTAATGCAATCCTCTCTCTTTGGTGTATTCTGTCATTTGGCTGAAAAGTTTTGAGTGGAACCCATTTCTGCTGACTTCCTGCAGTCCATAATAAGAGGAAGTGACTCTCGGGGACTCTGAGAGAGATAACACACATCAGCAATGTGGCCGCTGTCTATATCACACACAAAAATATGTGTGTAGTTTGTAGAGCCCGACCGATGAAGGATTTTAAAGGCTGATAGCAATACAAATATTTTTGGGTTTTAAAATCCGATATTCTGATATATCGGCCGATATTTTATTTATTAATTTTAAACTGGACATGATAGTCACAAATCTTGTCCTGCTTATTTGAGTTAAGAGAACTGATGGGGATGATCTTTTAATTGTTGTTCAAGCGATGTATGTATTGTGACCAACTCAACGAGTGTTGCCAACAGGGACGGTGTAGAGCGCCCTCTGGTGGTTACTGATATTCTTCTAAATATCAGAAAATCGTCTGAATGGATTCGAAAACGGTAAAACTCAACTGTTTAACTCTGGGGGAGTGGTAAAATGAGCCTATTTCCCAAAAAAGTGGAGTATCCCTTTAACTCTTAAGATTTTTTTTTTTTTTTACAAGAATGGAGCATGTCAAGACTTACATTAAACAACTTGTGGAACAAAAAAGTGACAAAAAAATATGGAGCAACCTACATAGCCTTTAAAAAGCAAGGACCATTTTATCAGCACATTCCCAACTTGTAAAAGTGCATGTACGCCTTTAAAATCTTCTGAAGTATCCACTATCAAGACTATATATCAACTAGACCTACATTTAGACAAGGAGATAAATGCAACAGTTTGTACCAAGAAGAATACGCCAAACTCTGAGGATAGAAATGCAGGTTTGGGTACCAAGATGGTTTAGTCCATTTAGTTCATTCAACTAAACGATAACCTTGTTAGTTTTTGCAGATTCAAAATCAGTACAAACACCCACATGTTTGTAGATAAGAACTCAACATTTGATCCCGAATCAGCCGCAGGCGGAGCAGAGGTGACAATGGCTTGTGTCGTGCCGGAGCGAGAGGAAATAAAGACAGGCCTATCCTCAGAGATAAGACACTGTTGAGCAATGGAGATGTAGGTGCTTTTCCATTTGTGATGTGAAATTGGATCTTTTTTGCAGTTGGGAAATTGAAAACCTTTCCAAAAAAAGTGATATGTTTTAGATACCACCTGGGAATTCTTGCAGAACAACTCAAGTAGTTTTGGTCATATTTTACAAATTGGCGGTTTGTTCTGAGCAAACCAACGACAAATATAGCCTAGTCCCGTTTCATATTACGAGTCTTTAACTATTATACACTTACCTTAGTGTGTCCATATTGTTTTGTTGCACTGTAATATACATTTGCCTGTTCTTACATCTGTCATTGTATTTACTGTTATTAATACTCTTAATTTACACCTCACATTATAGTCATTATAGCACAAGTTACCAACATAAAGCTAAATACCTTTATGGATGGGTGGGTGGGTGGGTGGATGGATAGAAGGATGGATAGTTACATGCATATATTCATTCATTCATTCATTACAGACAGTAATCTCAGTTTTCATCTCAGTTTGCAAGATAGCAAGTCCAGAGACTGGTTGAATCTCAGCGGTGCCGAGTGAATACTAACAGTACGATCTGAGCATTAATTCAGTTCTTGTCCACTGCTTCTTCAACATGGGCAGTAGAGAACTGTTTGGCCACAGTCTCCTGAAATCAATAAGCTCATTCGAATGGACCCCAAGGCTATGATGCTAGCATTGGCACACACACACACACACACACACACACACTACTATCCTCTGAGTGTCAGTGTGTGTTTTTCAGTAAGTTTGACTATAGTAAAGCTGTCCTGTAAACACAGGGATATTAAGCTGTTGCCCTTAACTTAAATGAGGAATACGTTCACGGCCTACAACATCCTTATTCTGTTGAATTATGGGAAACAGACCCCTGTGAAACAAACAGGATTATACTGACATTGTTGTCTCTGGTGATCACTCTCCTCATTATCTTTGTGTCCATCTACACTAAGGTAATGGGGCATCCTAACGTCTGTAAACGGGAAGCAGGTGATGCAACAGTGCGATTCTACCTGAACATGAACAACAGGACAGGATGACTTAAAGAAGAGAGAGAAAGAAATCAGATACAGGCAAAACTGACAAAAAAAAAAACAAGTTTGTGTGTTATATACCTTCTTGAGCACATTACTGCCAAGGTCAACTTTCATTTACTGGTTGTGTAGCTCTAAACCTGAAATTCGACCAAGCATTGTCCAGATACTGAAACTACACTGTTGTACAAGTATATTAAACATAATAAATGGAACTAATATTTTCAACAACACTGAAAGCAAAACAGAACGAGATCATTAAACTACCCATGAACCATCCATTCAGTTTGATCAATGCTTATTCTGAAAGTTCATAAGAAACAACATTTTAATGGCAATACTTTTTGTGAGAGAGAACCAAGATAGTGGAACAATATAACTCATGCAGTTGACATTTTAGATTCATGCATATATCATGCATATATATATTTATATATATATATATTGTATATATAAATAGACAAACATGCATGTATATATTTAAGAAAAATGTGTTCTTAATATATCAAATATGTATATTTATACAAAATATTAATTGTGTATAAATATATATAAAGTATATACTTTCAGGTTTTTCTTAAATATATACATGCATGTGAGTGTATTTATATATACAAAATAATTATACACACTACACACACATATATTATGTAAACACAAACTTTTATTTTAAATGCGACAGACAGACAGAATGGATAGAATAAAGCATATAATCGAGTCATCAGTCGAGAGAATCAGTGTTAGTCATATGTGAACTCAGCATCTGCTGCAAACACCCACAAATGAAGGATGCATCTAAACTCACACATAAACATGCATATTGCCACCATACATGATTCAGGTGAGCTTAAAGAAATAGTCAAAAAAAGAAAATGGAATGTCTACGCTTCTCTTTTCAATCCATTGCATGTGTAAGTGGCTTCATAGCACCAAAAAAGGACAATAAAGTATTATGAAAATCCTTTTACTTGTGTGCTATTTTATAAATCTTCTGAAGCCATGTAATATGTCAAAACATGACATTTTAGTTTCGCTTAGAAACAATCCTCAAAACACCTCCTTTTGTGTTCCAGAGCAGAAAAATCATGATCGAGTTTTCTTTTCTGGATTAACTTCTTGAAGTTGAAATCTTATTCAGCATGAGACTGAATGAACATGTTTTGTTATTTGAATAAAATGACAGCAAATGAACAGCAATATTCATAAAGTGTCCATTAAGTCCTGACCACAGATTCTCACACACCCACACAAGTAAAACAGACAGCGCTGCTCGGGCGCCGCTCGGTCACGCACCCTGATGTGCTGAAATCATTTAGTGTCACTCAAATATTGATATGGAAATCAGTGATCTGACAGAGTGATGGAGGAGAGACCTTTATTTCTCTTTCACACCGTACTCACGACTCTACTGTCTACTGTACAGACGCTCTAGATAATATTCCAGACGCTGTCTGTGGAAATAAAACACTCTTATACCAGAACTGCAGAAATGGTTCTATTTAGAACCAGAAATGGTTCCATCCCCCGCTTCATACATGGAACTCCAAAATGGTTCTATATAGAACCATTTTTTTGGCAAAAGCTTCTTGGCCAAGTACGGAACCCCAGGATTCTATATAGAAGAGGAACCCTTTTTTTTTAAGAGTGTATAGAATCTTTTAGGGGTTCCAAATACATAGCGCTGATAGAACTCAGAATTACGAGATAATTTAAAGTTAGAGTGT
The DNA here is from genome assembly GCA_038021265.1 of Cyprinella venusta. Lineage (NCBI taxonomy): Eukaryota > Metazoa > Chordata > Actinopteri > Cypriniformes > Leuciscidae > Cyprinella > Cyprinella venusta. The sequence goes on from CM075878.1 coordinate 498,487, forward strand.
GTTTGTTGTGTCATTTTTAAAGATAAATGAATTTCTTTCAGTAATTACATTACAAGAATAATGCTAATGTATTCAAATTATGCAAATTGTCATGCGCATATTCATCAAATCAGCACTTGTGTGATTCTGCACTTGATCTTTCAACATCTTGCATCTTCTGTGGACACTGAGTGCATGTAAGCGGTGTTTGCTTCTGATAAGACTTGAAGCTTAAAGAGGAAGAGTTAAATATGCCAAACCACACACTCTTGCAAAATTATAAACCATGCGGCTGCCAGTCATACACACACACACACACGTATAGACCTCAGAGTTTCTATAATGCTAGTGATAAGGTAAATAAATAATGTCTCACAAAGTAGTTGGAGTGGTTGCTAGACAGTTTTGGGTGGTTGCCAAGGCATTGCTAGAGGTTGCTAAGGTGTTCAAAGCACACAAACTGAGTCAAACAGTGTCGTTTGTGTTCAACTTTAGGAGATTGTTCAAATAGTGATGACACATCATCACACTTGATATAATCAACATCTAACATTATTAAACATGTTATTACACTACAGACTCTCGTAGATCAGTAAACCAGTGACTCAAAATGTAAGCTTGTGATGTATGTAACTGTATCCATAATTGTATACAGTATATAAAATTGCAACAATAACTTGTTATATGACCGTTTTCAAAGCATAACAAACTATTATCATGACAATGAACATGTTTTCTGTATGTAAGAGTGTCCACAAAGGCTAAGTGTTACCTAAATCTTTTGTAGGTGTGTGTGTGTGTCTGCTTTTGTCCTGAACTCTTAAACTATCCCAGGACTATCTGCTATTCAAACAAACAGCAGTTGCACGGACACAGCAGAGCAGGCACACTCTGATTGGATAACAACTTACATAATCAGGCTGCCACGGCGACGGCCCTAAGGAGGGAGGGGGAGGGGCGACGGCACACGCGCACACACTCACACCAATCCATACGCATTCACGTATGCATGTTTGCTCTCCAAAAATCCGGTACGTCTGGAATATTTGCCGACCGGTTAAACTGCTCTCAGGGATCTTACAGTTATTGTTCAACACATAACGTTTTCTGTTGGGTCCAGAGATTTTCATATTAAATGCATTTCTAATTATGCTCAATATCTCATCTACGGATGCATATTGCATTCACTTGAAGAAGAAAAAATCTACTCTGTTTTTCTTTTTGAGTTAATTTTTCATGGATTTTTTTGCTCTGTTTTTCTGAATTAATGAGTTAATTTAGAAAAACAGAGCAAAAACTTTTTTCACGAAAAAATTAACTCGTTAATTCAGAAAAACAGAGCAAAAAAAATTTTCTCATGAAAAATTAACTCGTTAATTAAGAAAAACAGAGCAAAAAAATTTCTCATGAAAAATTAACTTGTTAATTCAGAAAAACAAAGCAAAAAAAATTCTCATGGAAAAATTAACTTGTTAATTCAGAAAAACAGCACAAAAAATTTCTTGTGAAAAATTAACTTGTTAATTCAGAAAAACAGAGCAAAAAACTTTTTCTCATGAAAAATCGTCAGAATTTCGACAGAATCGACAGAATTATCTCGTAATTCTGTGATAATTAACTCGTTAATTCAGAAAAACAGAGTAGATTTTTTTTTTCTTCAAGTGAATGCAATACGCCTCCGTACTCATACATTCAGAAAGGAAAATAAAAGGTTTGAAAACAGTAAGGGTCCTCAACACTGTATCATACACTGAACGAACGCATCATCACAGTGGCACATCATGACACATCGCACACTAATTACTCGCTTATTATGAGCGTAAACAACACACTCTCACACCGTCATATGATAAGTAAGACAAACCAAAAGTGAAATGATCTCAATTATATCTCGCTTCTATCTCCTGGAAAGCAATGCATTTAAGAGCCAATGACTCATGAAGATATGAAGACGCCATGTGGCTCCTGAGGAGTTTAAGATCTCAACAATGTCTCAAACTTTCCTCGCAAAAGTCATAATATATCTCAAAATAAACTCATTTACATCAAATCATCTAAGCTACAGTACATAACTCTATTCATGCTGTATATCAACAATGAGACAATCAGATAATTAGTCCTTTTGAGATTAAAAAGAGCAAAACAACTGGCGCTGACTGGGGTGAAAGTACTGATGTAACTCAAGCTTGTCTTTGTCCTTCATTTAATCCAATCGTCTGTCCCTCTTCGCCCCCACCGCAGTCTTCTCCAGTCCTTGTTCATTGTTTCTCGAATCTGTCGTGTTTCCTGCGTGAGGAGGGCGGAGCGGAGATGAACTCCCACAGCAGCGGCAGGTGGCTTCATGCTGCTTTTGTGTGCGAGCTCTTTCACACACGTCTATCAGTTCATACAGAAACACAACCTCGAGAGCTTACAGACAACTATAAAGTTTTACTTCAAAATCCTTTATCGGTCGGGCTCTATTAAATAAATAAATAAAAATAATAATAAAAGCCGCATTTTCTCGTTTTTGCTTATTTCATTTCAAATCGGAAACGGACAGATTTCCTGATTTCAGCTAAAAATATTTTGCTTTCAATGGAAGTCATACAGTTTTGAAAAGAAAAAAGGGCAAATAAACAATGATTTTTTAAAAAAAAAATTTTTTTAGGATGGACTATTAAGATATAAGGATTGGACAAAGTGTGCTTTCATTCCAGTGAGATCATCACATCACATATCTTCACCTCATTCATGATTCTGTTATTCTAATGGTCTTTAATATAGTTCCAATATTCTTATGTCAACAAAGCACTTATATAGCTTACATCGGAGAAAAATAATAATAACCAAAGTGAAAGGCCCTTCCCTGTGGCTTCATGTACTACAGTGTGATTCTTGTTATTTACAATGCAGGTGTAATTATTCACAAAGGGTGAAGAGTGAAATCCACCATCCCTTTATTAGCAGTAATTATTCTTTGCTTGTCGCTGACTGAGACTGAGAAGAGCGAAGCCCAGCCGAGCAGCGTGGCTTGGGCAGGTCAGCGTGGCATATGTCACGGGGCGGGTCCCGTTTAGTCATGTGTGGTTAAAGCTGTGGACGCTGCTAGTTACACATGATATATATGTTTCATTTTTGACAGCGACTTTCCTAATCAACTTTTTCTTATTTGAACATTATAGATAAAATACAAGTTGAGTTATATGGGTAAAAAAAGTACAAACACATGCAGTCCTGAATTTTAGGCCTGCTCTGGTTCAAAAAGTATGGAGAAATAGAGTCATTAAATAGGCAGCTAATTATATACACGTCAACAGAATAACTAGCTCAGCAAGATTCTGACAGTGAGTAAACTGACCACCGTTTACACTAATGCATTGGTTGTTGAGAATGTGAATTGAGGCCTTGTGTAACTAACTTAAGCATTACTTGCGTAGAGTTTAATGTTGAATGCATTTGAAGTGGAAGTGTATGGGGGGACTGCATTATAAAGTTCATAGTATGCACATTTGTTTCAGTGTGTGTGTTTGTGTGTGTGTGTGTGTGTGTTTAAATTGATTGCAAAGCATATCACATTGTATTAACTTGCCATATTCCTTTTTGAACAGATTAACCCTTAATTGTTTAAGGTCTCAATCACTAGCAATTGTGTTGAATATTTTGTATTTGTTATTCACTGGAGAACTAATCACAAATGATTCTTGCCTAGTTCACAACACTAGCATCTGCACACACATTTGTTCTTAAACTCATTCTAGAGCAAATGGCAATGTCACTTTTTTTTATAAAGCATTATTAAAACAACACATGCTGATCAATGTGATTTACAGCATCTCACTGAAATAGATAAAATAGAACGGTAATAAAAACAGTAATAAACAATAATTCAAGTAAATTGCAGTTTGGTACTTAATTTCGGGAGTTTAGAACAAATTGAAACAGCATTTTTGCGGAATATAAATACAGTTCTGCCACACAAATATTTCTCAGTGTTGGGAAACTTTTGGTTTATTTTTTTCTAATTATATTTATATTATATTTATATATATATTAATAGTGTAAGTTTAACATCTAAATTCATTGATTTGTGAAGGAATGGAAATGCAGAGGGATGAGTGTGTGTGTGTGTGTGTGTAAAGGTCAGCAGTCAGTGTTGTTCTCAAACTACCTTCGAGCGTCAGACACCCCTCCCCCACCACCAGTGTCCACAGAGAGATACAAAGGAGAACAGAGAGAGAGAGAGAGAGAGAGAGAGAGAGAGAGAGAGAGAGAGAGAGAGAGAGAGAGAGAGAGAGACAGAGAGAGAGAGAGAGAGAGAGAGACAGAGAGAGAGACAGAGAGAGAGAGAGAGAGAGAGAGAGAGAGAGAGAGAGAGAGAGAGACAGAGAGAGAGAGAGAGAGAGAGAGAGAGAGAGAGAGAGAGAGAGAGAGAGAGAGAGAGACAGAGAGCTTTCAGAGAGAGCGTCGTCAAATGTTTAAGATGGGAACTGCGTGTGTGTGTGTGTGTGTGTGTGTGTGTGTGTGTGTGTGTGTGTGTGTGTGTGTGTGTGGCATCAGTTCGATACTGACAAGAGAGGAGAGGAGATAACCGCTCTGCCGACTCTCTTTCTATTCTAACTTTTATTTCCTTTTTCTATTGTGACCAGAGTCAGATGTTTGCTTGTGTATATATAAATATATTTCGTTAGTTTGTTTTTGTAAGTTTGTGAGAGCTATTTTTCATTAAGTTTGGAGGCATTTCTTTTAGTTATTGATTATTTATATATTTATTTTTCTAATACAGAAGACATTATTTCATTCATTATTTTTGAAATCTGTTATAATGAAACATGTTGAGTAACCTCTGAGAAGCCCATCTGAATTTGTGTCTTGTAATATAACAATTTTCTACACAATTTTCTATACTTTTGTGTAACATACTTATAACAGTGAGTTCACATGCTTTTGCAATTTCATTAGATTTTTGTTTTGTTTTTTTTTACTTTTAATTTCTTTCTGACTTGGTCACCAAACTGTCATTTCATGAGTAGGATTCAGTATCCTGCTTTAAAATTCAGAGTAATTGTAGGGAACAGTGAGTGTAAGGAGTTAAGTTAAAGAGCAGATAAACCGTGGAGTGTCCTAAAAACAAGCCGACAGGGCAAAGATCAGCCTCTCTCTGCTGGCGTGTGTTTCCAACAGACCTTCAAACATTCCCAACCCGCAGACTGTGACCTTCCCCACAGGGTCGCCATGGAGACACCATTAAGAATCCACTCGTTCCTAAGCAGCAGTGGTCAGAGTGACTCAGCCAAAGAGAGAGAGAGAGGGGTGTGGGAAGACAGGGAAAACAAAGCTTGCTCCAGCAATTGAACATTGGACCTCATCGTGACATGTTACATGTTATATGTTACGTCACTCGTTTCATAATTTAATGGAAAACTGAGGTCTCGTCTTCAGTCTTCACCCATCTAAGACAGTTTAAAAATGCAAAAATAATTTTCCTTCTCATTCTCTTGTTTTCCAGGGATATAAATATAAAAATGTCCTTAAAACAAATGAATTGGCTGTAGAACTAAAACCAAAGGCCAAGATCAAGACTTTACGAATCAAGACCCAGACCCATAAGTAATAGAGCCAGACCGATATATCGGCCGACCGATATTTTTGCAAGTTCTCGCAATTTTATCGCATAAAATTGCATAAATATCCCGCATATTCCATCGCATTTTTAACCCTCAGGTGCTCTTTGGTCATTTCTGACCGAAAAATTTTCTGTTTGAAAATTTAAAAATCACAGCTTCATCGGAATGTTACGAAACTTGGTGACTTTTATGGCATTATGTATGTGAACACACAAAAAAATTGAGGTCATGATCTGAGCATGCTAAGTGGTCTTAAAAAAATAGTCACACTTGTGGTCTTTGGTCAAAAATGACCCCCATAGGAAATGAATGGGAAATTGTAAAAAAATGGGAAAAAATTGTGAATTTTTGTTTTTTGTCAAATAGTTTTTGAGATTGTTTCAACTATATATTTAAATACAACAACAACAACAAAAAAAAAATGTGTTGATAAACATCTGTTGAATTCTCATGCCTCTCCATAGAGAGCTGTACATGCCATCTAGTGGTTACACCATGATTCTACACTTTTCTCTATACTGTAACCAGATGGTGCTAATTTTCTTCAAAAAATATTTTTTTTCTTTAGGCATAGACTCTATATTAAACTAAAATACAGCATTAATATCTTTTTTGAAAAAATATTATATATATAGAAAAAAATATATATTTTTCCATGGCAAAAATAAACCATAAATATTGCATAAATATTAATAAATTCAATTAAATTGTCTCAGAACACTAAATTAAAAAGAATAAATATTATAGAACAAAAATAAATTGCATTGGTTTTACTGGGATGGAGAAAGTTTCATTTTTAGGTGTCCGGTCACTTTTGACCGGGAAGATAACAAGTGTGACTCCGAAACGAAGAGCACCTGAGGGTTAAAGACAACGGGGCGCGTAATCAAGGATTTTTGCCCACAACAATCACAAAAAAACTGCCAATTGGAGCGGGTCGAGCAGGACCATACATTTGGTGCCGTGACCCAGACGAGAGTGAGGTTTAGGAGGTGAAGAGCTGTGTGTGTAAACCTCACTCCTCTGGCTTCAAGAGGCACAGTCTTTAGCACGTCCTACACCAGAGATCCCAGTTTGAATCCAGCTTGAGGACCGGTTACACAAGCAGATGCAAAAAGGTAATTTGCTATGGTCAGGCCGTAGTATCAGTCCAAGTGTTTGTGTTGAATGTGAGAATGGAGTCACTGAGGGCTCTTCTGAGAAAGGACGTATCAGGTTGCCTAGCGTGTGTGTGTGTGCGTGTGTGTTGGATAAATGTAAGGACCTGACGCTATGATTTGCAGCGGGGGAGGCTGGCGGAAAAGAGAAGAAGAAAAACAGCGGCCTAACGGCTTTCTCTGAGTACAGCTGAAGGAAGCTGAAGGGGCGGAGCTAAAGCGAAACACAGCAGGTGTGCAGAGAAACACATGTGTGCTGTTTGTTTGTGGTGCGACAGGATATAAAGTCCCAAGCCACAACTTGTTTCTTGGCAGTCTTGTGTGTCTTTGGCTGGTTAACCATGCCTCGTTAGCTGCTTTCACACACACACACACTCGCTGTTCACCTCCACATCCCCCACTCCTCCTCACGTGTCACTGTCTTTATCTGTCTATCTCACCCGGCGGGAACATGGACGCTCGTCGCACGTGCGCGGTTCCAGTCTGCACCCAGTGCACTTCACGCTGAGCTCTCCAAATATGCATGTGACCCACAGCAAAGTCATTCATTTACTGTATGTGTGTGTGTGTGTGTGTGTGTGTGTGTGTTGCATGGGGTAAATTCAGTTTCCCAGGACGGATGTAGAAATAAAGTGAAATTATTGCATACACACAAACAAACACTGAACCACAGCGATTGCCACGTGCAGCTTAGATAAGAACTTAAAGTCTTCTTATCTGTCCAGTTGTTTTCTGAGAGCTAGTTTCACTTTTACACAAACATATCTGTGTTTAGGGGTTTGAACATACAGACGTGTGCATGTAGAGTAACTTTAGTCAATCCTAAAGGGGAAGTTGTTATAATAATGAAAAAGAACCGGGACTTAGTGCTTTCCTTGAACTTCTCATGATCACAACTTCATTTTCTTGTGATCTCAGCAGAGCATAACACATGTCCTGATCTCAACTTTCTCACAGGAATAAAAACAGTACTATTCCCATCATCTCTCTGGTCAGGTACAAACCATTCAATCAACTGTCAAATATCATTCTGTCACAATGTAGCGTCTTAACTTGCAAGTTTCAAATTTGTCACATCTTCAAAGTCACTAGGCCACAGTCTACAACAATAAAGTTGCACAAACCTACTTTAGAGTCAGAAAATAATTATGGAGTGCTCAATTATAATAACAGACGTAGAGATATTATAGAGTTCAGATCAAAGAAGAAGAAGATATTGGACCTTTTATTGGATATTATCTTATATTACCTGGCTAAACAACTTTTAAATCAATTTCTCGAGAAAAACAGTTTTATGTTAAATCACAATGAAACAAGACGGAAAAGCATAGCAATGCATGGTGATAAGTGTTAAATGCTACACTGAAAAGCTTCAGAAAAACAGAACAAAAAAAATTCCATGAAAAATTAACTTGTTAATTCAGAAAAACAAAGCAAAAACTTTTTTCTCATTAGAAATTAACTCATTAACCCTCTATTGCATGATATATGAAATAATAGAGAAAAAAAATATTTCCACACATTTTATAACCAGTCATAGTGCACATTGAAAAATTCAACACATAACTTGCAAAAATTATTATAATAGGGGGTAGATCTAGGTACGTTACTTTGGCGCAACAACATGCAATAATGGTAATAAAAACAAAAAGTGCAATCTATTTAATATATATCTCATTATTTCATAACAAAACACATTCTGAAAAAGCATTCTGATTGGTTGTGATTGTGTCACATTGTGCAGCTGCTACTCAGTCAGAGATAAATAGCCATTTACTGTCTGTTTAGGATAGTATTTGGCAACGTAAAAATGCACTGCATTTTCAGCATTGTAAATGGGAACTCTAGTGGGCATTCATTTAAATCTGTCTTCTTAAATGAGTCTTCTTATACGGCCATTTTTCAATTTTAGTTCATCTACTGTCATGGTCACAGTTTGAAAAGAGTCTTGTGCAAGTTAGCACTACACAGACAGACAACGTTAACATGACTTAGTGTGAACAAAGTTATATATGTAATCTGACAACTTAATGCCACCTTAATGAAAATAATGTTTACTGCTAAAACATCTAAATGAAAACAATGTAGCACTCTAGAGCAGATGCCTTTTATGAAAGTGTGTTGAGTAATGCTTTTTTTGAAGGCGTTTTGCAACTGAACTCTCTCAGATCAGAGTCCAGCGTTCCCTTCACTAGCGCTGTGTCATAACCAGCCTCTGACCTACATGAAGACTGAATGCCAGATGTAGATCCAGGACGAGAGCCGGTCTAGCCCAGCACACACACACACACACACACACAGCGTGAGCCAGGGTGGAGAGAAAGGAGGAAAAAAAGAAAGAGCAAACAAATCATGGGGTGGGGAAACCACATTCCTTGAGTGCTATGAATAGCTAATGGGATCCTGGGGGGAGAAACCAAAACCTGCTTGGAGAAACGACTGGTGTGCTTGCATAGAGGAGACCATACTGGCACAACCCAGAAAAGCATCTTTAAAGATAAGATTTTAAAGTCTTCATGGGCCTTGAACCCTTTTACGTTCGTTCAACTTTCATCTTGGTTTCGACAAACAACCAATAACTTTTGGACCATTTTCCAATCAAGTTTGTGCAAATACAGCAGCAGGTGTTGGTTAAATTTAACTGAGTGGTCACTAAAAACAGCCTCATTCACAGATTACATCATCTTTCAAGTCGTTTCAAATTAATTTAGATTCTGAACAAAAAATAATGTATTTGTTGAGTTGATTCCTGTGTGTTAGGCAACCAATTTCCACTAGTTTTGCCCATTTAAGTCGAATTAAAGACCACATAGGCGGACATTATCACATTGTCATGGAGATGTAGAGCTGTTATTTCACTAGTGAGAACTCGCACACCAAAACACGAAGAGTGTTGGGTAAGTTGCACTAAAAAAAATAATTAATTACTAGTTACTAATGACCTCTTCAACAGTGTAATTAGATTACTGTACTAATTTCTCTCTCTAAAAAGTATTTAATTATTAATTACTTCAAAATCCCATATCAATCTCAACCAACTGAATAATACAAGACATGAATCTGTTTTAATTCTTTCAAATAAACGCTATAAAATTGCATTATCCTTAAACTGACCAAGGTGGAGAAGGTTACATTATAAAAACATACTTTTTAACATCAGACGATACATTCTGATGTTAAACCCATTATGTCTAATCTCATGACATTTCACACTTTTTTCATACATATTTTACAATAATTCATACGAATTTGTACGAGTGCGGTCGTAATATTTAGACACCTCATAAAATGCATAGGAATCGCTGTGAGATCGGATTGATCAGTATTTACCTCAATTACATCAGAAGTGACTGGAATTAAATTACAGATAAATGAAGAGTAATCCCTTACTTTACATTTTCAAGGGAAAAGTAATTAGATTACAGTAACTAATTGCTTAATAATTAGTTACACCCAACACTGCATATGAAGAACTTATAATGATAAATAGTAATGCACCTACAACAACAACAAAACAAGAAGTTCAAGCCCTTTAACCTCAGCCAAAAACAAAAGATTTGATACAAGTTGTTTATTTTGGTGGAATATTATGTATAGATTATATATTTTTTCTTCTGAATAAAGTGCAATCATAGTAATAATAATACAATATATCAGAGTGAATTTTGAGAGTAAGTTTTTATGCTGAATGTAAGTTCATCTCCCTACACACGGACGACCACAACATCTGCGAGTGTTTTAAAACCCAACCAAACTCAACCAAAGCCAACCAAACTTAGATTGCACGGGTTGTCATTGTAGATGAGCAGTGGTTGTCAAACACATCACCCTGTAGAATGGGTGGTAATGTGATATTGAAGTGCTGTGGTGTGTTATTTTGCTGTTTTGGTTGGAATTGCGTTAGACTGAGTATGTCGATGAGCTCAGAGAGGTCACATGACTGTGTTAAGTCTTAAGGTGTTTGTTTTAAAGGGATAGTTCACCCAAAAACAAACAAACAAAAAACTCTGTCCTCATTTACTCATCCTCATGTCATTCCACCCTCAACATTTTTCTTGTTCTCTGGAACATAAAATACGTTTTTTTCCTGAATGTTTGCTTTGACAAAATGTTGGAATAAATAAAAAATGTTAAAAATCACAGCTTACTCGGAATGGTCCGAAACGTGGTGACTTTAATGGTACTTGGTATATGAACACCCCAAAATAAAATTGGGAGTCTAAGTGGTCGTAAAAAAATAGTCACACTCAGGACCTTCGGGTCAAAAATGACCCGCATAGGAAATTAATGGGAAATTGGCAAAAATGTGAAAATACTGAGTTTTTTTTGTGCGTACAATCTACAAATCAGCAACGATCTTGAAAAAAAGCACAAAACAATGAAGGGGTGAATCTATAAAACATCAAGAGTGCAAAACAGACACACACACACACACACACACACACACACACACACACACACACCTTTATACACAAACACACCAAAAAATTCAGATTATACATGTGTTTTGCATTTTTAAAAAGCTCAGTTTGTCCACCAGACGGCATCCATCTCATTTCACAAAATTGCTTTTATGAGGCCTAGGCTTGACTCCAAAATGAAATACAGCTTTAAAAAAATTAAAAAATATATATATTTTTTAAATATTTTTTCTATTATATTCAATGGGGGAAATTTTGGTCATAATTATTGCATTAATACTAATTATAAATTTTTGTATTTTTGAAATTTTCTCAAAACACCAAAAAAGAAAAAAATATTATAAAAAAGTAAAACAAGTAAAAAAAAAGATTTTCTTTTTTAAATATGAATCCCGCCCTTTTTGACCCGAAGTTCCCATGTGACTGTTAAACGAATAAGACAAGATCAATGTCGAGATTGTGCCCAATGTTTCCTTTTGTATCCACCTGGGAGTAAGTAAATTCTATTTTCATTTTTAGTTGAACTGTCACAGCACAAGCGTCATCAAGCGCTGGATAGTCAGGAGTTTAGAGGCCGGTCTCGGGAAGGTAGACTCGAGGGGGGAGGAGTCAACGACCGGCAAATGGAGCAAGTGAAGCAAAACATGACTTTAATACCACGGGACACAGGCATGCAGATCACCCCCCCCCCCCCCCCCCCTCCCCCTGCTTTTCATTCCCTTGTTATGTGTCTTTTTCCTTTTGGTCCTTTATGCACGCACACACACACACACACACACTGGATATGAGTAATTCACACAAGGAATAAACATTCATAAATCTACAAACACATGGACACACACGACCAAGTGAGCAGTCGAGCTCAAACATGACCTGATCGTGGTTACCTGAAACCACAGGTGAGAGGCTCCGCCCCCTGAGTGGAGAGATCTTTGCACTGGAGATAATGCAGGCTGGTGTGTGTACATGTGTTAAAGGGGTGGTCAAATGCCATTTTACATGAGTTTACATGAGTTTCCAGCATGTTGTGTGATGCTTTCTCCGATGTGTTGCTGCAACACAGTCTGACAACCATCCTTTGACCAATCAGCATTTCAGACATTACGAATGTATATCTATCAGCTCCATAAGAGCTACATCTAGGGTGTAAATTCTCCTAAAAGGGAATGTTTCTCCCTTTGAAATGTTACTGAAAAGCCAACCCCACTTTTTAAAAATCTGCAATAGCCAACCTCATGAAAAAAAGAAAAAAAAAACACGGATTGATCTTTGTTTCCACAGCACGTCCATCTCAGTGGGTTTCATTACTGACCTGTGAGTGTGCATGTTAAACACCAATATAAACACAACCAAACAGCTGTGAAAATATTCATGATGCTTTTTTATGAAATGTCAGAGAGAGGGAGAGTGTATGCGCTGTTATGGAAATGCTCGGCACACACCACCTGCTAAATTGCTACGGATAATTTACAGTGTGGCGGCACACGCGTCGGAAGAGACCGTCCATCGCCGTGACCTTTTTACCAATGCTTTCATTCTCCCTCTGAAGGTCAAATGGATGACAAGTCACAAATCGAACCTTTTGGTTGTAATTACCTTCCCATTGACATTTTGTTAGTCTTAGCCTGTAATTGTTTCGAAATAACTTTATTAATCATGTTGAAACTTAATGACTCGTGATGGAAGAGAATGAAATGGCATGAGTGTGAGAGTAAGAAAGAGTGATATAGATGTGACCTGTACAAATAAATGTCATCCAATGGTGAGCCTGTTGCAATTATTTATATTATGGAGCTGGATTTCTCAGGAAACTCTATACTTTCATGAAGATATGTCTAATGTCAGTGGTGCCAAACTTTTAAAAGTATACTTTTGCTACAATAATAACTGTCACTCGCCCGTATACCGGCAAGCTAACTTTACTTCACTATATTACTATTAAATCCTGATCTAGTCATGACAAACTATATATCGTTGGAAAGGTCTAAGACTCCTAAATAGATATTGTAGGTCTGTTTTTTACTTACAAATTATGAATGAACAGTAATATATGAATTTATGACAAGAGTGCGCCTCAAAAAAATCGACGTCATTACAGGAGTTTCTGACCTTTGTCACAAAGTCGACGCACACACTTTTAATAATTGAAACTTTGGTTTTTAGTGCTAAAAGATCATAATAAAACATAATTAGTATTTGTCAATAAAAAAAGATAAAATTATATTTTAAAAAAGTAAGGTAAGAAGTCCTCTAAAAAGTATAATATATTAATTTTTTATTATTATATCTCATATTTTAGTAGTTATCATAAATTAGGTATCATTTGAAAGCTTACAAACTCAGAATTCATCCTGTGAAACCGTTTTGAAATTGGACGTTGCGTTACCATAGAAACTGTATTTTTTTTTAATTAGGCCCCTCCCCTTTTAGGCATCATCTCTCATAATAGGCTCTATGCACAGCTCCACTACTTCCTGAACTTCAGCCAGCTTCTTGTTTCCTGTCCGTCATTATTGGACACATTGATTAATTCAGGTGTGTTTGATTATTGTTGCCGTGACTACTGAGGTCAAGCACACCTGAATTAATCAAATTGTCCAATAATGATAGACAGGAAACAAGGAGCTGGCTGAAGTTCAGGAAGTAGTGCAGTTGTGCATAGAGCCCATTTATTATCAAAACCTTTTCTAATCTTGACAAAACACATATTGTCAGAAAGGTCTGAGTCTCAAGGTTCCATATTTAGTGACAGAAGTGATATTTGGATAGAAATTTATTAATTTGTTAAGGCAGAATGCATACAATTAAATTCAATGGAATTCAAAGGCACCCGGTGGCTATTTTTGGTACTACGCCTAAACAAAATCTCATGAGAACTTCAATTTTTGTGATATCAACTTCAAATTTGGAACACAACTTGGTTAGATATATAGCTTTCATTTTATAGTGAAACATATTTTGTAAAGTATTTATTTTATATCAAAATATATATATTAATAAATTATATTTGATTTACTGTAAATTATAACTTCCATAACTTTTTCATACTTGAATTTTTTGAAGTGCTTTCACTTTAGTAATAATCTGCTGATTGTTTTCTTTAAAACAAGACCAAACGTAGGTCTATATTCCAAAGCATTCTTCAATTACAACCATTTAAATGTGAATAGTGCATTTTAATGTTAATTATCAAAAGGTAAAGGGTTAAGTATATGTATGTGGTATGACTTATCCAAGCATGTAAGAGACGAAGGGTGAGATGTTTGGGAAACCTGTTTGAAAATAATCATTTTTATGATTCCATTTGGAGTCAATAGCTGCAGGAAAAACTTGCACTTCAGGTTTAAATATTATGCCTTTTTAATTATTAATACTTTCACGTGAAAACAATGGTGCACTACATGGGCCATTATGGTCCTCTGCAATACTCTGATGTGAAATCTATCCAGATATAGAAGACAGACTAATTTTATCTTGTTATTGCATTAGTTAGGTCATTCGCTCCTGACACATTTTGACACCCCACCAGGATTTCTAAAGAAATTGGGTCTAGCACTGAACACCTACATACAAGGAAGAACATTTGGCTCAGTTTATCATAGGGAGATTTTATGATGAATAAAGGTGGTGGATCATGCACATTTCACTTGCCCTGGGTGTAGTAGGGAGTTGCCAAGACATTGTTATGCAGTTGATAGAGTGTTTAATATGTGATTACTTACTGGCCCAAGTCAAAGGAACCCAGCTATTCTGGTCCATAGATGTGGCTCCTTGTCGTTTAACAGTTTAGGCTATGATGAAGGTCCATGTGCAAAGTTAAAGTCATTCGAACTGTTTAATCTGTTTAAGGCCGATTCAGGCTTAATTTACACACTGACAAAGGAAACAATAAATACGAGAACAGGAGAATGTAGAGAGAGAGAGAGAGAGAGAGAGAGAGAGAGAGAGAGAGAGAGAGAGAGAGAGAGAGAGAGAGAGAGAGAGAGAGAGAGGGGGATTATACACTTCTGCTCACCACATTCCTTCCTAGAGTTGGAGGAGTGAGTAAATAGAGCTATTTCAGTTTGTCAGAAGTTTTCTGCATTAGTCTTATCTGTTTTAAATCCATGTATGTGGTATTTCTAGTGAGTGAGTAATCGACACACTTACATTAATCTTATATTTGAGGTTCTTTAAAGAGGCCACCATTGTTCTGATAGTAAACAGTATTGAATAAGTTCACATGTTTACTGCTTTTCTTCACTACCTGCTCAACTCATCCAAACATGTAATTAAAGCTGCAGTCCGAATTTTTTCCTCTTTGTCGCCATCTCAGTTCGAAATCTGCAACTGCAGACATTCGCGGAATTATCAACTTTACGTGAGTCGTAATTCGACACCGCACAGCACGGATGAACCCATTGTTAGATATATATATATATATATATATATTAGGGCTGTCAAAACGATTAATCGCGATTAATCGCATCCAAAATAAAAGTTTGTGTTTATATAATATATGTGGGTGCACTGTGTATAATTATGTTGTATATATATAAAAACACACATGCATGTATATTTAAGAAAAAAAAATATTATTTATAGCGATTAATCATTTTGACAGCCCTAATATATATATATACGTATATATTTCATTCAGGCAATTTGTTTTTGTCAATCATTTACACACAATCTCTTTAGATCGCAGGGTTTTGAAGATCACTAGAAACATAAATTCAACATGCATATTATAAATGAACATGTGAGGATATATAGTACTGTATTTTGGGCAGTAAAGCTCTAGTGTCAATCCATTTGCTCATGCTTCACGCCAGCAGGAGGTTTTCTTTCTTCTCACAGTCTGTCTCTCTCTTTAAAATGGTAAATATCCCATTTACATAAGAGTGCAAAGCTGCGACCTGCTTTATGTCCATCTCTGTTGAGATACATTGGATTAGAATAGCTTACTATGAACCAAAAGTCCCTGAGTTGGGTAAATTGATCAATGAGCACTTCCTCGTCAGTAAAATGTAGTACATCTATAATATAATACAGAATATATGACATATATCAATAAAATAAATATTTTTACTGCACAATATTGGTGGTATCTTCAAATTATAACATACCACAGGCGAAAAAGCGAGAGATAGCCCAAATGTATGGTTAAAAAAAAAAACGGGTTTCCTTTTGAGAAGTTTCCCTTAATAAATAATGAACATGTTTAAACAACAAGCAGCACCTATGAGTTGTGTTTTAGTTTATGAGTAATTTCTGAAGAGTTGTGCACATTAAACTGAAGGCCATGTGAGTAATTGGCCAGTGACGTCTGTGTTGAGAGGAAGAGCCAATCACAGCAGGGCAGAGGCGGGATCACATAGCTCCGCCTCTCTCACTGGTCTTCTTTATGTATGTATGTGTGTGTAATCCTTGAGCTGACCCAGAAAGCGCTCAGCAGCAGATCTGAGAACAGCCTCTGGAGATACCTGCGCTGCTTTACACAGACCGATAACACCAAAGAGCATCTTTACAAGAACAGGATTTATTTGACGGTACGTGCTTTCTATATAGACGAGGAGGCAGGACCTTTTTATTCTTTTTGTGAATTAAATCCATGAAATCAGCATGTGCATATTAGCGATATTGGTATGGTTGAACATATGGTTGTGTGCATTTATTTCTGCTCTGGCTTTTAGTTCTTAGATCTCAAAACATGTTACTCTAGTATGACTTTTGCTCTCAGCAAATAATGCGCAGTCGATATATCATTAGATAATATTATACTGATACTTTAGTCTCAGTATTTAAATGTTCTTGTTAAAAAGTGCAATATCGCTTTAACTGAACATTTAATCCCATGAGTGTAACAGTAAATTCAGAAGTCTATGCTGATGTTTAATGAAAGTTATTGTGAAAGTCTTTAGCCTATATTTTATTTAAAGGACGATTTAATCTTAGTAGAAAGAAGAGAAATTCTTTGTTTTGGACAGACAGAGAGGGAGAGAGAAAGAAAGAGGTGACCTAGACCCCATACGACATTGTTCTTTATCTCTTATTTCTATCCTAAATTATGACATAGGCATAACTGTGCACTTCTAAAAATATGTTAGTATTTGTTAAACATGTTCTGATCCACCCCTGAAGCTATTGAATTAAGGGATGAGAGACAACAACACTAGACTGTACATTTTCTTGACAATAAATAGGAAAAAATAAATAAAAACAATTGAATAAATCATGCTGTCAACAGCATGAATTGGAAAGATTCATTAAATTATACCTTTAATCTCAAAATGTTATGATTATAAATTGCTTCATCTAGAGAGTTAAACCAACTGATACATGTCTACAGATTAATACGTATTATAATTGCATTGCACTTCAAATGTTATTTTTATATAATATACATTCTCAAAACTCTAAACTCAACCGTGTCATTTGAGTAGATGCAATCAGTCATAGATTTGGTCATTATCTCTTGCTCACAGTAGGTTGGCTTTGTTTGCTGAACACTTTGTCCACCTCCCTGCCTGTTATTGTTTTGATTCTCCTGGCGGCTCCTTGGTGCTCATTACTGCTATAAGTCGACTGAGTCATAATATTTATGATATATCTGCATTGTTTAAGCTTTGGGTTTTAAGTTTCTGTGTCAAAATATGTGGGGGGAAAACATTTAATCAGCGAGATACAGTTGCTCGTAAGCACAACCCTCACTAAACTGTGTCGAATTAAGAGGGTAACAACTTTATTAAAGGTTTATTTTCTGAAAACGATTCATGAGTACTGATTAAGAAAAGTATTTATTGTTATTTTTACATTTTTTATCAATGACAGTTGATTGTAGAGCCCGACCGATAAAGGATTTTGAAGGCCGATACCGATACTAATATTTGTTGGTTTTAAAATCCGATATATCGGCCGATAATTTATTTATTTATTTCAGAAACGCGCAACAAAACATTAACAGATTTCCCTAACATAGTTATTTATGAATTTTAACTAAAATAATATGATAATGCATTTAAAAAAAACTTGTTTATTTTATTGTCAAAACAGAACAGACTGATGATCGTGGCGTTAGCTAGCTTTATGGTTAGCTAGTCTATGATTATCTATAATTTAGCAATGGATTACGTCATACTGCAAATTGTAAAACATACATTTTCAATATAACAAGGAGAGATGATGCGTCTCATCGCAGACTGATCTCATGAAGTAGCGTATGTATGACACGCCAATTCATATTTCCATTTTTGGCGTGCTATCAACACGCATAATCGCTTTTCAGCGTGTTTATGAGCGCCGTCGACTTAACGTTATATAAATATATGACTTACCTCAACCCCGTCCCTAAACCTAACCGTCACTGGGGTTAATGGCATTCATGACTGGACATTTGAATCACTCGGACGTTATTGGCGTAGACATTCGCGGATACACGCGGATAGCTAAAAATGCGTAGAGATAACACGCCACTCGACTCGAAAGTGGCGTGTATGTTTACGCAAAAGTCATGATGTCATGTTGCTCATTGCTGTAACTGTCACGCGCTATTAAAGAAATACATCAGTCACATTGTCGAAAGCTAAAAGGACAGTCAGTCAACTACACTGTAACAACATAACGTAAATATTAATTCCGCTTCACTCTCGGCTTATTTAACAGCAGCAAAACTGGACATGATAGTCACAAATCTTGTCATGCTTATTTGAGTTTAGAGAACTGATGGGGATGATCTTTTAATTGTTATTCAAGCGATGACCAACTCAACGAGTGTTGCCAACAGGGACGGTGTAGAGCGCCCTCTGGTGGACAAACTATACAACTCCAACACTCATGACATGGTTCAAGTGTTTTGATATTATGTTTGAAATATTCATTTATCGTCCATTATAACTGCCGATACCGATAGATTGGAAAATGCCTAATATCGGTTACCTGCCGATATATCGGTCTGGCTCTGATTGCACTGAGACTGGCCATCAAAGTACCAATCGTTTAGCCAAATAAAATTGGTTTGCGCCACAGATCAGAAACTGAAAGTGTTTATCAGCTGATCCTGAAAGGTTGCTTTAATATGTCCTATTCTTCTCATATATCTCTACAGTTGAAAAGCCATGGCTGAACACATGATGATGCCAATGAGCCACGGCTCTGCCGGCGGAGGCCTGCACGGGTATCGCATGGGAACCAACGGCCCCTCTGTGCACGGACACCAGCCCGGCCTGCGGACCCTTCCCAACGGGCAGCTCGTGCACTACAGCAGGGGGCCCCAGAGCTCCATGGAGGCGGCCATGAGGCAGAGGAGCGTGATGAACGGCGTCATGAACGGGCAGGTTAACGGCCAGATAAGTGCTGGACATCCCCACCAAATGCAGCCAGCCAATATGATGTATGGAGGTCCGAACCAGCAACCACAAGCTCACCCTCAAACCCAGCACCATCACATGCACCCGCAGAACCAACACCCGCAGCAGTACATGGGTGGAGGAGGCCTTACAGCATCGCAGCAGCTGATGGCGAGCATGCATCTTCAGAAACTCAACACCCAGTACCACGGGCACCCGTACGGCCCCATGAACGGGCATCACATGGGAAGTGTGCAGCACAGAATGGGTCCTGCTCAGTTAGCGAGCATGCAGATGGGGATGGGGATGGGCGGGCCAACACTGGGGTTCAATGTCATGGACATAGACTTGATCGACGAGGAGGTTCTGACGTCCTTGGTGTTGGAACTTGGGCTGGACCGGGTTCAGGAGCTTCCCGAGCTTTACCTCGGACAAAACGAGTTTGATTTCATCTCGGACTTTGTGTGCAAGCAGCAACCAAGCACTGTCAGCTGCTAACTCTGCTTCTGGTCCTTAATCAAAGGTGATCAAGGAATATGTGCTATGCAGTATGTAGTGCACACTTTTCGCTTTCAATGAGGGAAAAGACTTTGGAGAACTGGGCACGAGTGTGGCTTTGGCCTTGTCTTGGCCAACATTGGTCATCCTGGATTAATGGTGACTGAGGGACGAATGTAACTTCACGTGGTCGAAAATGAAGTCTGCTTTGCCTCCTCAGGGGCGACTAGAATCAATAGCATTTAGAAATGTATTTATCTGACATCTACCAAAAAGCAAACTCGTGATCTGTGGTGATATAGACTTGCCTTTTCTCAAACAAACCCCAAGACTGAGTGGGAATTGAAGGCTGGTACTTCAAAATGGGTTGATTTTTTCCAGTTGCTCTTAACGATATTGGAAATGATAATGGGGTATGAAGATGATAGTAGCAGATCTCGGACCTTGGGTATGAAACATTCTTTGTGCGATACTGTCCCTTTGGTCATTTTCTTTCTAGAGCTATTAGGGATGTAACGATTCACTCAACTCACAATTCACGATACTGGTTTCACGATACGATTTTTTCTAACAAATGAGATTTATAAATGAAAAAGCGTCTATTTTATTATTTCTCAGACAAAATGCTGCACATTTCTGTTCCATTTTGAAATATATTGGTCAAACTACATTGAAAAAAATATTCCCTTCAAGGTTGTTTCTGTCTGATCAAGAGGCTGGACACTGGTCACCTTTGCACGCTAAATAAAAGACTGTAAAATTAGCAAGCCTACCATATTGACAGGCGTTTTACATTTCAATTAAAGGAAAGATTTTAATTTTGTCATAAGTTGTATCATTAAACTAGAAAGAGTTAAAAACACGTTTCGCAAAATATGCCATAACCGTCAACAAATTATTTAAAAAATAAATAAATCCATGTACACATTTAGACCGTGTGTCCACCAAAGCGTTTTTCCACGCGCCTGGCGTATGTTTTCAATTGTTTTCAATGGGAGCGCCGCGTTTTTTAAACGCCATGAGCGTAACGAGGCCCTGAGCGTTTTTTCACGCTGAAGCGCTCGGCGTTTTTTACTGGTCGCCGGGAGTTGAAAAATGTTCAACTTTGGATAAAGTGAATTGCGAGTGAATCGTTACATCCCTGAGAGCTATTCGAAATTTTAAAGATGATTGCCTACGGTAAACGTTTGTCACATTCGCCACTTTTTGTTGTTTGCTATATCTGACTGAATTAGACCCAAAATGAGTGTCTTGCGTATGTCTTGATGCTTTCAGGAATATTTCTGTGTTTGCCTAGAAAACGGTGGAATGTTTTGTAATGCTGAGCCTGTGCTCCCTGCTGATGAGTGTAAAACTGCCTTATAGTTTTTTACACAGATATACTGCTGAATATTCACTGTAGACATTCCTAACTTGTTCACGAAATGAGGAAGAAACTGCTGTCTTTATACGACTCAAAGGGTGGCTAGGGATGGGCAACGATTAATCGCATCCAGAATAAAAGTTTGTGTTTACGTAATATATGTGTGTGTAGTTTGTTTAATTATTTTGTATATATAAATACACACACATGAATGTATATATTTAAGAAATATTTGCATGTATATATTATATATTCTAACTAGGGCTGTCAAAACGATTAATCGCGATTAATCGCATCCAAAATAAAAGTTTGTGTTTACGTAATATATGTGGGTGCACTGTGTATAATTATTTTGTATATATATAAAAAACACACATGCATGTATATTTAAGAAAAAATATATTATTTATATATAAAATATTTATATTTATATATAATATATATAAATCTATATACATAATATACATGAAAATATTTCTTAAATATATACAAGCATGTGTGTGTGTTTATATATATAAAATAATTATACACAGTGCACCCACAAACTTTTATTTTGGATGCGATTAATCGTGATTAATCGTTTTGACAGCTCTAATTCTAACCCTAACCCTATAATTATTATTATGTATAAATATAAATATTTGATATATTAAGAACACATTTTTCTTAAATATATACATGCATGTGTGTGTATTTATATATACAAAATAATTATACACATTATGCACACACATATATTATGTAAACACAAACTTTTATTTTGGATGCGATTAATCGCGATTAATCATTCGATCCTTACGGCCACGATATTCATGAAGCCCGATGCTGCACAACGAATCAAACCTTGTTTCTAAATGAACCTGAATGTCAATTGTTCAACTATTGTTCGAAACAACCACTAACCACAGCACTGGTTTCCTGATGTTTATAAGCCAACCTTACAAACCAGCACAAAATGTTGTTTCCGTCTCGTGCCCGAACACAGCAGGTTTAAACTTGATTGCATTTAAATTACTCTTACACCCTTCTTAATTGAGGTCAGGATAGTCAGTCATCTCAGATGGCGTGATAATTACTAAACAGACGTGTTGATCTGCTGGCTATGGCTCAGGGTGTAATGAAGAGTAGGGAACGGCTGCCCTGCCGGGTTTGAGGACTTCCTGTGTCGTTATGTTGGTCGTTCTTGTGTTGAATACCGTGGGGGTTGGGTTGGTATGGAAATAGCACAGCATACAGTAGTAGTAGGTTAATCTGTTCCACCAGAGCTGGGCTCAACTCCCTCGGCTTTGCCCGCCCTGGCTCGGGTTATTGCTGTACGTACAGCTTGGGATTGTGAACAGAGTTCACCCAATAAAACAAGCACAAGCTAAAAAAGACAGAACCTAATGGGGTGTATTCTGTGTTTTACAACTCCAACTTGGCTGATTGTTGAAGTCTTTGATGCATACGAAATTCAGTTTCAGACTTAAAGTTTACCGGCTGTATTTCCTGTATATGTAGAGACTGGAATGTCTTCCCTAGTTTTGGATAATTATAGACAAACAAACCACATCTAGCAAAAGAATAATCGAGCGATTTGTAGAGTACTATTATTTAATGATTTTGTCACATTCCCAGCGATCCAGTCTTATTTGACCACTTTATCATTATTTTTGTTTGTTAAAGGGAGGGGATATGTCAATTTCAAGCTACAGCTACTTGAGGCTGTCAGTCTGTATATCGTAAATCACAAACCGCCCCGCCGGTGAGATTGTGTGTTCTCCTCCAAACTGTGTACTGTCGGCATGCACCCACAAATGCTTTTTGTAAATGTTGTTGATTCTATCTTAAGAAAATGTATTTATTTTCATTGAAATAAAATATTTATTTAAAGAAGTGGTTTCATTGAGTGTCATTGTGTGTGTAATTTAATTTTGATGGTGACAAACTGACAATCGTAAGATTTGCTGGTAGAAATTCACAGTTTCTGAGCAGATATTTACACAATAACTGGAAAAAGGTTATGGTTAAAACCTAAAATGGAAAAGATATATATATATATATATATATATATATATATATATATATATATATATATATATATATATATATATATTAGAGCCAGACCGATATATTGATCGGCCGATATTTTCCAATATATTGGTATCGGCAGTTATAATGGCCGATAAATGAATATTTCAAAAATAAAATAAAAACGGATGAAACACGCTTCAATCATCTCTCCTTGGCCTGTTATATTGAAAATGTGTGTTTTACAATTTGCAGTATGATATCTATTGCTAAATTATGGCTCATCATAGACTAGCTAACCACAAAGCTAGCTAATGTAGCTAGCTAAAATATTTATAAATATTAATTTTGTATAAAAATATATAAAGTATATACATGCAAATATTTCTTAAATATATACATTCATGTTTGTGTATTTATATATACAAATTAATTATACACACTACACACACATATATTATACAAATACAAACTTTTATTTTGGATGTGATTAATCGCGATTAATCGTTGCCCAGCCCTACTGCCAATTTTGGGGTCTCCACGATGTGACGGCTACACACTTTAAGGGCATAAAAATGAGGAAGAAGGAGAAGAAAAGCAATGCCAAAACGAAAGGGTTAAGTGCTTGGCCCCTAATAATATCATGAAACGCAAATCAGATTATTTTAATCTTAGTCATACAAGCTTTTCAAAGAATGCCTTAAGCCATATTACCTCATACTCAGACATGTACAAACGGCAAATCATATCAAAATGAAGACGGTCTCTGTCCTATGCTGGCACTGACTGCTCTTCTCGTCTCCACCCTGTCTCTTAGACAGCTCTCCGTGTCTCTCTCTGTGTCATACGTGTGTATGTAGACAGGTGACTGCCACTTCAAGCATTTATTTAGTCATCCCTCAGTTTATGTAAATAATTGAAAACAGTATGACTGGGCTTTTTTATAACACACACACAATACAGAGTGTAAGTGGCACCACAGCATGACTGCATGACTTGTGCTTTCACATTTCTGATGTGTAAAAAGTATTTATTATTAACTGCTATAAGGAGTTTGCCATGAATTTTCATTGTTGTCTGAACAGTTATGGAGGGCCAAAATCATTGACCGAAGGAGTCTATTATGCACTTTTACGAATTCTGCGAACTCTGTGAAGATTTTAGGGATGGGCAACGATTAATCGCATCCAAAATAAAAGTTTGTGTTTACATAATATATGTGTGTGTAGTGTGTATAATTAATTTGTGTATATAAATACACACACATGCATGTATATATTTAAGAAAAATGTTTATTAATATATCAAATATTTATATTTATATATAATATTTATTGTGAATAAATATATATAAAATATATACATGCACATATTTCTTAAATATATACATGCATGTGTGGGTATTTATATATACAAATTAATTATACACACTACACACACATATATTATGTAAACACAAACTTTAATTAATTGTTTAATTAATTGTTGCTCATCCCTAGAAGATTTACATATTCACATTTTCTGTTGAGTTTAGCAAAAACAGTTGAAACGTTACTTTCAGCGAGCACCATGCTGCTCAAGTGGGTTATGTGAATACTGTAATATGTTAATATTAGCACTAAAATAAATGCATTGTGCAACAGTCCTTATTCAGCTACACAAACTCTGACTCGAAGATTCAGCACAGTGGCAGCTTGACAAAATATTAATTGCCACGTTAACTGTTTCCAAGGCAACATTATTCCACCCGACTGAGACACAGGCAGCAGTTGAGCAGCTGTTGAGGTGACGGAACCGTAGCAGTGTCTTATATGCTGTCACACTACTAAAACATTGTCGTGTTAGTTAGCTGACACAGAACATCACTTCAGTAAAAAGTGACCATCAAAATAAAGTGTTAGTGTCCTGTTTTATATAAAAAGCTGAGTTTTTATTTTATTTATTTATTTTATTATTTATTTATTTTTCTTTTTTTTGGGGGGGGGGGGGGGCGTGGTTGATGTTTTGTTATATTTGTATTAAAAAAAAATTATTAAAAAAAATTTGCAATAAAAAATAATTAAAAAAAGTGTTAGCAACTTGTTTTTAGAGAAATTACAAATTTATGTTTAAAGGCACTAAAAGATCTGTTCGACTTGAATCGGTGCTGCGCAGACTGA
The DNA here is from genome assembly GCA_038021265.1 of Cyprinella venusta. Lineage (NCBI taxonomy): Eukaryota > Metazoa > Chordata > Actinopteri > Cypriniformes > Leuciscidae > Cyprinella > Cyprinella venusta. The sequence continues at coordinate 524,006 of CM075878.1, forward strand.
TCTGTGTATTTCTTTAAAGTACCGCAAGATGTTACACCAATCGGCCTGTGCTAAAATGGACATATTAGCTCCTGAAATATACATATTAACACTTAAAATGTACGTATTAGGACCTAAAATATACATATTTGAAATTAAAAAGTACATATTAATACCTAAAATGTCCTTATTAGCACCTAAAATGGACAAAAGGTTACCTTTTGAAAAGGTACAGCCCCAGTGACAGCTTTTGTACCTTTTTTTCTGAGAGTGTAGACACTTCTATCCAAAACAACTTATATTGCATTCAAGGTATTCATTTTACATTTTTCCTTTCCCCAGGAATCAAACCCATGACCTTGGCATTGCTACTGCCTTGCTCTTCAGGAATACAGTACTATCTTTACAAACTTCAACAAACGATAAGTCACAGAACGTTCTGTCCATCCACCTCAGGTCAAACTATTACACATAAATTGTTTAAAATTGATACGAGGACTGCGATTTTTGAAACCCTGTTAACTAAATATTGGGAATGTCAGACTGTAACATTAAACAGATTTGTTTTCAAATGTGTGAAAAAAATGGTTCCATGGTCACTGGCTAGTTTAGATTCAAATGTTTAGAAAAAAAATGTACAAAGATACATTCTACTAGTGTGAATGACGATTCAAATGTAACAGTTTTCAGTGTTCTTCTGAATTCAGTGGTGGAGGAGCTATTCCTGTGCTCCTGTGAAAGGCCACGCTTGACTGGGCAGTTCGGCTGGAGCCAGCCTCTTCACTGCGCTCATGATTTACATGGCTGTCTGGACGTCACACACATACCCCACAATGAGTCTCATTGCGTCAGCAGCCTTGCACTCTTTCTCTTGGTCTCCATACACACACACACACACATATAAACAACATCCCTCCCCCACCGTCTTCAGGCTTCAGCAATCTGCCTCCCAGAGGACTCTCTCTGACGAAGGCAGCCCTCCCCATCTGTTTAGGTCTCTCTGATTCCCACGAGACGCCTGAATCCTTCTGAACAAGGTTAAAGTGTTCACCACTAAACACAACACTTGACTCGTGTTCAGGGTCTGGGTGAAAACTTGAGGTTTGAAGCAGCTCTACCTTCATGGTATACACACTAATGATGAGAATTGAAGGGAGTAATTGCAGAGTACAAATACATATTAATAAAATACATGTGACGCTGTTATTAGTTATTAAGCACTGGTAGTTTATTAGTGTAAGTAATTATTTTGATGACCAATCCCTTTAATTGTACACTATGCGCACAGGAACAGCCTTGGATTGCAGTATTGTAATTTTAAATGTGTTCATAGAGACCCTGAGATGATCTCATCCATCAATGACTTTAGTCTCCTACACAAGGCTATAATAAAGGTGTGTATAATGATGACTCTGCCCACATCAGCAACACACACGCCTCAACTCTCCAAAACATCAGCCACCGTCTGACTCTGACTAACAAAGAATTTTAGTTTAAGGGAAGTTATTGAATAATACTCACTGGGCAAAAGCAAAAATAATACTGAGTGAGTCAGAAACTTGGAAACTTTATAACATTCATTTGTCAAGTTGTTTTGAGATTATTTAGATTGGCTGAACTCACATAGGCATGAATACTTTGACTTCACCTCTCATAATAATGTACACACCTGCTCGATATTCCAGGCAACTATCCAGTTTGACATGTCAAGACAGCAAATGCTTTGGTATAAAATACTCATGGAACAACAACAACAACTCCTTCAAATATTAACAATGTATACTTATCTCCTTGTTTTGACAAATAACATTTTTAAGTCTAATATTTATTGGGATAGTTGACGTCATTCATGCCTGAGGAGGAAGGTTTATTTGTTGTTACAGTCAGAATATTTGCTCTTCTGTTGAAATTTGGCACATTGTATTAATAATTATAAAAAAAAACTACATTAAAAAATAAAAACTGTGAGAACCGTGACTCACCATTTAGGTTAACTTGGCACAAAGTGTCTTGAAGGACATATTAGATGACTGCAAGTTAGTCTGTTCAACCTATGGCTTAAAGAGGTAAAGGTTCACCCAAAAATTAAATAAAATAGTAATTCTCTGGTGGACACTAGGCTTGGTCTATTTTGACCATATAATGAATTATGTCTAACAAAGACTTGGAGTTGTTCAGATTGTTGAGAGGATGAGGATTCTTCTTAAGTTTTGATGTAATAATCAAAAATATGTTTTTTCCCATCAACAAAAACACTAAAAGATGTACAAACTAAAAAGATTATTCATTATAAAAACGAAGTTAAATTAGCTATAAAACCAAAGTAGAACTTTCACTTAACGTGATACTAAAAGTCAAAATGAAATATAGTTTACTTAGTTGGCCTACAAGATAAATTCGAAATACCTCACTGTTTATTGTGATGTCTTTCCAAAACATGAATTATATTTTCTGTTACATACTTAAAAACACCAGAAAAATGATTAAAACCCACTATAATTTTCACAGTCGAAAATGCACCATAAATAAATTACAGAGTCATTTCTAAAGCCCGACCGATAAAGGATTTTGAAGGCCGATACAAATATTTGTTGGTTTTAAAATCCGATATTCCGATATATCGGCCAATATTATTATTTTTTTATTCCAGAAACGCGCAACAAAATATTAACAGATTTCCCTAACATTAGTTACTTGTAGTTAATTATGAGTTTTAACTAAAATAATATGATAATGCATAACTGGTTCTCTCTGGCTGGATCAGCAGGTTGTGTGGCGCGTTATACACGAGTGTTGCCAACAGGGACGGTGTAGAGCACCCTCTGGTGGACAACCTATACAACTCCAACACTCATGACATGGTTAAAGCGTGATTCGTCCGTTTTGATTTTATTTTTGAAATACTCATTTATCGGCCATACCGAAACCGATATTTTAGAAAATGCCTAATATCGGCCGATAATATCGGTCTGGCTCTATTACGTAACACAGAAGGCTATCAGAATCCCAGGGTTTTAACAGTGCCAATCCATGTGAGTGTCGAGTGGAGCATAATGGACGACTGAGAAATTGTGGGGGAGTCCTGAAGCGCTGGAGTGACTCATTCACTGCACCCTTTCACTTCTGAGGTACGGCTCCATCCTTCCCCATACGACATCACCCACTCACTGTCTGGATTATCAGCACACAACCCCCCCCGAGGTAAATCCACACTCACACACACACTCAAGTGTGTAGAAGTCCGCAGGTATTGTGCATCACCCACGCAGCGAAGCTCTGAGTCATAACACTGGCCAATGACAGAGCGGGGAATCTATGATGCGTGTCAAGCGTGCTGACTCAGGCATGCAAATGTGCCTGCACTAAACGCTCAGAAAATACAGAGACACACATCCGTACATATACACACTAATGTAAACACTCCTCCACAGTGAGAATCACTCATTCCCATTATGACCCTCACAAACAAACATTACAAAGACTTTCCATTTGACTTCTATCTCTTGTATACTAATCAAATTGAATTTTCTATCACTACTCCTAAACCTAACCGACCATCAATGAAACATTTTTGCATCTTTTTTTCCCCTTTAGGACAATATTTTACCATGTTTGAGAACAGCTTTGCCCCTATAATGTGTAACAAAAACACACCTACACACTATTTATCTACAAATTCATATTTTGGGATTCAAATTTGATATTGGTATGTTGGATTATAGCGGATCCCATAGATGTATACACTAGACCTCACCTTGGCTATACGGCAGTTCATTGGAACGAATGCGTCAATAGAGCCGCCATCTTGAAACAGGGGAGCCCCTCCACTTTAATGCATCAGCGTCAATGTAGTAGACACAGGTCTAATGGAAATAAAATCACCATAAATCATCATGAATGCGATTTTTCTTGGTTTTTTGGATTGTTCCAACGGTCAGACATGTATTTATCATTGATTCCAGAAAGAATTTTTTTTATTTTTTTTTTAACATTCTTCCTAGTTCAGATTTCATCCGTGAACATCATACGCTGCACAAAAGTCCGCCACCATCAATAAATTCGAAGTAAAGCCAGAGATAGCAGCGTTACCTAGTTACTTCCTATGACAAGACCCCTGTTCCAAGATGCTTAAAGGGTTAATTCACCCCAAAAATGAAAAATAAGTCATTATTTACTCACCCCCATGCTGTACGAACCCCGTAAGACCTTTTCGTTCATCTTCGGAACACAAATGAAGATATTTTTGATTAAATCTGAGAGCTGGTTCACTGCTAGATAGGCTCTCCTGAGGGATTGAAACTTGACGGCCTGGAAAGTCATTGAAGAAAATGTTTAAATATTCCATGTGCCTACAGTGGCTCAACTATATGTTTATCAAGCGACGAGACTACTTTTTGTGCGAAAAAAAAACGTAAACAACGACTTTATTCGACTATTACTTCCTTGTGGGCCTTGAGATGAGAGGTGAAGAGATGTCCAGGACGCATGCGCGAGAACCACCACCTGCCGCATACGATCGATGACGTGTGCCGGAAGCGCACAACTTTCTGTTACAAGACGCGCGCTGTACGTACGCTTCAGTTACCGTATTTTCCGCACTATAAGGCGCACGTAAAAGCCTTATAGGTTTTATTCAAACTAATGTTGTTGCGTGAATTCAAATAGTTTTGAATGAAGTGTTTGGTTTTGCAAGAGATGTCTAATGTTTTGCATGTTGTGAGTGTGTTTTGTGGTTTAGTTTCAGAAATTGGGTGTACATTTTTGATTTACATATTTAATGCACGGAGAAAAGAAAATGCAAAGGGTATGATTATGACAATAATAAAAAGCTAAAACAAGCCAATTTACAAAACACCACACATTAAGTAACTCATAACTGGTGAGAACACATTTTGCTGTATTTAGATGTGGTATGAATGTTATCTACTTCCTTTTGTGGTCGTTCTTGTCAAACGCTGTATCCGGTTCCACTTAGTTACGCCATATTTCTAACAAAATCTGCAATAACTCTTCTAATGTCTCCTCCCACAAACATCCAACACACACACACACACACACACACACACACACACACACACACACTAGAGACTCATCTGCCTACTGTTAATGAAGGTGGTCTGTCTCCCTCTGGAAGGGTCATAGATGATGGAGTTTGGTTGCTCTCTGGTGGCATGAATGTGAAAGTACAACTGAGAGCATCGATGAAAGAATTAGTTGCAGGTTGCTTGCTGCATTATAATACTTGAAACAGTTCAGATCTGCAAGTGCATCAAGAATGCATGAAAGTTGAATGCATGAACGCATTATTTGACTTTCCCCTGTGTTTAGTTTTTTTTCCCTCAATTGTTGATTACGTTCACATTCCGCTGTTTAGCATTCATTTATAGCCTGTGTATTTAAGCCTTGTGATTGGTTCTGTTTAGTGCCCAATTGCATTTTTTCACAAGCTTGCAAGATCGTCTTTTTTGTTTTGTTTTTTAATGAAGTAAAATCAGCTGGTTCTCCCCTTCACATTTTCTTTCTAAAAATGAATTATAATATATATATATATATATAAAAGCAACAATATAAATTACCAACATTAAGTATTAAGTGTTCACCATAGATGATGGTTAATATGATATGATATATATTGAACAATAAAATTGTTATTATTAAGCCTCAATGCCATGAATTTTTATTTTTGGGAGAAACAAATATTTAAACCCATTTTTTGGGACCTTGAGGGTCCCTGATAATACATCATAAAATGATGTTATTTTACATCATACTAATAATACTAACCCAATTAGATTGCCTGAACAAAAGTGGTCTAACTGCACAATCATGCCCCGAGGCAAAAAAAAAAAGTTTTAGTACATAAATAAAATCAAAATAAACAATTAAACATTCTTATTTACATACTGATACACATGCATATATTTTTTGAAATTATATATGTAAACAAATTATGTATATATATATAAATTATTTGTTTAAATATATATATATATATATATATATATATATATAATTTCTTAATTAAGAAGATGTATGAGGTCCCAAAAGGTAGAGGGTTAAAAGTGAATTTTTTTCAGATTAAAATTATAAATAAATTTTGAATGTATATGCATTGAGTGTATATGCATTAATGTGTAAATGCGTTAATGTTTTATATATATATTATTCTTATTTTCTTAATCTTATAAATGTTCTTTCTATCATTTTGTGTATACTTGTAAGAACTATATTCTTTGGTTTTACTCACTTCGATGGAAATTCTGATTACACTTCTAAATCCTGTCTGCCAACTTGGTTAAAATATTATTTAAATCAAGAAATCTGGTAGTTAAATAATGATAATAATAATAGTTACATCCTGTAAATGTAAATGGTTTGTGATAATCAAATAATAAAACTTCTTTACGATAGAGACTTGGAGCAATACCAAACAGCACCAGCAGGGGGGACTGTTGCTCTGTCTGTGTTTGTCTGTGGTCTCGTAGTCAATGGTGTGTTACCTCATATGACCAGTGGTCACACACAGACTCAATGAACTCATATCTTGAGGAGAAAAATTAATACAGAAGACTTTTTCATAGATGAAAAAAGACACTCAACCACCAAGTGTGCGCTCGAGTAAAATCAAGAAATGGATCTTTGTGAGGCAGAGTGGTGGACGGGCTATAGGACTATATTCCTGATAGATATGCAGGTATATATGACTATTAAAAGTCTTTTTTCTTCCTCTAATTCTTTTGCTGTCTAATAGTGATGTTGGATATCTGCCAGTCAGAGTAAGTTTTAATTGTCTTTCCAGCATGTGTGTGTGTGTGTGTGTGTGTGAATGCACTCATCGTTATCACAGTAGTGTCGAAACACACAGTTCAGGTTGAAGATAAATTCGTTGTCGTTCAACCCAATTGATGATTTTTGTTCCAGCAAGGTGACAACAGAAATTTGTGTGCATGGTCATATGTGTGTGTGTGTGTGTGTGTGTGTGTTTGTGTGTGTTGGCATGTGAGTGTTGTCTTACATGAAAAAACACTGCTCGCAGAAAAGAGGATTTTTTTTCCTCAACCAATTTATTTATCCTTTTAGGCAATGTTCCCTGTTCAGAAATGCAAATTGAATCAATCTGAGTCTGACTTTTAAGACTTTCAAGTGGGATTTAATTAGAAGCCGAGGCGCAGAGTTTTAATGAGAGAGGGGGAGGAGAGAGGGGGAGCGGAGAGAGAGAGAGAGAGAGAGAGAGAGAGAGGAATGATGATGTTCTGATAGGGATCCTTTGGGAGAGGTGAAGGACACACACACACACATTTCCCTGTTCTGTTTGACCCTCTCTGCTGTCTTGACCTGTGACCTCACAGGCCGTGAGACGTGTGACGTCATTAAATGAATCAAAAGTTTACCTTCTTCACTCCAGACTGAATAGAACGTGAACTCGTGAAGCATTTCTTGCAATTAGTGAATGCAGAACTCCACCAACACACCACGTGACATCATCTTTCAATATTTCTCTCTCTCTCGACTGTCCAGAATGAGTTTTCAAGACTCACCTGCTTTAGGTTTTTAGAATGGGTTCATAGATAAACGCTTTTTAGATGTATAATATCAACATTTCAAAGACGTCTAAAATTACTGTAACTTGAACTTGTAACTTTTCAGTTAGTTCACAAATCTAGATTTTAAAAATAACTCGTATGAATTGAGCTACTTACTCTGAAGAGTGATGATGAGCGCTTTATATGATGACAATATTAAATGTATGTGTTTATTTTAGGGCTGTCAAATCCTTAACACACACACAAAGAATGCAAATAGACTACTGAAGCGCATGACAATGCATCATTTTTGTAATTTACGCCATGCAATTATGATCTAATGTGGCATTAACATGATACTCTTTATAACTAAATAAAATCATATTCAAGAATATGAATCAGTTGAATCAGCTCTAGCTAGTGGAGACGTAACCATCAGATGGGATGCAGTTCAACAATTACATAGAACATCCTAACAAAACTTACTTGAGTTGGACCTCTTATCACGCCACATTAAAATAAATTCCACCTTGGCATATGCATGTCTTGCCTGACAAGTTATTTTCATTGAAAGTCCGAATGTAATGAAGATTCATCCTATATAATTTTTTATTATTATCTATTTCAGATTACCAGCTATTTTAAATGCATGTTATAGATCCTATTGTGAATGACTAATCTGTGTATATGTTTAATGGGTATAATCTATTGATTTATTTAGACTTTGCTATCTCGCTTCTCTCTGGTGACATACGTATGCCGTCCTTTCCACATCAGTTTATCTAGTAGTTAACCCTCAGATGCTCTTCAGTCATTTCTGACCGAAAAATATCCTGTTTTGAAATTTAAATTTGAATTTGAAATTTGAAAAATCACAGCTTCATCGGAATGTTACGGAACTTGGTGACTTTTATGGCATTGGGTATGTGAACACACACACACACACACACAAAATTGAGGTCATGATCCGAGCAGGTAAAGTGGTCGTAAAAAAAAATAGTCACACTCGTGGTCTTTGGTCAAAAATGACCCCCATAGGAAATGAATGGGAAATTGGTAAAAACACACACAAAAAAATCACAATTTATATTTATTTATTTATTTATTTTTACATTTTTTTAAATAAGAAAACGTTTTTGAGATCGTTTCAACTATATATTCAAATCACACAAAAAATGTGTTGATAAACATCTGTTGAATTCTCATGCCTCTCCATAGAGAGCTGTACATGCCATCTAGTGGTTACACCATGATTCTACGCTTTTTCTCTATACTGTAACCAGATGGTGCTAATTTTCTTCAAAAATATTTTTTTCTGAAGGCCTAGACTCTATATTAAACTAAAATACTGCATAAATAATTTAAAAAAAAAAAATATATATATATATATATATATATATATATTTTTTTTCCATGGCAAAAATAGACAATAAATATTGCACAAATATTAATAAATTCAATCAAATTGTCTCAAAATACTACATTAAAAAGAATAAATATTATAGAACAAAAATAAATTGCATTGGTTTTACTGGGATGGAGGAAATTTAATTTTTAGGTGTCCGTTCACTTTTGACCGGGAAGATAACAAGTGTGACTCCAAAACGATGAGCACCTGAGGGTTAATCCCGCCCCTTGACTGCCACTCCCACAATTTAAAATCGAATTATTATTTGACGGACAGAACCAAGTCTAAACTGTCGACATTAAATATGTCAAAGCGAAAGTTCTGAATCCAGCACATGGAGTCCATCAGAAATAGAAAGGGCGTCTATCATTGTCAATTCATTCGCTTGTACATTAGAAATGCAATGTATGACGTCCTGACTCACACGACGGACTTCCTCTGAATGTGATTCAGTGATCAGATCTGTTTTGGATCACATTTACACCTGCTGACCCCTTGCCATCGGAATCACCCGAGATGGATCTTAATACACCGAGTGTAAATGAAGAAAACAACAGACAGAAAGAGGCAGTCAGGAAACGCTTAGGGAACAAGAAAATGTGTCAACCATATCAATGAAAGAACAGAACACATAAGTGAAGGAAAGAAGAGGAAATGGGTTAAGAAGGAGGGGTACTGACAGAGGAAGAGAAAAAAGACAGGAAGGGAGGGAAGAAGAGATAGACAGGCAGGCGAGGGCTTCTTTAATGAATTAATGACTCTCTCTCTCTCTCTCTACATCTCCGCATCTCAGACAAAGATGGAGGAGGGGGGGGGGGGGGAGCAGCGCCGCCGATGAAATAATAAATAAACACATGAATAAGTGAAGAGATACACATGAGGCGCAGCACTCACGCAGGAAGATGGCTGTCTCACTCTCTCTATAGTTCATCTCCTGAGTGATGGGCTCCAACTTCAAGCAGCTGGAAGTGTTGAAATATTTAGCGATCATGGGGAAAGGGTGAATGCTAATTTCGGGCAGTCTTGTGCGCCCGTCTTGCCGGGTCTCTGGTGACCTGACGCTTGGCGAAGGGGGGAAGAACTTTGGGCATGCTAACAAGACGGGAATTAACTAGCGCCCGAGCTACAAATGCACGCAATGACACGTGGAAACAGGCCACGACGGACTTGTTCTCTTGCATTAGCACTGGTTGTCAATCCAATGCTAGTTTCAGAGGCTAAATAGGGCCTGTGAAGTAAACTCCTAACACTGCCGCTATTGTTTTATACATGCTTACGTAACATCGCATGACTGTCAGGTCAACTGACTTGACACAGTTTTGGTGCGTGTAACTGGCGAGTGTGTGAATGAATCAATCAATAAGCTAAAAATCTCAAGCATAACAGTGAGATTTAGCCAGATGGCATATCAGTTGTAAAAATACAAAACAATAGCATAAACGTTGGGTTACAACCGTCTAAACGGCCTACTGCAGGTGTAGCCCTTTTATTGAATGAATGGTCCATTCAAATGAATACATTACGGTTTACTCATCCTCATGTCAATCCAGACTCATGCGACTTTATTAAGTGTGAATGTGGTTTGATGATGTCAGTGTTGCCGTTGGTTGCATCTCAACACTGTGTTTTGAAACGTGAATCAAAATCATTTTCTGCATTGGTAATTCATCAAAATAGTCTGGTTTTCCATGAAAATGTTCAAGCATCTGTAAAACAACATTGATTCGCTTTTTTGTAAGATATTAAAATTTGATGAATTAAATATATTTTTTTACCCATTCCCCTATGAAACAAAATATAAATGTGAATACTGGTATATAAAATGCAATGTATTAAAGAAGCGATATCTATATATGGGTGAAAAAAAATCAGTCAAGACAAAATATACACTTCATTTTTTAAAATGTAATAGCTTTTTTGAAGAACTTGATTAATAAATTTATCTTTCATGCGTTCACATAAAGCTGAACACATATTCATGAACTTTTATCTCACGTTTCATTAATTTATATGCATAGTTACACATTTCATATGAAAATGTGATATGTTTTCTGATAAAAAGTGTTTACTGAAAACATATATTAAGATTTTGGAATTTATATATATATGTTAAATTGTATGTTCAATAATATATATATATATATATATATATATATATATATAATAAATTAAAAGTGGAAATTCCTAATGTATTATTAAATAAAAAATATTTTTTTATATTTATAAAAAATATATTTTTTTATTATTCAATAGTAAAATATTAACACAATATATTATAATATATATATTTTTTTTTTTCGTTTTAAAAATGTTAAGTTTTTTCAGAAAAAAATGGATACTGATGATATACTGAAAAATACTGATTAAAGGGATTAAAGGGTAATTTACTAAAAATGATAATTCTATCATCATTTACACATCTTCATTTTGTTCCAAATCCAAGATGTTCTGAAACACATTAATCTATTTTTAATATTTAATTTTTTTTAGTGGGAGATTTCTCAGAATCAGATCAAGTGCAAACCTGCACAAACCTCGCTAGTTCTTGCATCTCAAGCAAACGTTTATCATATTTGATCTGCTCTATGTACACTCTCAGAATAAAAGGTACAAAAGCTGTCACTGGGGCTGGACCTTTTCAAAAGGTAAACTTTTGTATCCAAAGGCTGCATATTGGTACCTTAGTGGTACATATTAGCACCTAAAATGGACATATTAGCACCTGAAATGTACATATTAGCTTATGAAATGGACATATTAGCACCTAAAATGTACATATTAACATAAAATTCACATATTACCACCTAAAATATACATATTAGCACCTAAAATGGACATATTAGCTCCTGAAATGGACATATTAGTACCCAAAATTTACATATTATCACCTAAAATGTACATATTAGCACCTGAAATGTGAATATTAGCACCTGACATGTACATATTAGCTTATGAAATGGACATATTAGCACCTAAAATGTACATATTAGCACCTGAAATGTACATATTAGCTTATGAAATGGACATATTAGCACCTAAAATGTACATATTAACATAAAATTCACATATTACCACCTAAAATATACATATTAGCACCTAAAATGGACATATTAGCTCCTGAAATGAACATATTAGCTCCTGAAATGGACATATTATCACCTAAAATGTACATATTAGCACCTGAAATGTGAATATTAGCACCTGACATGTACATATTAGCTTATGAAATGGACATATTAGCACCTAAAATGTACATATTAGCACCTGAAATGTACATATTAGCTTATGAAATGGACATATTAGCACCTAAAATGTACATATTAACATAAAATTCACATATTACCACCTAAAATATACATATTAGCACCTAAAATGGACATATTAGCTCCTGAAATGAACATATTAGCTCCTGAAATGGACATATTAGCACCTAAAATGGACATATTAGCTCCTGAAATGGACATATTAGTACCCAAAATTTACATATTATCACCTAAAATGGACATATTAACACCTAAAATGTACATATTAGCACCTGAAATGTGCATATTAACACTTAAAATGTACATATTAGCACCAGAAACGGACAAAAGTGTACCTTTTGAAAAGGTAAAGCCCCAGTGACAGCTTTTGTACCTTTTTTTCTGAGAGTGTATATGCGTTGATGGATTTTTATGTGTGGCCTATAAAAGCCTTAATTAAATATGTTTTGAATTAAATGCATCATACAGACATCATCATAGACATAGAGTTTAATGCATTTTATTTTATTTTTTTCTATGGAACACACTGAACTTTCCTCAAAACTTCCTATTGTATTCACAGTACTAATTCATGGCATTGGAATGACATAAGTAAATGATGTCAATTTTCACTTTAGTGTGAACTATTCCTTTATTCCTGATTGTTCTTGCTCCTACACTGGCCTGAAGTGTGTGCGGTTGGAGGACACAGAGGGACAGGAAGTGCCGGGTGAGAGGAGAGGAGCGGAGGGTTGGCTTGAAGGACGGTTGGAGGCAGAGATGGAGACACACACCAGTATGTGACATGATTTACAGACGGGGTTGCTGGGAGACATCTCGCCGCGCTCTCCCCTGCCACTATAATCGCAGCGCTGTGACCGGCTCCAAAGTGTCTACTAGGGCTGCACTACCCCTCACACACACACACACACACACCCAACCAAGGAATCCAGTGTCTGTCCAATTACAGGCTGGCGTTGTCAGACAGACTCCCAAGGCTAGACACGAGAGCGAGAGAGAAAAGGAGGACCCGGGAACAATAGGAGCAGTGTGACGTGTGACGCCTTCCCATTGTTTTGGCCCTGGGTGTCCTGAGACCTACAAACACAAGTGTATTTACACACACATGTATTCATGGAATCTTACACAGATGGGAACGGGATATTTTTCCCTCGCTTTTGGTTTCTATATAAGAAGTACCAATTAAAACACATGCACATAAAAATACGTACGTCATTGCAGTTATGTTGTGGAAAAAAAACTTTTAGTATACTTTTAAAAACAGTATTGATTCTATTTTATTGAAATTAAAATGTTATTAATAATATGGTTTAACATACTGGTCACATTTTAGAGTAATGGTTTGTCATTAATGGGCAACTATACAGGAAGCAATGCAGGACAAATGAGTTGTTGGTAAAAAAATATTGTTGGTTTAACTTAAAAAAAGCAAGTAACCTGGTTGCCTTAAAATTTTAAGTTGATTGAACTGGAAAAAGTGAGTTAATACAATGAAGGAGAATGATTTAATCATCAGAAACTCAAAGTAATAAGTTATCTTAACTAAATAAATTATTTAAGTTGATTTAATATAAAAAAATAATATATAAAAATAATAAATAATTAATATATGAATATAAATCTATAAAAATAATATATAAAAATATTAAATAAATATATTATGAATTAAATTAATTAATATTATATATAATTTATTTAATATATCATTTATTATTATTTATTTATTTGTTATATTATTTATTTATTTAATAATAATTATTATTATTATTTTTTTATTTTTGTAAATATTTATTTAATATAAAAAATAATACATAAAAAATAATAATAATAATAATAATAATTAATATATGAATATAAATATATAAAAATAATATATAAAATATTAAATAAATATATTATTAATTAAATTAATTAATATTATATATTATTCAATATAATTTAATATATAATTTATTAGTATTTATTTATTTGTTATATTATTTATTTATTTAATAATAATTATTATTATTATTATTATATTTTTAAAAAATATTTATTTAATATAAAAATAATATATAAAAATAATTAATATATGAATATAAATATATAAAAATAATATATAAAAATATTAAATAAATATATTATTAATTAAATCAATTAATATTACATATTATTAATTTAATATAATTCAATATATCATTTATATTATCAGCGTGTCAGCATGGCTAGTGGTCTCTTTCCAGAGTGCAGATGTAGGACATGCTGGCACAGAAGGTGGGCTTGATCTTGACTGGAGATTAATAAGGTCACACTGCACTCTGAGGCCCAGATCTACTGTCACTCTGCATTACTGCTTCTTCTCCTGTAGGTTCTGTTAGAAATAAGCAATGCTTACATGAGCTCAGCACACATAGCCCACCCTCCATCTCCCACTGCTTCCCTCTCAATGTGTTTGTGGTAATGACTTACACATGTCTCCATTAAGGCTCTTGGCACTTGGCGTGAGCCTTTCCCACTGGCGTTAATTGATACAGCTCTTTGTGAAGAGGAGAGGGTCCACAGACCATATTATTCCAAATGCACTTTGCAAATAAGAGTAGCAACTGCGCTTCAGAAACACTATCTAATAACCATTGCAAGACAAATACTGAATTTCTTCTGTGTTCAGGATTAATGTAAGTTCAACACTTGTGAAGTCTCTTCAAGGAAGAGCAGAACACTTGCTTGACTCGCTCTTCATCAGTTTAAGTGTGTTAGAGCGCTCGTCTGAGGATCTAATCATCTGGTTCTGATTGGAGATGCAGATTAAAGGAATTACAGTCAAATCGATGCTGCATCTTTTGTGAGTGGACCATGATGTCCTGACCTCTGAGGAGACTTGTGCTGCATGCCGGCAAACACACTCTTGGGGAAATGTGACGGTTTATTTTTGCCCACACATACATACGCATATGTGTGCAATCGTGTTTCCGCGGGCCCTTTGTGAGGGCTGCTGTGGAGCCAATGGAAATGAGGTGCCCAGCTGTGTGCCAGCCGTGGCCCCCAGCTACACACAATGACCCTTGTGTGTCTGTGGAGGAACAATTCCCGTTTTACATTTTATGCATGTAGTAACTTACTGCATGGCTCTTTGGAATACTCCATGACGGCTGGCCCATCACAATATTCTGGCCATTTTTTTTTCGACAACACTAAACTGAATAACTGACCATTTTCCCACAAATTACCTTTGCTTTCCTGAATAGCTAGCATCATTTCTTATAGCTATAGCATCTATTACTTTGTGCGCTCTTTCTTCTCACATAGTAATATCAGAGAAGTACGGAGGCGTATTGCATTCACTTGAAGAAAAAAAATCTACTAACAAGTTAATTATCTCAGAATTATGAGAATTTTTCATGGAAAAAAGTTTTTGCTCTGTTTTTCTGAATTAATGAGTTAATTTTTCGTGACAAAAAAAGTTTTTGCTCTGTTTTTCTGAATTAATGAGTTAATTTTTCGTGACAAAAAAGTTTTTGCTCTGTTTTTCAGAATTAATGAGTTAATTTTTCATGAGAAATTTTTTTTTTGCTCTGTTTTTCTGAATTAATGAGTTAATTTTCATAAGAAAAAAAATTTGCTTTGTTTTTCTGAATTAATGAGTTAATTTTTCATGAGAAAAAAAGTTTTTGCTCTGTTTTTCTGAATTAACAAGTTAATTTTCATAAGAAAAAAAATTTGCTTTGTTTTTCAGAATTAATGAGTTAATTTTTCATGAGAAATTTTTTTTTTGCTCTGTTTTTCTGAATTAACGAGTTAATTTTTCATGGATTTTTTTTGCTCTGTTTTTCTGAATTAACGAGTTAATTTTTCATGGATTTTTTTTGCTCCGTTTTTCTGAATTAACGAATTAATTCAATAAAACAGAGCAAAAAAATTCGATGAAAAATTAACTCGTTAATTCAGAAAAACAGAGCAATTTTTTTTCTCATTAAAAATTAACTTAAAATTTTTTTTCCTTCAAGTGAATGCAATACGCCTCCGTAGAGAAGAGAGTTTATTGTCATTCCATCCAAATTTTTGTTTCGTTCCACTTAGTGTGCGGTACAGTTTATAAAAACTACAACAGGTGCAACACAGCACAGAAGGAATAAATGAGATATATAAAAAATAGCCATGCAATTTCAACAATCACATGATGAATCTACAGAATCTACATTACAAACATGTACATTTAGACTCAATCCTGCACACTGTAATTATTACTTTTTCTTAAAATCCCTGTTTTTCTCCAAATCCCATGAGTGTGTGTGTGTGATGTCCAGTCTCCCGCTGATGCAGCGTGTGATGATTGCCGCGCTCAGACCACCCGCGGCCCGGCACAGCGCGAGACACACGACGCTCATCTCGCGGAATCTAGCACAAGGCCTCCACCGCTACCACCGCCTCGGCCGCTGCCTCGTTTTACGCTAAATTAACCAACATAAATTGGCCGAACAGAGCAAAAAAAAAAAAACGGTTTAATGGCTAGGGGTGTCTCCTGGAAAACAGAGAGTGGGTAGAGGGAGAAAGTTTCAGAGAGGAAAACAAGACCAAACCAGAGCGAAAGATCGCTCGTAAAGTTAAAACCAAAGCCAGACGGAACTGAGTGCTCCGGCTTTCAGATATTCCCTTTGAACACAGAAATTCTTTCATAACTAGAGACTTTTTTTGGATTATTTTTGGGGCCTGAGAGCATTGCAAGGAAGAAATAAAGCCACATGCACAAGAATAGAAGGAAATTGTAAAGACAACAACAAAAAAGGAGTAACTTGTGGCAAATAGTTAGTTGGAGGAGCAATGCAAGATATTGGATTCGTTGGATATCATCACCAACCCAGTGCGACACAAGAGTTTAAATAAAGTCTCAGGATGAGATTCAGACTACTTTAGAGTCATTCAGGAGATTAATTTAGTTCACCTGCATTATGAGAGTCCAAGAGAGTCCTTTTCTTTCCAGCAGATCTTGGTCTAAATGAACCTTTGGTCTAATAAAACATCGGTTCCTAGTTGACCGTTCTCTGAGATTTGTTTTCATGATAATCGAATGTAAAGAGTTTTATCTCTAAAACTATTTAGCGTATAATGCAAGTAATGGGGGCATATACTAAGTAAAAAGAAATCGCTAGTTTATACCACTAACAAGGCTCAAAATAGCCCCACACTAATGAGGGTCCGTACATGCAAAACGAAGCATTGAGAACTTTGTAAGTGAATAAGAGATACTTTATAAAGACAGTTCACTTCAGCTATCTTAGAAAATAGTCTCGATAAGTCGATCCCCGAATGCCGTTCAGCTCACTCAACATGTCGTTCGTGGTTTGATTTGTCGTGACTGTCTTCCAAAGATGGCACCTGCCTAAATACACGAAGTGAACTGTCTTTATAAAGTCTATATAATTCTTATGTTGAATGGGAATGGGAATGAGACGCTGCGTCGTTCCGCCACACTCCCGGGCCTATCTTCAGGCCTATCAGAAGCTGATGCTCTTGTGTTTTTGGGGTGTTTTAGTTTCCTGGCCAATGACGTCTCTCCATTGGACTGATTCCATAAGTGGTTCATGACACACAACGCAGGGGCATTCCCACAGCGTTCAACGCAGCGTCTCATTCCATATCAGGGAACTTACATACATAACCAAGATGTTTATAAGAAGTTATAGCCTATGTATGTAAAACCATGTGAAAAAAGTACTGAATCAAAAGAGTAAACACAACTACAAGCCAAGAATACTTCAAATACATAATTATAATTTTCAGTACAAGTATCGGTCAAATATAGACTTTCTCTGTCAGCGTAAATCAAGTATACATGTACGTAAAGGAGCCATATGTAAGATTGTGGCCAAAACTGGTACTGCAATAAACTTTTAAATTACTGTAGAGCGGTGTATATATTTATCGATACAGCCGCTATGTCATCGTCCAGCTCAGTTCAGTCTCATACAATGGTGTCAATGCAGGCAGATAATATTAGTGTAGAATATCAAGTAACTAAGCAAGTCAACAAGCACGGATTAACATTCTAGCAAAATGCTAACGATATTGAATTAGATTAAAGCCAGCAATGTCAGATCAATGTGACAGTCAATATTAGATAATATCCAATATACGTATTAAAATGTATTGCGCAATATAAATGAAAACAACAAACAAAACAAAGCTATACAGAGCTACAAATACAATTCACTCAGGCAACAGTGAAAACTACGGTGGCGTATTGCATTCACTTGAAGAAAAAAAATCTACTCTGTTTTTCTGAATTAATGAGTAAATTTTTCATGAGGAAAAAAGTTTTTGCTCTGTTTTTCTGAATTAACGAGTTCATTTTTTATGGGAATTTTTTTTTGCTCCGTTTTTCTGAATTAAAAAAATTTCCATGAAAAATTGGAAATTAATGAGTTAATTTTTCATGGGATTTTTTTTTGCTCCATTTTTTCTGAATTAAAAAAATTTCCATGAAAAATTGGAAATTAACGAGTTAATTTTTTCATGGAAATTTTTTTTTGCTCCGTTTTTTCTGAATTAAAAAAAAGTTCCATGAAAAATTAACTCGTTAATTCAGTAAAACAGAGCAAAAACGTTTTTTTCTCATGAAAAATTAACTTGTTAATTCAGAAAAACAGAGTCAATTTTTTTTCTTCAAGTGAATGCAATACGCCTCCGTAGAAAACGACCGTCCGGTATATTTCCGAGAAGTACATAAAAGTATCTGGTGAACTAACTATATTTAAGTGTGTTTACGTTCCACGGAGCATCAGTGATCGGAGGTGGTGTACTTGTATACCCATGTGCATGACCATCACAAACACATGCTATAACCCCTCCGCCGACTGTCTGTATGCCAGTCATGTTCAGAGAGTGAGTGAGGGGGTGGCAACTCCTTTAAAAATGTGGGAATGAGGGCACACACACACACACACACACAGAGAGAGAGAGAGAGAGAGAGAGAGTCTGGGCCTCTGCTTTCACACATTCCAGTTGAGGGCATATTGAGCTCATTAACATTACTAACTAACAATGCCTCTTTGTACTGGCAAATGGGGTTCGAGAAGGCGCCAAATTGCCTCAAGTGTCTTAGTGTGTGTGTGTGAAAATGCTTGGGTGTGTGGTGTCTTCATTTGTGTGTTTCTGTAAAGGGGGAGGGGTGGTAAGATGTATATCATGTTACACAGACGTGAATTAGCGAGTGGGGTTATGATACTGCCGTGCTAGTGTCTGATTCTCCCAGACGTCTCTGTGATTTAACATTTACAAGTTTCTTCGTATACTGTATGAGAAGCATTTATGATTTCAGTAAACAAAATATGAACATTTGGTCAATAGTTATGTTTCGAGTTTGTCATTTTTACTGAATGACATGAGATTTGGGAGCTACAGTACAGGAGAGTGGGAGATTTTAGGAGAATAACGACTTAAATTTCAGTCTGTTTCTTAGAAAGCAATCAAAAAATATACAGTTAGACTAAATCTAAAATATTCTAAACTGAACGTTTTGAAGATGAACGGAGGTTGGAAAGACATGAGGGAGAGTCATTAATGACATCATTTTCATTTTGGGGTGAACGAACTCGGTAACACTTTACAATAAGGTTCATTAGTTAACATTAGTTGTATTTACTAAACTAACCATGAGCAATACATTTGTTACTGGATTTGTTCATCTTTGTTAACGTTAGTTCATGAAAATCCAGCTGTTCATTGTTTGTTCATGTTAGTTCACGGTGCAACAAGTATTAGTAAATGTTGAAAATAACATTAACAAAGATTAACAAATGCTGTATATGTGCTATTCATTATTAGTTCATGTAGTTAACAAATGTTAACTAACGAACCTTAATGTAAAGTGTTACCACAAACTCTTTAAATGAATATGATGCAATCATTTATTTGAACTCCTGTCTAATCTGTCTGACTGACTTTCTTTTGTGAAACTTGAGTGTGTTTTGAAAGTTTAAAATTTTATTATACAGTTCATGATAAAACATAATTAGTATTTGTCAATAAAAAAAGATAAAATTATATTTTAAAAAGTAAGGTAAGAAGTCCTCTAAAAAGTATAATATATTACATATATAGAAATATAATTTTTTATTATTATATCACATATTTTAGTAGTTATCTTATATTAGGTATCATTTGAAAGCTTACGAACTCAGAATTCATCCTGCGAAAACCGATTTGAAATTGGATGTTGCATTACCATGGAAACGGTATTTTTTTTAATTAGGCCCCTCCCCTTTTGGGCATCATCTTTTATAATTTATTATGAAAACCTTTTCTAATCTTGACAAAACACATATTGTCAGAAAGGTCTGAGTCTCAAGGTTCCATATTTAGTGACAGAAGTGATATTTGGATAGAAATTTATTAATTTTTGTTATGGCGAAATGCATACAATTAAATTCAATGCATTCAAAGGCACCCGGTGGCTATTTTTGGTACTACACCTAAACAAAATCTCATGGGAACTTCAATTTTTGTGATTTCAACTTCAATTTTTGTGATATCGACTTCAAATTTGGAGCACAACTTGCTTAGATATATAGCTTTCATTTTATAGTAAAACATATTTTGTAAAATATTAAAAAAATATATATATTAATAAAGAATATTTGATTTACTGTAAATCATAATTTCCATAACTTTTTCAAACTTTAATTTTTTGAAGTGCTTTCACTTTAGTAATAATCTGCAGATTGTTTTCTTTAAAACAAGACCAAACGTAGGTCTATATTCCAAAGCATTCTTCAATTACAACCATTTAAGTTTGTATGTCAATGATCAAAAAGGTAAAGGGTTAACTGATTCAGGCTTTATATTAGAGCTGATTTTAAGAACATCATCCAGTTTTCTTGCACAAATAGTCAGCCTTACTAATAGACTTACAACTTAAATCTCCCCTGTCTCTTCATCTATCCAGAGTGTCCGTCTTTAATTTGTTCTTCCACACATGCTTCCCTCCGGCTCATGCTTGCATCTTTTCCCAGCCGTGAGAGAGAGAGAGAGAGAGAGAGAGAGACCGGGTGAGGAAGGAAGAGGTTAAAACAGGCCGTCTTTCAAACGCTCTTCATCGGCTGCTGGCCTGCATAATTTATGGGCTTGTTACTGTAATCAAAAATTCTTATTTATTTGGAAGGGTTGTTGGGGTAGGGGGTAGAGAGAGGAGAGATACACACACACACACACACACACTTCCCTGTGAGCCTCCAGCTTTTCATGTGAAACGAGGTGCTGCTTTGTTGTCCCCTGGGTGGGTCCCACAGCGCACAAAAACAAAGACACATGCATTCCCAATAAACTCTCACATACGGCACATGCATATTAAAATTACTTCTTTAAAAAATCTTGAAAAAAAACTTTATGATGGATGCAGTGCAGTGCAATGTCTGTCCCTCAGGGCGGGTCCGACCGCTCGCTGGCAAACACACACATGCACAGGCAGAGACAGAAACTTAGTGATTAGACTGACTCCAACCACACACACAGACGCATGAGCAACGCCACCGGAAAGAGAAGTGTCGCCCATAAGTCAACTCGCTGTCATTCCTCAATCCGTATCATCAAGACAAAACAGAATCACAAACGTGGGTTCGATCTTACAGTTCTGACGAAAAAAAGTTTCCCAACGCCCGGGAAACTCCGGCGGAGAGGTTTGGCTGGATTTCTGGCCACTACGGTTGTGTCTGCCCTCCAGTGTGGTTTAGTGGAGTGAAAATAAAGGGAGATTGAGCATGCACACTGATACGTGTGCTTAGTTAATGAATTTACCTGGTGTCCCAGAAAAAAGGGTTGCATATATGTAGCATAGAGTTCTTTACTCAACCTCAAAGGGCATTTTATGCTAAAAAAGGTTCAATAATGACGAGAAAGAACTATTGGCACAAAGGTTCTTTAAAGGCTATTATTCATTCATATATTACATTATTCTGCAACACCTAACTCAACAAAGTTTATTAAACTAAATATTTACAGAAATAAAACAGAAGATTGATTGAATTGGATTAATCAGCTCCTCTTTTACCTGACAGATTTCAACGGATCCTTTTTACATTTACAGTTTACATTTTAAGAGAGAGAACATTAAATTAATAAATTACTTCGGAAATGAAAATGTCATTAATTCAAGTATAGTTTTGGAAGGTTATTTATGTATAAAACCACCTTTTAATGTTAATTCATGATAAAGTAGCCTTTCATATTTAAATGTTTTCTGCCGTTAGATATGCGAGGCAAAATTGGAATCAATCAACTAAAATGCCCAGTGTTTCAACACAACTTCTGCTTATCAGTTTGAATGCATAGCTAAATGGCATATTATGTGACGATGGATAACTTAAAAAAGAGCCGCAACCAAATTAAGAACAGATTAAGCCTTTAGTGATTCCAATTCAAGTAAGAGTTTATGGACAGTTGAAGATGGAAATAATGTTTTGGCCAAAAAAAATGCAGTTTTCTGGGTTATGGGATGGAATATATACGGTTTGTACAGTATAAAAATCATGTAATTGAAAAGTCCTCATAAAGCATGAAAACCCAATGTGTGTGTGTGTGTGTGTGTGTGTGTGTGTGTGTGTGTGAAGTGTGAAGTGATCCACCCAGACTGTGGTGGCTTCCACAGAGATGAGTATATGGAGCATCTCACATAGCTGAAATCTTGTAAAGCACTGTGGTTCAAACCAGCGTCTCAAACACTGACCTCAGGCCCATGACAGTCAGAAGGCACTTATCTCTTCCCGAAACTCTGTCAAACCTCAGAAGCAGAAACATTAGGACCAAAAACATTAGTATTTCAAGCGCTGTCAACACAAGCACTGCTAAAGGCGCAGGTCCATCACATAATCAATGTGTGTGTGTGGATGAACAGTGTTTCAACTATTTTTTTGTGTTGTGTTTTGGGTGCTTATTTCTTTGGTAAAGGAATGTTCTAGGTTAAATACAAATTCTAGATTTTCAGCAGTGACCGTCAACGTCAAATCAAAGCCACTTGAAGACAAGCCTACAAAAGCCGCAAGCCTTACCTGAAAATAGGGAAGGAGACAAGAGGACATTTTTATGTCAATGGAGGAGAGGCTCCACAACGCTGAATAAACCAATATATATATATCCTTGGAAATTTCAATTAGATATAAAAATTACTGAACTAGAAATCTGCAGAAAACTACCCACTGTAGCCCTCAAACCGTCTTCAATTTATAGCCCTTAATCCTGTAATTGTGGACAAATGTGGGAGTGATCCTAATTTTTATTGATTAAATGTTATATCACTGTCTTCCATAAAGTTTTTTTTATTTTGGGCATATTTTTGAATTTATTTACTTTAAAAAGTACCACATTTTTGTATGTAAATTATTTCTATGTAAATGAATTTCTTATGTAATTGTATTTTTTTTTAAACACATTAAAATATCATTCCAATAAGTTCTTAGAGCTGAAACCTAAATATGAAGTGACTTTACTGTCTTATTTTGGCCCATTTTTTTATGAATTTTTTTTTTAATTATTTTTATCAGAACAAGGTACATTGACAGTATTCAGTGACTGACATAACACTATTACAGGTTTTGCTTTTGCAAAATTTCTACCCACCCATTCCCATCCCGGCATAACTAATCCAAAAAAAATAATAATAAAAAAAAATAAAATAAAAAAAATCTGGGTGCCCATTTTTGAACCAAATACAAGATTAAGGAGTTGTTTTTTCACTCACTTAAAATTGTAGAATTGAGTCAAAAAAAAATGTGTGTGTTCAGGAGGCAAACTTAGGAAAAGTAGCCAAGTCTTGAACCGCTCAGATCAAGGGAAGTATTTTTTAAAAATAAATCAAAGCTATTTTGCCCACATTTGTCCAGAATACAGTTTTAGGGTTAAAGCGAGTTCATCCTAAAATAAAATTTAAAGAATGAGTGCGAGAGGGGATTTTTTTTATTTTTCCTTTGTGGTTGATAAAAGAAAGAAGGGCAGACAGCATTACAACAACACCAGGGTGAGTAAATTACGACTAAATTTTCTTTGTGTATATTATCAGCTCTATATAATATATACGCCTCCTCTCGCACTGATTGGGTAGATTATCTGAATATGCTCCTCTCGAAGTCTGCTAGTAAAACATAATTTTAGATTAAACGACCCGTTTAGCTCTCGTCCGTTACATGTGTTTCTCTCCATCAGGTGTTTTTGATGTGGTGGGTGTGAGAAAGATTTCAATCTGTTTGATGGATATTTTGAAAGTTGCATTTAAGATCAGGGGAGAGACACCTTGCTCAGCCTCTTAGATTTGATTTCTGTGTTCATGAGTGTGTGTGTGTGTGTGTGTGTGTGTGTGTCAAAGACATTTGAAACCCAAAGGCTTTATGCTTCACATCAAAAGCAAAACATTTGAAGTTCTCAAACAGGAATCTTTCAGCTGAGTTTTTCCCAGTCTCTCTCTCTCAGACACACACACACACACACACACACACACCAAGTGTTAAAGCAGCAGCCGGCTTACAGGTCCAACAAATACTGTACACAGCTGGCACAATTACATTGTCAAAATTTTAAAGTTGTGAAAAGATTGTGATAATGTTTTTACCCTACATACTTAATGTGATATTGTTAGCATTCAAATATTGGGTGTTTTACTTACTTTTGTTATTGATAACATTATGACATTGTTAGTATGTCTCTTTGCAATATTAAAACTCATCACCACATCCAGCCTGGATCCACATATGTACACGGAAAGACAGAATGAGTAATGAACATTAAATATCACAGGTTTAGGTTTTACCATATGTGTTTGAATTCAGACTATGTCATACATTATTCATCTGAGAAACTGGCATAATACACATTCTCTGATTATCAACTAGTTTTTGCTAATCGTAATTGTAATTATTTGTGCTCAAATACATTTGAAAATGCCAAAGTTAAATGTAATTTGTTATTGTTACCTAATGTAATTTGTACATGCAAGTAAAATTTGATATTGGCTTACGACCAGATATTTTAACACATTATCAGATTTTTAAAAATTGCTTGTCTCCATTTTTCAAAACTCAACACACACAAAAAAAGATAATTTATTATTTTTTTACTTTTTTTTTCTAGCAAAAAAAAGGCACCTCACAAAATGATTTCAGACAGACTTTTGAGGAAGCATAACGGTTTAATGATCTACTGCAAAATAGAGAGAGCTTTGGTGAAAACTAAGCGAATATTTATTTTTTACAATAGTAATTTCTGCTGAAAAATTACATCAAAAGCAGAAAACGTTCGACAAAAATGTACATTAGCTACACAAACTGGCCACGAACCGCAACTTTTAGACGCCATATTTATTTTTCTGGCTCATCTGTCAAAGAATATATCAAAGAGAGTGAAGTCTTCATAATCCTGTAATTGTGGACAAATGTGGGCACAGAGGACTCAGGTGTGATCCTAATTTTTATTTATTATAAATGTTATATCACTGTCTTCCATAAAGTTTTGTCTATCCATTTATGGTGTTTTTTTTTAATTTTGGGGGTATTTTTGAATTTATTTACTTCAAAAAGTACCCTATTTTCTATGTAAATTATGCTTATTTTTGTTATATTTAAAACAAAAAAAAATTAACCACATTAAAATATCATTCCAATAAGTTCTTAGAGCTAAAACCTAAAGATGAAGTGACTTTGCTGTTTTATTTTGGCTTATTTTAGAATGCTCTAAATTACAGTTTTTCCCATTCATTCATTTCCCATTCTTTTTCAAAATTTCCACCCACCCATTCCCATCCTGGCATAACTAATCTCTCCCCAAAATTAAAAAAAAAAAAATAAAAAAAATAAAAAAATAAAAAAAAATAAAAAAAATCTGGGTGCCCATTTTTGACCCAAATATAAGATTAAGGAGTTTTTTCACCCACTTAAAATTGTAGAATTGAGTCAAAAAAATGTGTGTGTTTAGGAGGCAAACTTAGGAAAAGTAGCCAAGTTTTGTACAAGCCTCAGATCAAGGGAAGTATTTTTTTTAAAAATAAATCAAAACTATTTTGCCCACATTTGTCCAGAATACGGTTTTCGGCTTAATGTCTAAAAAAAAGACCCGAGGCCCGGATCACAATCACGTGAAAATTGTCTCGAAGCCCGGCCCTAGAAGTCGGGGCCCGTTGGACTCGGGCTGAAATGCAGGCCTCTAATCGTAACGAGGAGGGACACATTTGTATGCCAGGTGTGTACAGGAAGTGTACTTGTAAGCGCACATTCTTTCTTCCTCTCAAGGGCAAACATTCCAGAAATACCCCTCAAAACACAGCAGACATTTCTTTGGCTCTTAATTGCCAAACTTCCAGTGAGGTGTGACTCGTAGGCCAGTGCGTCTGAATGAAGCTAGCCGTGATGTGTGTGTGCAGGTGGTGAAGACAGTGTATGTTACACCCATCACACACCCCCGCCTCCTCTCACTCCCCCCCCCCGACTGCCATCGCACCAGCGTGGGGTGGTAATTGATTCTCCTCATGCCATTAGTCTTTGAGACAGAGATGCACCAACGAGGGAGGGTGCTGTCACTTAGAGCTGAGAACGCACACACACACACACACACACACACATCACTTGTGTCCGCCAAGGTCTAGGGAATCAAGGACAAAGTATAAACACACATGCAAAATAAATACACACAAACACATTTCCATAAAAGGGAAAAACTGTAATATTAATATTTTTAATGCAAAAACTCCAACAAGAAGTTGAAGCGTGGCTGAAATGTAGAGGTTGCCAGTATACAACACCCATTTATATAGCCACACACACACATACACATATATATATATATATATATATTAGGCCTGTCAAAACGATTAATCGCGATTAATCGCATCCAAAATAAAAGTTTGTGTTTACATAATATATGTGGGGGCACTGTGTATAATTATTATATATATATATATATAAAACACACATGCTTGTATATATTTAAGAAATATTTTCATGTATATTCTGTATATAGATTTATATATAATTTATATTATATATAAATATAAATATTTTATATATAAATACTATTTTTTTCTTAAATATACATGCATGTGTGTTTTTTATATATATATACAAAATAATTATACACAGTGCACCCACATATATTATGTAAACACAAACTTTTATTTTGGATGCGATTAATCGTGATTAATCGTTTTGACAGCCCTAATATATATATATATATATATATATATATATATATATATACACACACTAGGGCTGGGAAAAGATTAATCGCATCCAAAATAAAAGTTTGTGTTTACATAATATATGTGGGTGTATAATTATTTTGTATATATAAATACACACATATGCATGTATATATTTAAGAAAAAATGTGTTATTAATATATCAAATATTTATATTTATGTATAATATTAATTTTGTATAAATATATATAAAGTATATACAAATATTTACATGCATGTGTGGGTATTTATATATACAAAATAATTATACACACTACACACACATATATTACGTAAACACAAACTTTTATTTTGGATGCGATTAATCATTGCCCATCCCTGGGCTAACTGGACCATGCTAACCCTAAAGTTTCAAGGGATCAAGAGACACTACCACACCAAAAGATACTGATCAGGTTACGCCCATCCTCACCACTAGCAATCTCACAATCAGTCATTAACATTACTGTTTCCATGACAACACATTGTCATTAGTGCAACTGCCTGTAGAGCAATTATCATCATCACAATCGCTGTAACTAGCAGTCGTAGTGACCGTGTTCACTGTCCGTCATGTCGCCGGCCGCTCTGGTTCGCTCGTGAAGTCCTTCACACACTCCCGCATAGATCATTTAAAGTTGCCCATTAATTGGAGCCGCAACTCTTTTCTTTATCTATTTTTGTTTGGCTGTTGACCAACGTGAGCATGGTCCTCGATTGCCCGCGTCTTTGGGTCGACTAATTAAGACTCCAGAGAGCCGCTAATTGCCGTTGCGTGCCTCTCCGTGAAACGAGAGAACTTCTCTCCTGTTGCTGCTCAGGAAAGTGAGTGCGAGAGCGCGGCGGAATTAAAAGGCTTATGTAAGCGTGTGGTGGAACTATTAAATACCAAGCAACCCTCTTTTTTTTGTCTTGTGGGGAACTGCCACTTGATTTAATAGGGCTCATTAAAAGTGCATATCACATATAGAGCCTCTCCCAACTTGACACGCACATATGCATACACAACTTCAGAGGAGCACAACACGAGGGAACGTGCAATAAAAGGTCTGGAAGCTGGAGTGGGGAAGATGCGGACATGTAAACTCGGGCAATGGATATTTGAGAAGATACTAAATGCATTAACCCTCTGGGGTTGTTCGGCCCACATGGACCCGAAGAATTTAAATAATATTTTTTTTTTTTTTTTAAATCACAGCTTCCTCGAAATGGTCCGAAATTTGGTGACTTTGTTGGTATTTGGTATTTGAACACCCCAAAAAATTGGGGACAGGATGTGAATAGTCCAAGTGGTTGTAAAAACAATAGTCACACTTGGGGTGTTCGGGTCCAAATGGACCCACATGGAAAATGAATGGGAAATTGGCAAAAATGTGAAAATACTGAGTTTTTTTTTGTGCGTACAATCTACAAATCAGCCACGATCTTGAAAAAAAGCACACAACAGTGAAGGGGTGAATCTATAAAACATCAAGAGTGCAAAACAGACACACACACACACACACTTTTGTACACAAACACACCAAAAAATTCAGATTATACATGTGTTTTGCATTTTTAAAATGCTCAGTTTGTCCACTAGACGGCATCCATCTCATTTCAAAAATTGCTTTTATGAAGCTTAGGCTTGACTCTAAAATGAAATACAGCTTTAAAAAAAAAAAATTAAATATTTTTTCTATTATGTTCAATGGGGGGAAATTTTGTCATAATTATTGCATTAATACTAATTATATATTTTTTTTTAATTTTTGAAATTTTCTCAAAACACCCAAAAAGAAAAGAAAAAATATTATAAAAAATTAGTAAATCATGATTATTATTTTATTTTTTTTTTTTAATATGAATCCCACTCTTTGGGTCCATTTGGACCCGAACAACCCGAGTGTGACTCTGAAACGAACAACCCCAGAGGGTTAAAGCCTAAAACCAAAAGTAAAGAATGCAATTTCAATTTATTTTCAATTATTTTGAATTGAAAACTGCGCATCAGTTACAGGCTTTGTATTGTGACTATGTTTGACTGCATGGTCCCTGTTAAATAAATGAATAAATAAATAAATATAACTTCTATTTCAAATTCTAGAAAAACCATCCCTTGCCTTGCCTTTCGTTACGGTGCGTGTACACTGGCGCAGATAGTTTTCAATTAATTCTTATGGAAGTTGGATGCATTTTCATGTCTATGTTCAAAAAAACCTTGATTTCAAACAGATTTTGTGAATCTTAGACGAGCAGACAGTCTCACAGCTACAGTAATTCAGGGCCATTAAGTCAATACAGAGCAGATCTAGGGCTGGTCAAACAAACACAGCAATGTACAGAGGCACAACCCGCCAAAGTCTTAGCTATAGTTAAATTATGCTGAAACAGGGAGACATATTTTAATATTAACACAAAAATGAGACACACCAGCTTTAAAGATTGTAAACATATTAATATATAAACCACTGGCATTGGTAAATGCAAGAAAAAGAGAGCTGGACGTGCATGAGAGAAAAAAAAAAGTATAGAGACAATCACGTTATGAACAGGAATCAGACCATTATGAGAACAGGCACATATATGCAGATATCCTTGAAGAAACGGCTACACTTCAAACGCTGTACTTACGAGGCTCAGTAAAAGGACCCGAAAGAAATCGAAGGAATGAGAAACAAAACAAAAAAGGGGGGGAAAAAAAAATCAGGAAGGCCTGGAAATGAGTCCAACTCATGCATAACTTCAAACGCACAGTCTTCAAAGTTGCATAACATTAAAAGGCAAGCGTTTCTCTCACTCTTTCTCTGTGCATGCTCAACATCAACATCAAAACACATACAGAGGGCGAAGCCTCGCGTCTCATCACTCCAACTCACTCACACACTCGCAGTCCTTCTCAAACTACTTCTGATACACACACACACACACACACACAGTCTTTAGCAAGTCCCATTTCCTTCTTGTCCTTTTGGTCCATCTGTTTTGTCCCATTCCAGTGTTTTGATTGTGGAAATTTGACTTTAGAGATTAAATTGTTACCACTTGTTTGTTGGCATGATTGATGATGACAGTTGTTTCAGCCAATAACAGATGATCTTTCTTATTTTGCACCCAAAAAATTCTCTAAATACTCTATTGAAGCATAACAGTTAATAGTAGAAGACAATGACAGTTTTGCAAGATAGCAGGAGATCATTTTCACACCAAGTTCACCCAAAAATGGCAGCCCACGTCCATGTCGGTTCTGTTTTTAATTGTAATGATGTAAGTAAAACATGAAACAAATGAAGAAAGACATGTACTTAAGGAGAAGGGCTCTGATTGGTTGGTGTGTTGTCTTAGCTTAACCTCAAAATAGATACATGGGGGTCACACTAGTATGGCTACATCCATATGCACGTGTAAACTCACACTTGTCGTCACATGCACATCAATTAGTGCCCGCTAAATTAAACATAAAACACTTCAGAAAAGCACCATCCACCCACACAGGTTCTCGTACTATCACACACAAACCCACATACAAACACACTCATGGCCATGAGCAATGAAAGCGAGGTGTTTAAAGGTGTGTTCATATTACAGTGTCAGCTTTTCAACATGCTAACGGTCAGGACTGATTCATTAACACGAGTCATATGTATTTGTTCACATGTGCTTGGTACACATTCTCCTCAAATGCTGTAAATCTACTAGTCGATGCGTATATGTGAGCTTTTGTGTGTCACGAATAAAATGAATCTGAAGTGTTTTTATTTATTAGTTTTTTTGCAGTTTTTTTTAACAAAGCAAAATATGAAATGTTGCTAGGCAACCAGCTGAAATAAAAGATGTTTTATTGTATTTCAATGATCCTTAATTTTATTTAAAGTAGGGAAATGCTTTTGCTTTGTTTTATTTAAGGTAGCTAATGACAATCTCACCCTGCTTCAAATTTATTAAAAAATAAAATAAATTTGTAATTTAAGTCAGCGTGTCAGTGGATTTCTTCCTCAAGTCTCTCATTGTGAGTTTTTATCTCACTAATGATTGGAAAACCAGGAGTAAAGCTGTAAGAAAAAGTGTATAATATTCATTGTTTTTTTTTTAATTGTAATGTAGCCGTTTGATGTTATATCATCATTACTTTTATTAGCATGCATATTATTGTTATATTGCATATATTATATTATTATTAAATAAATAATAATAATATAATATTAATAATAATATAATTATTATATGATATAATAATAATATAATATTATTATTACATATTTTATATTATTATGCACATTATTAGCATGCATTTATTAATCTTCATTACTGAACATTGTTTGTTCGTGAGAACTGCCGTGTTGACATCATTAATTATTGTAAAGTGCTGAAAATAGTGTCTTTTCTCCAGAAATATTGTAACCTCAATCAGAAACGGATTCATTTCTAATGTCATAAAGTCATCCTGTGGTGAATATAAAGCTTTCAATGTTGTTTATATATTAGTCAGTCGTGATGTTTTTAATAAGCTTTAAAACAAACCATGTACAAATTGATAGTATTTTCTCCTGAAAACTGCAGTGAACTAAAGACAGTCTCAAAAAAGTGGGTTAAAAATCGCTGGTGTTTCTGACATCTCAAACTACCTTGTAATCAATCACGTCAACGTGTGATCGTCAACCTGAGCAAGTGTGAGTGAGTGGAGGCGGGGCTAATTTGCATATTCATAGAACCGCATATACTAAATGAGGCAAGGGTGTATATTTACATTCAGGCTATACTCACTCACACGTCGGGGTTTCACATCTTAGCCGACTTTCCAAGACATTTTTAGACTTTTTAAACTTTTTTGACAAGATTTTTAAACTGTATATTGTAATTTACATAATATTATAATATTCTAAATTTATCTCCTAACCTTACCCCAAAAACTTTCTGCATCTTTAGACTTTCAAAAAACATCACTACTTATAATTAATAAGCTGTTTTCCTTGTAGAGATCAAAAAATGTCCCCACAATGACGAGGATTTCAGATATTGCCATTTTTATTGTCTCCATGGTGTGAGGTTTACCTGAACCACAACACACACACACACACACACAGCCCAGAGGATACTCTGGAATGCAGACTCCTCTCGTGGTGAATAATATTAAGTGTCATATCATGAATAAATCAGCAGACGTGCATCAGTGAAGTGACAAACACAGATTTTTCAGAACACACATAGGCAAATGTTAGGGTGAGGGCAGTGAAAGCAGGAGAGAGGTCGACGGGCAGAATGAGGTCAAGATGGGGGATGGAATAAAGGACAAGAGGAAAAGGAAACAACTAGAAAGCACAATAAAAATCAGACATATTTCTAGGAGAGTTTACAATAATGTTCCCATAAGTATGAGCTCTTGTCAAGATAGGAAAGTACTCGGTTACTAGCGTAATCTCAGAACTGAGGGAACGAGTACTGAGTAACATCTCACGCTGGGGAAAATCTCTTTTCCACGAGATATTGAAGCCAAAAAATTATCCTTAATTTTAATTTAATGTAAAACGGTTTAAAGGTTCTGTCATACTGTGTATCTTACGATAGTGGAACACAACGTAAAACGCCGTGCGTGCAGTGATTCAACACCAAAGTCCCAAAGGGCAAGTGCCCAGTGGATAAGACACATGCCTTTGGTGTGAGAGACCCGGGTTCGAATCCACTGTGAGAGCCCAATGTGTCCCTGAGCAAGACACTTAACCCCTCGTTGCTCCAGAGGCGTGCGACCTCTGACATATATAGCAATTGGAAGTCGCTTTGGATAAAAGCATCAGCTAAATTAATAAATGTAAATGTAAATATAGTGCATAATCACCATGGACTCACAGAGGCTAGCAGCATCATTCCCAATACATTAGCAACCAAAGGGCCTAATCACTGCCACAGTGTCACAAAATGAAAATTCAGCCTGAACTAAATAACAGTATGGATATTATTTTGCCCTTGGGAAAAAAAGTTGGTCGTTTTTTTTTTTTACCTTCAAGTATTAGTCCAATCATAGAAATTTAAATAAGAATTTTTTGCAAATTTCAATTTTGGGGTAAACTAACATGATTTTCAAATGCTTATACTAATAGGAGCACAGGAGCTTATTTTAAAGTAAACAGGTAAAGAACAGATGCACTTACTAAACATGACTTGAAGACTTGAAGTCATCATCGGCATCGCCTCCGAGCATGATGGGTAGTCCTCGAATCACGGGTTCAGACGCTGGGCTGACTTTAGAGGAAAACAAGAAGTTCCATTAGAACAACTAATCAATATATTTGAAGAACTTTTATGAGAATATACCATTGAATGCTGACAAAATGAAATGCTAGTTTTGTCCATTTCAATCTTAACCGCTCTATTTCATCAGAAATAATCTTAAAACAGGGCTTTAAGTGCAAATAAAATACCGCACTAACCCTTTAATATACTCTGACCTCTTCTCTCAACTGAGAGAGCACATCCTGCATTATTTTGTATTATAATGACCATTTAATATTAGCCTGGAGTTGTTTAAAGCCCTTTGAATAGTTTGTACTGAAACTGTCTTTTGGACCCCATTGAAGTCCATTATATGGAGAAAATCCTGGAATGTTTTCATCAAAAACCTTCATTTCTTTTCGACTGAAGAAAGAAAGACATGGACATCTTGAATAACATAGGGGTGAGTAAATTATCAGCAAGTTTTTTTAAAGTGAACTACTCCTTTAAGGTAATTCTCTTCACCAAAACACCAGCTGATTAAAAGTCATTGCAAAAAGTGAAGTTAGTTCTAACAGCTACATAAATATTTTGTGTCCAATACAAGGAAATACATGTTTAGTTGTCACTTTTTGATTTTGAGGCCGAACTTAAGTAATGCCGAATGAATTTGACTGAACTAAAGCAACGAAACAAGATGTTGAGTCGAGACTTGAGAATGTTTAAATAAATGATAAAAACATCAGTTTGTGAACAGCAGGTGCATTCTCAATGAGGGCCACAGGGTGTAGATATAGCTTCTGTAGATGAGCACCAAGATATGACCGGCTCGGCGTCTACTACGTGTGTGTGTGTGTGTGTGTGTGTGTGTGTG
This sequence comes from Cyprinella venusta, assembly GCA_038021265.1. Classification (NCBI taxonomy): domain Eukaryota; kingdom Metazoa; phylum Chordata; class Actinopteri; order Cypriniformes; family Leuciscidae; genus Cyprinella; species Cyprinella venusta. Next base: position 558,426 of record CM075878.1, read on the forward strand.
ACCGACAGACTGCAGGTTAATCCCGCCTGCAGGCAAAAGCATCAAACTTTCAGAGCCGCCAATCAATTATTCAGCCCAGAGCTCATCAGAGGCGATCACAGCACCAGAAGAGAGAGAGTACACACAACAAAGACTGAAAACACACACACACACACACAGATAAACGACAGGATAATTAAAAGTCAGCTTCCATTCAGATTCAGCATTCATAGACTGCCTTTAATTGAATGTATTTGTATGCTGTGTGTGAATTCAGACGAGGCCTGAAACCTCAGATTCTCTGTACACACATCTTCGCCCACCCACTAACACACACACATGCAAATTCCACCACACAAAACACCATTCACACACACACACACACACAAGCAAATCGCAAATTATTTTTCTTCATATTCATGATGGCAACCGAACCGAGACACTGAATGTGAATTTTTCCACAACACAAACACACATTTACTCAGATATAATGATCAACTTGAGGATAAAGACTATTAATGTTTCATATTTATCATTATTTATAGCTAATAACAATTACAAACTAGCTCTAATTCTACCACTAAAAGTATTTTGAAATGTTAATATGAGTATTTTTGCAATACTTAATTATGACAATTTCCAAACAAGTTTCCTAAACACCCCCCTCACTCATGTAAGTCCGTAGAGGGTCTCGTCCTACAAAATTGAGCAAATATTGCTTTATTCAGATGATATTTAGGTGTGTTCGACTTCTGCAGCTACTGATGTAACCGGTTTGTGAGATTTGCCACAATTCAGCTTTCCCATAAATTATATTTTTACATCAAATAGAAAACAGTTTAAACAGTCTAAATTGTAATAATAATCATAATAATAATTAAATAATATAATATAATAGACACAGCCATCTTTTAACTATATATATACCTGTATATATATATATATAGGGAACTATATTCTTTTTTATTCACTAAATATAAATCTTTAATTTAATAATAATTGAATAAATAAAATATTAAAGTATTTATACAGTTATATTTACATGATTTTTAATGCATTTTTATGTATTTATTTTTATTTTTATTCAACAGTCAGACATACATACAAACAAACCAACATAGTGCAGAAGTGAGCAATCTTGTAAATCCATAATTCCAGTAGTGACGAGAGTGATCTAAGTGTGTATGTGAGGGGAACTATATTCTCAGAAGCCGAAGAGCGGTTATCACTCCGCCCAAGTAGCAGTGCTCCGCCTTCTGAGAATATAGTTCCCAATATTTATACGATTAAAAGATGCCTGTGTCTCATATGACCTTGTTATTTGTACACTCTGTGACTATCCATATCGCATCATGTGAATATGAAAATGTTTGCATTATTTTGTCACTTATTTGGGATAAGTATGCTACTGCAGCCATTTACATCCAGTCTTTGTGCTAAGCTAGGCTAGCGGTGGGTGAGTCAGACAGAGTCACAGCACGCACGGAGATGAAAAAGGTGTGTATGGACTTATCTAACTCTGGGGGATATGCTGAATAAGCTTAAGTCCCAAAAAATTGGAGTGTTTCTTTAAGGGTGAGTATATTATGGGTGAACTATCCCTTTAAGTATGTCGTATTTGCCCTCTGTGTGTGTAGGGTCCATCTATAAGTTGAATTTGCTGACATTGGGGATGTGGTCCTGGGACTTACTCAAAGCCTAAGTAACTGATGTAGCGTGACAGATGAGTGGAGGTGTGGATACACCTCCCTCATTTCTCTCTCTCTCTCTCTCTCTCTCTCTCTCTCTCTACTCCTCCAGCAAGTGGGGGGTCTGATTCTGCCGTCTCCTCAAACCTCCCGCAGGGCACCGCATGTGCATGTCTGTTCATGTCTCCGTGATATCTTGCACAAGAAAGGCAGCTTTTAATTTCCAATGCATCATGAATGGATTGTATATAAGCACCTCCCCATAGAGGAGAAAAAAATATATAAATTATCTCTTTATTAGCTCAAATGTTTCTCTTTGAAATAGATGGCATATACTTAAAAATAGATAGGTAAAATAGTCAATAATGAGAAAAAAAAATGTTGCCTGTGATTTGTGTTTTCTAGTCCGAAAGGATAGGATTGTGAATGTGGGAGTTGGGAAGCCAAACAGGAATGTTGTTTCAGAGTACAAGCTATTACATTTTGATGAAAGAATGGCAAGATAAAGATATGAAATGTTCACGATAATTCCACAAATGTATTTGTAGAGAGTAAAAAAATCAAGTTTGATTTCATGTTGACATCTGTTTTTATTTTTCAGAGGTTTCTCTTGAGAAAAAGACCCCAGTAATCTCATTAAAGGCTTTCAGACAAAATCTCAGCAATCTCTCAAACTGTCCTTAGATTTGCCCATTTACCTGTAAATATTCAAATATTTCATCAAATACTATCCATTTTAATTTTACAACTCACTCTTATGGCACAAAAAAAGTGAAAATGAATAACTAGTGAACTGTCTTGTTGTCAACCATTATGTCATGCCTATTTTTTTTGTTTAAAAACAACAAATTATATTAAATATATATATATATATATATATATATATATATATATATATATAATATTTTTGTTTAAAAACAACAAATTATATTAAAATGAATTAGTTTTATTTTTTTACAATAGTAATAATAATTTATGTATATTTAATCAATATAAATTCAATATTCAACATAAAGACAATGTTCTATAAAGTTGTTTATAGAACTGTGCAGACTAGATGGCTGGATGAAAAGTGCCTATAATTTTAGAATCCTGCATTATAATTGTCCTAAATCCATCCATAACAGAATTTTTCGTAATTTATGACTGAATTATCAACCCAGATGCAGCAATTATAGTATTAGTCTTTTGATAATTTTATACTTTTTTTAGCGTTAAATGTTGGATTGTGATTGTCAATTCCGCAGTATTGTCATTTCTTTTTGTGTTTGTGTTGTTTTTACATTTTTTTAAAAATGTTTTTAGAGAATATGTTGTGACAACAGCGCGTAATGAATGACCACATGAATTTCCCCTTGTGGGATAGTAAAGTTTACCTTGACCAATTAATGACCATTAAGTCACGAGCAGCTCACCTGTTTCTGTCGCTCGGACCATCCGCATAGACTTCCGCCTCCGGTGTTCGACTCCGGTGATGAGCCCCCGTTATGTCGTTCATTTTTTGCCAAATGTTCTTCACACACTCTTCGCGTTAGTATCATTTGTGTCAGAGGAGATTCAGCATTCCTTTTGTGTTCTATGAAAGAGGAATTTAAAAGGCATCGGAATGGTTAGTAAACGATTTTTCAAACTCAAATTTCAAATTTTTCTAATTTAAATGAATCATAACTCCTGAACTGTGCAAGAAAAGTCACATCATTGTGTAACATGAAAACCTATACACGCATGTATGGAGTTAAAATCACTCTAAATCGTCTTGCACCATCAAACATAGGCTACGGACTGGCCAGGGATTACTTCCTCATCTTTAGACCAGCTTTCTGAAGCCCTAACAAGGCAATTAAAAGCCTCCAGATTTTTGTTGGATCTGACCTGTCAATATAAAAGCACTCTGAATAAATCCCATGAAGGCACACAAGATGCTACCTGGAACCGAGCAGAGGAGGATGGCTGCAGGGAAGGAAGTGTGAAGTGACGAGTGGGAAATTAATTAACGTTCAGGAGCATGAGCACAGGCGTCTGCCTCTAGCAAAACACTTCCCTAAATCACGGATGATACTGCGCCTCTTCTCACGTGACCTGCCGCTGAATACGGGGCAGTTAGTGGCACATGAAAATGTAATGAGATGTCTATAACACCTCTTTAGACTCTCTCTCTCAGTGAGTTGGACCATGAATGAAATCTGGAAGTGATATGATAATGCTGAGAACTGGGGAAAAGCCAAGGAAAATTTAAAAGACATGCTGAACAGCTGATTGTGGTGTGATTGATTTCTTTTTATGAAAACCTCTTCTCCGTTTACTTTTATTAATTTAGCAGACGCTTTTATCCAAATGAGGCTAACAGAAGCAGTTAAACCAACAATAACACAACAATCCAAGTGCTATGACCTATCCCAGTTTAATCTAATGCAGTTCATGACATTCCGGGCTAATCGTTTGTTTTTGGATGAGCGAGGAGGATTTTTCTTGAAACCCTCCCAAACAACATGTGGTGAGGTAAGGGTTGTTCGATTCAACCAGAGACTATTTATAGAGACATGTCACTTCCTCAATCCTTAATAACACCAAAGATGGCGGTTGTATGCAAATGCCCCGCCCCTCCCGCTGGAGAGCCAATCGTCTGCTTTTAACGGTCAAGCCGGGAAACATTTAAACACGTTACTGTTTGAAAATGGCGGCAGATTTGATATGCAGTGTATGTGTGCGTTGTGTAAATATCAGACATACCAAAAGTCTCCCAGAAGTTCCGGGTGTCTCCCTCAGAGTGATAGAGGCTCGTTTATGCCCGCAAATTAGTTCAAATCTCACGGAATCTGGAGCGAGCGAGCAAGAGCGCGCATTTCAAACTGCAGCGCGTGCGCGACAGAGAGCGAGACAACCCTTGCGCATGCGCGGTAAAAGTATAACCTGTGGGAAAACGGCGTTTTAAACCTTATTTTAGGGCAAAGTCATCAAACTTTTTCAGCGATTTTTATCATATTTTACTGCTGTTTCTATACATGCAGTTTTTATGTCTCGGTGACCAGTGAAAGTGCAGTTTCTGACTCTTTGCCTATTCATTTAGATAGGAGCCTGGTCTTGTTAAATTCGAAATAGCTGCCCGGAGCGGAGGCGTTGCCAAGATGGCGGCCGAGTGGCACGACTTGCCTGAAAGGACTTTGATTCAACAAATCTCTGCAATTCTCCATCTCCTTGACAAGTCTTTTGACACTCAACTTCCAAACATCCTCACCATCCATTAAAGTCCTCTTCCTGGCAGATTCCTAACCTCTTTAGTTGATTGGAACTTCTAAATTATTTTACCTGATGGTCAAAATGGGAATTTCCAATTCTTTAGATATTTTCTAACAGCCAGTTTCTATTTTGTGATGCTCAACAATCTTTTGAATCATGAAAATACTTCAGATATATATATATATATATATATATATATATATATATATATATATATATATATATATATATATATTGTAAAAAATTCTAGGGGTACCCATAATTGTGCCCAACAAGTTTTGGAGAAAAAAAATTTATTTCATAATGTGCCATCTTGAAATTAAGGTTATGACATGGCTTGAATGCATCAAAAGCTTGGCCGTGCGGGATTATGGAAATACATATTGTTAGGACATTGTATCATTGCATTCAGTCCTGAGACTTCCACAGAAAATATACAGCATGTACATATTTTAATATGTAGACCACTTCTATTACTGATTGCTATTAGGATGTGAAAAGAGTTTAAAGTATAAAAATATTATATTGGGAGCCATATCCTCATGGTACCCTCAATTTACAGCACTGATACTGTATAACCATGCCAATAATGTTTATTATTATTAACATAAAAAAAATAATAATTAACAGGCAAAATGATTCCAAAGAATTAGCCACATATAACTATTTGTGAGGTAATAAACAATGGTTATGAAAAGAGACCCACAAGGAAATTCTCTCTCAAGTATGCCGACAGACAGACATGCCTGGAAAAAAGAGGGTGTGACTTGCAGTTTCACACATGGCTTCACACGCTGTGATTGATGGGAGTGTTAAAATGTAAATCATTAATAACACTATCAATTCAAGCAGACTCACACATTCACACATGTACACAGTGTAAGATGAGCACACGCAGACGCAGTGATGGACACTAATGGGCAGTCAGTCAGTAGTCACGTGACCTGTGATTGACAGATCGTCTGACTCACTCCTGAGCTCAGCCTATGGCTGCTGTGTCATCTCCGTAGATGAGTCTTGAACAGGACCAGTGATCCAGTAAGATTCAGTGGTTCCGGCATCCATTACAGCTCATTATCAGCTGAGAGTGGATGTCGGAGGCTGTAATAGTAATACACTGAAAAAAATGGAGCTAAACACTAAAACATGTGCTTTGTTTGGTTTCATCTAAATTAATTGATTTTATTCAAATAAAAATATTATTTAAAGAGATAGTTCACCCAAAAGTGAAAATTAGCCCATGATTTATTTATTCCCTAATGTCTATGGTAATCTGTCCATTACCACAGACAATAATTTTGACTTGATGCTCAAAAAAAAAAAAATATATATATATATATATATATATATATATATATATATATTGTACCAGAGGTGTAAAAGCAGAAGCTCATTTAAACGCATAATATATATCAATATCATTACTGTCTATATTTTCTCAAAAAGTTAGAGCAAAGTAAATGCATTAGGTGGGTAACTGATCTATTGACTACGGAGGCGTATTGCATTCACTTGAAGAAAAAAAATCTACTCTGTTTTTCTGAATTAACAAGTTAATACGCAATACGCCTCCGTAATTGACAAACCCAAACGTTGGGTTAAAAATGTAATTTAAACATATAACCCAATGGCTGAGTTTGACCCAAAGATGGGTTAAAACAACAGTGTATCATGTTAAGTTCAATGCATATTCAAAAAAATGGCCTTTGTGAATGAGTGTGTGTGTGTTGGGAGGGGCAACGTTAAGCATTGGAATCTTAACCAGTGTATAATTGCTCGCTCTCCCCTCAGTAGGAGGCACGTGTAAATGAACGTCCCCCGGGAGCTCCTGATCCACTTTCTGATCTGGCAGATCCAGCGCTGATCAAAACCAACGCTGCGGCCGACACGCTTCAAACAGCCGGGACCCCAGCCAGCGGGAGACCACACACCCCTCACCGACAGCTATTATGCATCGCCCAAAAAAAAAATTACGTTTTCGTTCAGGACTAGTTAAGGCAACCACATGAATATATGATGATTTTCTTTCTTTTTTATCCCACATAGCAATATCAATGCAGCAAGGATGACCTCCACCCACATCCAGAATGTTACGAAACACCTCCGATGTTATCCATCATAGCACAACCCTGGAGAATTGACGCAGACAACAGTTATTATCACCTTCAACCCATCACCACCATCATTATCATAGCAGACAATACAGCGGCCTACAGGAGGAGCAGGAGTTCAGCACTGATGTCCTCCGCAGGCCTGAGGATAGGTGAGCATGTACTGCTCGATTTTTATTAAAAAGTTGATATAGACATTAGCCAGACTCTTTGAAATTCTACATTGTTTATAAATGAGTGATCAAGCAAACACAATTTCACAGATTTGGTAATAAACCATGTTTGCGTGTTTGAGATTCCACAGGAACCATGAGTTTTGATCTTGCATGAGCTTCTGTTTACCATATTTGTTTGAGGTCTGATTTATGTAAGTGTTTAAACATGAATAAAAGCCTAAATCAGTTCAACATATATTGTGTTTGTGTCTCCTCAGAAGATTTGCTCATTTCACTTTGACCATGTTGATATCTTGATGAACTTTTTGAAGATTGGCTATTTTGTTTTTGTGGACTTCATCAAAAGTTATGGCAGAAAATTAAAATGATCTCCAGTTATGTTCTAAAAATGAAGTGTTTTTCTCTATATGAGGATTAATTTTGGAATGATCGGGATTTTTTTTATAAAAAAAATAATCACAAGTGAAGTATAAATCTACACTGTAAAAAATTATTTTCAAGATTTGTCATCACAAATTTTCTTTTGTCAAATCAACCTTATAATAATTTATAGTTGAGATAACTTATTATTTTGAGTTTCTGATGATTAAATTAATCTCCTTCATTGTGTTAACTCACTTTTTCCAGTTCAATCAACTTAAAATTTTAAGGCAACCAGGTAACTTACTTTTTTAAGTTAAACCAACAATATTTTGTCCTGTCCTCCGGCAAGTTCTTGTCATAATCTGTCATGTTTGGATCTTGTTTTTGGTTGCATGACGTCTCATATATGATTTCACAACTTTCATAATGCAAAATAATGATTATGGGCTTGCGTTTCTAGTCTCCCGCATTCACATATGTATGAACTGGAGCCCAAAGTTGCATCATTTGTAATGTCAAATCACCAACTCCCAAAGGAAAAGAATGATTTCCGGTTGCTTTTACCAGTGCAAGTACGGCATTGTACTCCATGTTTCCTACATTACTCATTTACATAAAGTTAAACTGCTGGACTTTGTTGCTAGCAGCTCCACATCACCAACTCTCATTAAAAATGAATGACTTCTGGTTGCTTTGGCACTGCCGCTTCAGAATTAAAACAGCCATCAAATTATTTCTAGGCCTATGTGCCATGCCATATTGAACAAGTCACGACTCTGTACATCATGGACATAACGTCATTGAAAATACACATCAGCCTATTCCTCACAGAAAGTATCTGCAGTTATCAGAATATGAGGATGGAGTTGAATGCAAATCAGAGGTGGTATATGAAATGACAATGAATATATGATCATGAATAATGCAGCCCTTTCTACAACACAATGCTGAGAAAAAGCCCCGAGAACTGAGAAAGAATTCCAGAATAGAATGCATTATAGAATAAGAATTGAAATAGAAAAGGGTTGGGGGGGGGGCATGGCTGTCACAGCGCTGTCACTTCCTCTGTCAGAATAAATCCATCAAACACTGGGAATAAATCAGGCTGTTCTCATTTGCATTGAGCATGGTGAGAAACCCAGGTTCAATAACACATGCTGCTTTGACAAATCCCGCTCTCAGGGATGAAAAGGACCCATGAATCCGGAAGCTTCTATTGTCTGACGTTAATGGGGGCTCTTGATACGTGGAGACAGAGGCCTGTAATAGTGCCTCGCATTTAAGATTGGGCACATCGCTAATTTTTTGGTTTCATGCAAATTTTCAGACATTTGGGATGGTGTGTACAGAATCATCCATCCAGTCTCCGAGCCGCTTGTCCAATGTGGGGATGTGGTTTTAAAGGAGACACGCTAGATCTACTTTTTTAGCCCTTAAATTTATTTTGTTGTACATTTGGAGTGTTTATAAGTACAGAAAAGTTGAAAATTTTCTCTTCAGGTGCTTTGTTTCTATCTTTATTTTCTGTTTTGGTCATATTTTGCAAATTGTTTCGATTTTTCTGTTCTCTTTGAACAATTACGTCACAACTGCCAAATAAGGACATCGACTACCTGGTTTGTGCAGGTGACTGAAGACGAGGATATAAAACTGCAGTATATTTAATTTATTTTCAAACTTCACTCAACAAAAACAAACGAAAGTGCCAGTAAATCAGTAGTACAGACAAAACCATACAAAGACGACGACCAACAAACAAACACGGGGCTTAAATGAACAGGTACTGATGCGATTTTTAACTGAACACAGGTGACGGGAATTGCCAATAAAACAGAGCGGTAAACACTGACAGGACTAAACCAAAAGTCACAATGACAGGGGAAACAAGTGCTGCGTCCCAATTCGCATACTATCCGTCCTAAATACTATTCGAAAATAGAATTAGTGCGTCCCAAACCGTAGTATGTTGAAATAAGTGTTTCAAAGATACCCGGATGGTCTATTTTTCTAACGGCTGATATTGCCCACAACACTTTGCGCGTTGAACGAGGATTCGGTTAGAACTACAAACACGAGTAAAAAGTGTTAAAAAACTACAGACTCGAAGGACCCGCGAGTCCCGCGGTTTTGTTGAGAGGTTTAGATAAAGAGGTTTGAGTGATTAATTAACATTATCTGACCTGACGAAAATTAATTTATTCAATGTTCTCCACATTATATGCATCTGCAGCAGCATTGTGAACTTTTTGTAAGGATACGTTTGGCCATTACTTTTAAATGCATCATTATATTCAAATTGCAAAACACGAGGAAAGTATACACATGAAAGACCCATGACTGACAGATTAACGTAGTCCGATACGGTAGGAAATAAAATTAGATTGAATGGAGGATTTAAAATGTGTCAAGATGATTGACAGGGCAGTTTATGGTGACAGGATGCACGCGACAGAGCCGTCCGTTAAAGATGACGTAATAGTCCTCTGGCTTGCCTACGTTTTTTGCTACATACTCAAAGGAATGAACTTTTTCTTCATAAAAAGAGTACATTCTTTTAGGGCGTAGTATAAGTAAGCGAATTGGTATCTCAAAACTGAACTCAAACACATAGAATCGGGATAACTTTGAGCAATCCGCCATTATTATTTCTCACTCCGATTTTGTAGTCCAAGCTCAATGATGCAGAAGTTACGAGACGGCAAGTCAAAATGTTTGGTTGGATGTAGTGACCCACACGCTTCATTACACCATCGCCACGCATCAGAACCTCCTCAAAGTGCCTGGATGAGTTTTATTTATCAAGGAAATGTGTCCACATCTGTGGGTAAACTCATGTTTTGTCATTTTTTTTTTGTCCTGGCTCAACAACCTCTGCCATAAAGAAGGGTTTGCCGATCGACTTCGTCTGAATGAGGGGTCAATTCCTTCTATCTTTGACGAACTGAGCATTTCAATATGCTGTAAATATCGTTAATAAAAATAAAGTACTTTAACGTTACTTTCCTAAAACACAGGGTGTTTTATAATTGAATAGTGGCCTGTGGCGCTATAATAATGAGGAATTCAGACCCAAGCATTTAAGTTTCACTTTGTATAGACCACAAATGTATGATTTATATGTAAAAAGGAACGGATAAGTTTAGGCTACTTAAAATGAAAAAATCCATCGCTACTCACCCTCATCTTGTTCCAAAATCGTATGCTGTGATATTTTCCCCTTGGAACACAAAAAGAGAATTTTTTGAAAAATCTTCACACAATTATTTTCCATACAATAGTTCATATACTCACTTTATTCTTTCAAACTCCTATTAAAAACATCTCTTCAAAGGGCAGATGGCCAAGTCCTTGAGTGTGTAGCAGTTTGGATTACACTTGATGAACGGAGCAACGAGAGACAACGTAATTTCCTCATTATTTTCACCTGATATGTTCCCATGACAACACAGCATGTGCCCATCAGCTGAATCGCTGTCATTACCCGTGCCATCTTATTATTGCTGTTAACATAACTGTTGCTAATAAATATACATTTTATACAAAAAAACTTTAAAATATGCTGTATATCTGTGTCTCAATTTTAAAACTTGCCATCTCATTTGGTCCCTGCATTAACATGTGAAATGTAGCCTATTTAAACATAACATTAGTCAATTTGTACAATGTAACTTCTATCGTTATTATTTTTATATTTGTTCTTTTCTTATTAGTATTCTGATGACATTAAACATATTGTTAATACATTTTGTATATTGTATATAAAGTTTTATGTCATAAACATGTCATCTCTATATGTTTCGCAAAAAATAATAATAATAAAAAAATAATAATAATAAAATGAAATGAAATACAGTAGACTTTATCCCAGCCATGTTCTTCACTTATTTGGGTCACCTGGAAACATTTCTGTTGTGGTCTGTGCTATTTGTGGCTCGTTTCTGTATTTGCTTGTGTTGTGTGTTGTGAGCACACTTGTGTTTTGAAACTGTTTTTTTTTTTTTTTTTTTGCAGGTGTTTCTCTATTTGCATGTATTCTTCAGTTGTATGTTGAGCTCTCTCTGCCACCGTAATAAACACCAAGATGATGCACTTAATTAACCGAAAAACAAAGTGTGGAACGTTGGACATGTCATGCACTCAAATGTCACTGCTTTTCATACCAGAGAGGCAAATGACAAAATAACCCAACATTTATACACAGATGGTAGAGTACATAGTAGGCCTATGAGTGATAATAGTCTGCTTTCCTTGGAGCTTTTTTCTCAAATAGGTTTGAAACATGATCTAAATAAATAATTACAGAATTTTCACGGGTAAACTATTCCTTTGAAGTTAAATAAAAAAAAAAATACAATAAATAAATTATATATATATATATATATATATATGGTATAAAATGGTATGGTATAAAATATGGTATAATATATATATATATATATATATATATATATATATATATATATATATATATATATATATATATAAATGGTTATAATTTTCCCAATGACAGAGGGGAGGAGTCGGAGAGAGCATGTGTTTCCAGTACCGTTTCCCTCTCTCTTTTCTCTCTTTTTCTCTCACGACTCAGCTGTCCGTTTCTCGCTCATGCACGGTCGCCTGTGGAGGCGAGGCAGAGCCAGAGATGAGCGGAGTCAATTAGACGAGCAGCAATGTGTGTGTGTGTGTGTGAATCTCAGAGAAAGATGTGGAACAGTATGGCACTGCAGATGCTGGCATTCCCTCAGTGAGAATGCTTCCATAGGGACAAGGACAGCTGTGGAATAGCATCAGGGGTGTTAACGAGCCTTATCACACACACACACACACACACACACACACACACACACACACACAAGCATACTAATTAATGTACTTTTACATTATGGCATACACATTCTGTTCCAAATCCTAGTGAACTGCCTACATCATAAATGTGCTCACTGAGTCCAATATGAAGGCTGTTCCATATAGGCTGCATGATTAGGCCTGTGTCATTTTAGCCTTATTTGTGGGGAAGGCAATCCCGGAATGAATTACTAAATTGTATGAGGGCATAGTTAAAGAGGTTAAATGCAGCTTTTTCCCCAAAATAAATATAACAATAGCCTTTTTATTTTACCATTTATGACTCAAACATCTCCTGATGAGCATACTGACGCCTTGTCCGCTCACAGTGGGTGCACCTATAAGCCTGTATCCTATTTTTCCTATTTTCTGTTGGATCGGACTTTTTTTAGTGTACCAATGTGTTCAGTTGTACATTAACAGTGCAGTCGATGCTGTTGTTTACATCCGAGTGCCACCATACTAGCCGCTCATCCGGGTTACCGCCTAGAACGTGACGTGACGTCGGTGAAAAGAGTCAGATCACTCTGCCAGCCCACACTCGCAAACAGAACACTTATCTCAAACAATATATGTATTTAACTGTTCTTACCTCTGTAAACATAATGTTGACCTCCTTGCAGCAGATGACGTGTAGTGTGCACGTACGAGCGCGAGCAGAAAGGAAGTGCCGTTCTGTTTTTTTGGCCACAGGTGTCAGTCGCGAGTTTAAATTTCAGGAAAACGCATGTAGCCTCTTTAAAAACAATGTCAATTCTAAATAAATGTATTTTATTCTGTACTGAAAAGTATCAATTAAAACTTTTATGTGTAATTAAGTATTTCTTTTCATATTAATTGTGTTTTATACTTTTAGAATGTAGGGTATATATGGTAATAACAGAATAGTGCTTTTAGCTTAGCAACATGCTAATGTCAAACTACTGACTACAATGACCCTCACTCAAAAATGTTTCAATAGTGTAAAGTCATCAGTTCACAGACTTTAAGTGAATAATTGTCTAAAATAAACAACTCAGACATTAAAAACTTCTTTTCTTATTCATGATTCTTTGCACATTCAGGCAGAAAAAGTCATTCGAGTTTGTTTTTTTTTCCCAAGTTCTCTTTTGTTTTATTTTACAGGCCACAAGATGAGCAGATACATCATTTAAAAAACAAACAAAAAAAAGAAATAAAACTGATATTTGCTTGTCAAAAAATATTATACAATTTTCTCAATACAGATTTTTGTACAGCATGAAACAGAAATGAACTGTAATAGAATCATGATCTCGTAATATAGATGAATGAGATACAGGAGCTCCATACCGTCATCCACGAGCCCAACTTTATATCCAATAAATATAAACTGTGCATATTATATTACGAATAGCCAGGCATTGCAAATACCAGGGCACAATTTCAATTCATTTTCAGATCATATCAGGTACGTCACTGTGCTCCAAACACACACACACACACACACACACACACACACTCACACACACACACACGTATGAAGCTGAGCACTGAAGCAGACGTGGACCAGCAATCAAAATCACAGTTGGATAACAACAGATTCCTGGCCACCTCGAAAAGAACATAAAGATGGGAATGAAACCGGATGAAGACAGGACCCATTGTCCTTGGCTGAAAAGAGAGACAGCGAGAGAGAGGGATGGCTATCTGATCGGCTGTGTGAGAAACACTGTAGAGAGCCACTTGACATTTGGCCTGATTCAAACAGCTCTGCTGAGGGAAGCTACTCTGACAGACTCTCTCTCTCACACACACACACACACCATCTCTACCTTTCTCTTTCAAGCAACCAGTGCCGTCCTTTTCAACTCACTCTGTGTCAGCTTCCTTTATCTTCTTTAACCGCCCTCTCTATTTTCTCTCTCCACGTATGTTTTTCCTCATCAAAATTTAAGCAGAACAAAAAGTCATGAATCTGTGGAGAAAGCACCTGGCAGGATGCGCAATATCAATAAAGCAAATAAAGAGTGGACAAAATAACCTGAAACACTAAACACAATAGAAATATCCTAACAAGAGTTCTTCCACAAAACGGTACTTGTTTTACTTTTACTCCAATTATTTAATAATGAAGGAGATCCAGAACTTTGTGAGTTCAAAAATATTCCGATTTGGTGCTTGGCCATGGAGAGGGACTCGACGGCACTCTTGAATTTGTTTAGTATGCTAGTGTGCACGGAGCAATTATAATCCTGTAATTATGAAAAACTGCAGTGTGATCAGTGCTTAAGAGTCTAATTCGAGAAAATGCCAATAGAGAGGCGCTGTTTCATAAAGCCTTCGATTTGTGATGCTGTACTTGAAATACTTTCTATATCCTCACACTCTAAAAATGCTGGGTTGTTTTAACCCTTCGGGGGTTCTTCGTTTAACAGTCACACTCGAGACCTTCGGGTCAAAATTGACCCAAAGGGCGGGATTCATATTTAAAAAAGTCATCAAAAAAATCATATATTTTTTTTACTTGTTTTTTTTTAAATAATATTTTTTCTTTTCTTTTTTGGTGTTTAAAAAAAATAAAAAAAGTTATAATTAGTATTAATGCAATAATTATGACCAAATTTTCCCCCATTGAATATAATAGAAAAATATATATATATATATATATATTTTTTTTTAAAGCTGTATTTCATTTTGGAGTCAAGCCTAGGCCTCATAAAAGCAATTTTTGAAATACGGGTCATTTTTGACCCGAAGGTCCTGAGTGTGACTATTTTTTTTTTTTACGACCACTTAGACTTTTCAGATCCTGTCCCCAATTGTTTTGGGTGTTCATATACCAAGTACCAATAAAGTCACCAAGTTTCAGACCATTCCGATAAAGCTACGATTTTTAAACATTTTTTTATTTAAACGCTTCAGGTCATTATTGATCAATATGAACATATATATTGGTCAAATATGAACAAACCCAAACGTTGGGTTGAAAAGGTGATGAAAAAAAATGTTGTCCATATTTGACCCAAAGTTGGGTTAAAACAACCCAGCATTTTTGAGAGCTCCGACTTGTGACCTCTGTTTGTCTTTGCGAATGCAGTTTGGCATATGAGATCATTAGTTTTGATCCTGACTCCCTTGACAAAAAACAAAATAATGTTTGACATGGATGCATCAGCAATTTACGTACAGACTATTCATCTTTGAAAGGCTTTTAGTTCACTCTAAAAAATGCTGGGTTATTTTAACCCAATTCTGGGTTGTTTTAACCCAATTTTGGGTCAAATATGCACAAACCCAGCTGTTGGGTTAAATTTATAAATTACATTTTTTTTTAATCCAAAAAGTGGTTTTGTCCATATTTGACCCAAAATTGGGTTAAACAACCCAGCATTTTTTAGAGTGTTGCCTCACGTTGCTTCAAAACGTCTCGTATCAAAGTGTAGACCTCTTTTATACCTGACATGTTTTGTAATTGGCAACCAAATCAATAGACTCTTCTTAGTAGCCATACTCATGCTGGTTCCATGTGGTGTTTCCATTACTTTGTCCACCCCTATCTAGTGGCCATAGTACACTCTAAAAATTCTGGGTTGTTTTAACCTAAACATTGGGTTAAAAAAGTACTAATAAAAACTTAACCCAATGGCTGGGTTAGTCCATATTTGACCCAAAGTTGGGTTAAAACAACCTAGCAATGTTTAGAGTGTAGGAGATTAGGACTCGGATCTCCAATGTGTGCATGAACGTGCCACATATGTTTCCTTCAACCTCACCAAGCCATGACATAATAAGAATCTTTCCCTATGAATCCTCGAAGTGTTTTGAACATTACATTCAGAAGGAGAAAATACACCCTTGCACTTAATTACTCGAGTCTGGAGATCACTGGATAAGGACATATGATATGAGATAGAGGAAGTCTGCAAGGAGAAGATAGCACCCATTTTTGGCTTTACTGACTGAATTAATCAGCATGCAGTTCACTAGTGTAGGACACAGAAGCTCTGGAAGATGGTGGAGTTGTCATTCTGTAAAGTTACACTCTAAAAATTGCTGGGTTGTTTTAACCCAACTTTGGGTCAAATATGGATAAACTCAGCCATTGGGTTATTTTTTGTAATTACATTTTCAACCCAACGTTTGAGTTTGTCCATATTTGACACAAAGTTGGGTTAAAAAAAATGCTGGGTTGTTTTAACCAAACTTTGGGTCAAATATGGACAAACCCAGCCGTTGGGTTACATTTTTAAATTAAATTTTTTTAACCCAATGTTTGAGTTTGTCCATATTTGACCCAAAGTTGGGTTAAAAAAACAGCATTTTTAGAGTAAAATGCTGTTTTTTTAACCCAACTTTGGGTCAAATATGGACAAACTCAGCCATTGGGTTATTTTTTGTAATTACATTTTTAACCCAACGTTTGAGTTTGTCCATATTTGACGCAAAGTTGGGTTAAAAAAAAATACTGGGTTGTTTTAACCAAACTTTGGGTCAAATCTGGACAAACCCAGCCATTGGGTTACATTTTTAAATTACATTTTTTTAACCCAATGTTTGAGTTTGTCCATATCTGACCCAAAATTGGGTTAAAACAACCCAGCATTTTTAGAGTGTATAGATTCTTTCTGCAACCTTGAGGTAGCGCTCCCATCAAACAGTTACTTAGTCGAGTTAGGCGAGCTTTCATTCATTAAAATTAACACCGTCAATGAGGGTTGATAAAGATTCAATTCTGATCAATCATCACTGATCAACTAGCGTACACTCTAAAAAATGCTGGGTTGTTTTAACCCAACTTTGGGTCAAATACGGACAAACCAGAAATGTTGGGTTAAAAATGTAATGTAAAAATTTAACCCAACGGCTGGGTTAGTCCATATTTGACCCAAAGTTGGGTTAAAACAACCCAGCATTTTTTAGAGTGAAGAAGTAGCCAGAGAAAGCAGCTCGGCCGAGGTGAACCAGGAAAGAGCTCAGCACAGGATGTGCGGTAGTGTTGGATCGTTTCTTATTTCATTACGGGGAAAGCTTTATAAATTCACAGAATGGAGAGGAAGGGGGCATAGTGATAATATTTGCATTTCTCCTTTTCCCCCTTTATCTCTCTATCTCTCTCTGCCCGGCCTACCTCTTTCTAATACCCACTCCCCCCAGCCCCCACTTACTGCAGAGTGACTTTAATCATCACTTTCGCCAAAACACATTAAGCCGTCGTGTGTCCGGGGGAAAAACAGCCCTGCGCACTCCGAGCATCACATTCTATTTGCAACAATGATGCATAGCTGGTGCATTACTTTGGAGATTAAAAAGGATATGCTGAATATCAATGGAGTGTGTCTGATGGATGACTGTCCTGGTCCACAATAAAGGGACATCCGATAGACCTCCTCGGGAGGAGGTGCGCACGTTCACCCGATGAAAAGCCGCTCAGACGCTCACACATCGACGAATGCACAAATGACAGCACAGACAGCTATAGCGACTGCTCAATCCCGTACTCATGTTTAGTAAAACAACACCGACGCTTAATTGTTTATTTACTTTTTTGTTCGGGAAGGATAACAAAGTCGTTTGCATACATTAAACCCAGGCCAGCGGACAACGCGATTCCTCCCAGGTCGCGGGGTGGTCGTTACGGCATTGGAATGGATGGCGATGTAAAGTGCTTCGAAGTGATGGATTGAGCACAAACTGAAGGACGTGAACCACAGAAAGGACTGCCATGACATTACTCCACAGCGGGGTAAATGGAATTGAAGGACGGGAGGGTGGGGGGGATAATTCCAGAATCTGACATCACCAAAAGGGAATCTCGGTCAATTCGTTCATTTGATTTCCCGACTTGACCTGCTGCCCTTCAGAAGGCTGTACGGTTGAATGTTTGCCGATACGGAAGTTCCCAACGCTCACCCAGGCACCCAACTCTGGCTGTTGTGTGATTGCTGAGGTCCTGCGAAAACCCCCATTCCCATCCCCATCCCCAAACCCATCCCCATGCCGACGCCCTGTGATAGCGAGCCATCAAAGTTAAAGTCCATGCCCTCCGTCGAGTCCATGAAGTCATTCAGGAGGATGGATTCCACGTCGCAATCCAGGCTGCTCTGGTGCACATCCATTTCCAGCTCGGACTGCAACCGGTTGTTCGGATCCTGGTGATGGTTAGCTTGGTGGCTCCCGTGGTAATTGGGATTCTGCGAAGTGTGGTGGTAATACCCCTGCCAGGGTTCTGCCATGCCCTGATGGAGGTGGGACCCTGGGTAGGACTGATGGCGAGGATGTGGGGCGGAAGCCAAGCGACAGGGATCTTGGGGTACATCCAAGACACTGGCAGGGTTCGGAGGTAGGGAAGTGGACGGGAGATGAGCACGTGACCCGTAAAGGCTGGGCGATTTGTGGTTGTAGGGTTGCAGCATGTCGTTGTTCACCCTGGGGGAGAGCTCTGGTTGTCTGGGGTTGCTGTGTTGCAGGTGATTGTGCATGTGGCTGGGATTGGGACTAGCATTGAGTTTGTGCTCGTGAGACTGAACGTAGTCGTGACCTCGGTGGTGTTTGTGGGGATTGTAGTCGAGACCCGGGTGATGCTTATTGTGAGCTTGATGATGGCTCGGGTTTTGCTCGTGAGTTACTCCGTGGCTATGGCTGGAATTGCGATTGTGCCCATGCTCCGGATTATGATTGTGAGATTGGGACAGAAGCGAGTGGGATTGCCCCACAACCATGTCCTTACCACAGTATTGTGGCCCTCCAGCGAGGAGACTCTCGAGGGCGTTGTTCTCCGAGTACGCCCTGAGGGCACGCTGGAAGCTGGTAGGCTTGTTTTCCTGAATCGTCTGCATAGGCGTGTGATGCCTAAGCATGCCCATGGACGGTTGGCCATAGACTGTTCCACAGTAGGAGGTCTCTCCTTTTGGTCCAGGGCCGTAGTGATAGCCGTTACGCTTGAGCGGGAGAGGCTGAGAGTAGCCCTCGTCCAAGCTGATGGCTCCGGTTAGATCGGCTAGGTGCGGGAGCTCGACGGATGGACAGTGTCCGCCCGTTCCCAGGGCTGGAGATCTTGTGCTGGTAGGGCTGGGGTAGAGCCGTGGCGAGGCAGAGCAGGACAGTCCTCCTTCCTCGGGTTCATCCGGTTCTGTCTCAGCCAGAATAGGAGACAAGCATCCGCTTAAAGTCGAAGCAGAAGAACTTGTTCTGGAGTGGAGGTCCGTCCAGGCGTCAAACTCTTCACCCCCGACTCCCATTACTCCCTTACCCGCTGGGCTCCCATGTTCCGGCGACCCTTGTATTCCGGGTCCGCCAAGCTCTCTGCCCATTCCCACAGCTCCCGCTCTCTTCTTGCTGACTCGGCCTCGGCTCTTCAGGTACTTAGTCCCGTTGTCCATGGAAACGGCTCGTCTGCGGGGTCCTTTGCCCATTTTCCCACCCTCTGGGTTGAGCATCCACCAGGAACTCTTTCCCGTTCCCTCGTTTTGAACACGGATGAAGCGAGTGTGTAGGGAGAGGTTGTGTCTGATGGAGTTCTGTAGAGAGAAAACAGGCAGGAAGAAATAAGATTGAGGCATTTTAGGCCTATAATAACATACTGCACCATATATTTGCATACTTTATTATAGGAATGCACGGATATGTCAATAAAAAAGAAGGTTAACTGGCGTTAAAAAGAAAAAGAGCACACATTTGTGTTGCACTTAGGCTTGAACTGGAGAATTCACACAATATTGTGCAATAATGCCTAGGGATGGGCAATGATTAATCGCATCCAAAATAAAAGTTTGTGTTTGCATAATATATAGTCTGTATAATTATATTGAATATATAAATACCCACACATGCATGTATATATTTGTAAATATTTGCATGCATATACTTTATATATATTTATACATAATTAATATTATATATAAATATAACATATAAATGCAAATATTTCTTTAATATATACTGTACATGGATGTGTGGGTATTTATATAAATAACTATACACATACACATATATTATGTAAACACAAACTTTTATTTTGGATGCGATTAATCGTAATTATATACAGTATAATTATATTGTATATATAAATACCCACACATGCATGTATATATTTAAGAAATATTCGCATGCATATACTTTATATATATTTATACATAATTAATATTATATATAAATATAACATATAAATGCAAATATTTCTTAAATATATACTGTACATGGATGTGTGGGTATTTATATAAGTAACTATACACATAAACATATATTATGTAAAAACAAACTTTTATTTTGGATGCGATTAATCGTGATTAATCATTGCCCATCCCTAATCCAATTAAACATAGTCGGTTATGTTATGTTTTAAGTGAATGTAAAGAGAAATAAAACGCATATGTAACAGTATATTGGATCCATGCATTCGGTCATAAAGGGTTAATGTAAAATACAATACAATACATTTTTAACGTGCATAATTAAGCATGAAAATAACTGAAAGAAATATGTTTTTGGTAAACCAATTAAATCAACAAACATAATTCACATTCTGCTAATACATTAAAAAAAATCCCAAATGCAGTGAAAATACAGGTATTAGTAACGATGAGTACCAAAAATGAAAGTATTGTGGTAAAGTAAAGTGGTGCATCCCTATTCATCATGATACGTAGATTGCAGAGCCAAAGCAATCATTTTCAATGTACAGAATCAACGTTTAATGCACATATTTACATTTTTTGCGCAAATTAAACAGTAATTGGAAAACCCCACTGCGAAAGAGAGCCCTGAAGTGCACTAAAATATCATTCTAAGAAATTATTTGTTTTTAAAGGTGCATTGTTGAAATCAACAGGCAATCTCAGAAGAATTATGCAAGTTCCTGTATAAAAACTCAGTTGCAGGAAGAGGTGAAACCCCTCTTGGCTGCTCAGGCAAATCAATTCTGTAAGCAGACCAGCTCCTGCACGGCACACGCTTTCTCTGACTCACGCTGCAGCTAGCCAAGCCAAGTCCACACGCACATCAAACCGTAGTCAAGGTTACCCAAATGAATCACACGTGGCAACCTGATCACAGACGCCTCTATCGATTGCAGTCTTGGGGAAATATGAGGGAAAGCCAGAGAGTGAGACGAGAAAGCGAGAGCGAGGCGTGATTTTGGCATCACGCTAGCGATCCTGGAGAAGCACCAGACAAAGGAAACAAAAACCAGAGAGAGAGAAAGACTTTAGTGATACAGATGCAGCAGAGAAATGCATCTTTTTATTTGCTGTACAACAACAGTGGAGTCGAGAATATTAATGATAGTTACTGTCTCGGATGTGGATTGGTCAATGCATTGTTCCAGCAGTGCAATAACGCAACTGTGATGAAACACCTCCACACAACTTACAGAAGCCCATTATTCATCTCAGTTATTTCACATATGTCTTCTGGATTTAATAAATGCAATTTTAATGCAATTATGTGGACTTGATTTTATTATGCAGTTTAATAAACCAATGAGATGCTCAAGGCTGTGCAATATTGTAAACAGTCACGTTCATGAAAAGTCACAGCAAATCATTTTTCTCCAAACATTCCTGTCTATTAATGCATTTCATATAGCAAGGTCTCCCATACATTATAGCTTCATCATTTCAGAGTAAAGATTTCAATCTTAATATTATGTTATCCTTTACACATGAATAGCCGAATTCAAAGATGTTTATTAAATTATGTTTACGTGTTATAAAAATCTGTTGCAATCAAAAGTTTTTATTGAGGTTGGAATGGATTCCTTTGAAAATAGCTTATTTTTGCCCTTACAGGACATCATGAAATAAGAAGGACAGACAAAAAAAAATTCCCCAGCATATTATAATCACGTATTAGGCCTTTATTAATTTATAGATTAGCAAAGTATGCCTAATCAATGACTGTACCACATATTAAAGATATGAAGGCTACCATGATCATTTTGCCAACAATGAACCATGGATTTAATTAGTTTATAATTTTCTTTTTTAGTTGAATTAATCACGCGATCAGCATGGCTATCTGTTTTCTCCTAAATAAAAGCTCAAGGGTTTATTTTAAGTGGTAGAAATAGGACAAAAGTATTTTAATTTTTCTATATTATAGTGTAATCTTGATTAAAATATACTTTTGAGATATTCATAGAGCTGAGATATCAAAACTCAAAAATTTCGACCTGAAAAAAAAAAACGACAGTGGTACCCCTTTCGTTTTTTTTTTTTGTTTGTTTGTTTTGGGGGCGAGAAATTAAGTTTTCCCAATCTTCTCAAAAGTCTGGATTCTGATAGAGGGCCACGAGACTTAGACCTGTTGTTTTGCATCCTAAAACACCATTGATAATGTAATGTAGTAGACTGAGACTCAACTAAAAAGATGTCTGAGAGCCCTCTTATTGTCCTAGTTCAAATCAATGCTTTATCTTTGTTTAACGAGCAGTTCGTGGGTTGAAGCTCTTAATTTTGACTAGACTGATGCATTTAACCTTAAACTGTAAAAAATAAAAAAATATTGAGGGGCAGCAGTCAGTAAAACATCAGATTACCTTTTAAAATCGATTGAACGCGGAGCAGTTTTGACTGGAAAACCCGTAGTGGACTAAATCGGATTGATAACAGAACGCTTGGAGTGCAGAGAGGAATGTGCTCTGACTCCAGTCCTGGTTTTGCGTCTGCGCCGTTAGAAGCTCAAGCTCACGGGCAAGATCGCTCTAGATTAGAGGATATTTTAACTAATTTGCGATCACGAGTGGAGTGGCTCCACTGGTGAGGTCTTCATTCATAGTCTGTCTGAGATATATTAGAAGATGTGTCTGTCATGGATTTGCACTGAACTGATTCTCAAAAATACAAAGTGCGTTCCGTATCAGTTCGATACGGAACAAGTCTTTTATGTGACAAATACGGAACGGTTGGCAACCCTCACTGTGTTCACATCATGATCATGCCTAAAATTCATGGGACAATATTAATGGTTGACTCCCTTTCCCAAGATGCAGTGAATGCATCCCAGAATTATCTTCCTTGTCCATTCCTGACATCATTTGAAATCATTCTGTCCATCAAATTCTCAACATTACCAGCAATCCACGTAATGTGTTGACAACAGAACTGTCGTGCGAGCTTCACTCCTCACCGACATTTTCACACTCAGATTCTCACACTCTGTCCCGCATCTGCTTATCACTCTCTTTTCACTCGCTCTCCATTCCACAACAAATCACACCCCTGATTTCATTCACCTGCTCCGAATAAGACAAAACAAATCTACTTCCTGTCCCTCAATCATCCGCAATGCAATTACGCCTCAAGTGCGTCTATCAGCCCATCTATACTCCATAATCCCCCTTACGGAAAGCAGCCTCTTGTTTTCCGCGGTGATTCTGAGAACCATTACCCGCTCACATGAGTGGTCAGATATCAGTCACTGAAAAGAGCCAATTACCTTGGCAAAATTTACACTACAGCTGGATATCGACTGTAAAGCAGGCTAATCTTGGAGCGCGTGCTGTTTGGGTGTCACCTCACACCTGAGGGGCTAATTCTTCTCCCGACACCGGCGGCAGATTTGCGGCTTTTTGCGCCCATTCAGAGCGGTGAGAAATTGGATAAGCAAGATGCATTTACGTCCCCTCGCCCCCCCAGGACGGGGCTTTATCCTCCACCGGTTATTCTGCCAAATTACACGAGCCCCCCCGTGTCGGATGCTTTCTGGGCCGACTTAATCAAAGCACGGCGTCGCGAGCGCCGAAACGACCCGCGCGAGGTGATCTGAGCGCGACGCCCCTGACAGGGGTAACCATGACGACGGTGGAAACGGGAAGAGAGGAGAGCAGTGTGCGAGATGCCGTTTGATGCTGCAGGTAAACTGCAAACAGCCTTTCATCTCTGACAGTCAGACGACTCGCCCAACTCGCGAGAGAGCTTCAATCATACGCAGTCACGCCGTCGCTTGAGCTGTCTCAGAGGAGCAGTGATTAGCAAGTCAACTATAGGCTGCGTGACTTCACAGTCGCTACCAGCACCCCGCCACTCCACGGATCGGCTCACCAAACACATGTGGAAAGCTTGCATTTTAAAAAACATGACAACTCTCAGACTTGAAAGGCCAAGCGTTGTCGTTTAGTCTGTAAAACGAGCCACTCTTTGCCCTTATAGTGGCTCCATCGGAATGGAGGGGGGAATGTAGAGCACCGGGTGTTTGATGAAAGCTGATTATTCATGAAGTCGCAATTACTGTGGTGGTGTGGCCTGTGGTGAGCATTATAAATAGCAGGTCTGTGGTTGGGAATTTGCCCCGGACACCTTCAAGCTCTTCTCGGCCAGACAAGTAGCCGTCGAGACACACAAACACTCTCTCTCTCTACTTACAGATACCAGTGCTTACAAAAAGTCTCAGTGGTGCAGAAATGACGACCCCTCATGAGGTAATACCAGTGTAAACTGGTTAGTGATGCCTCAACATCATTTGTGTATTCTGGTTCACACTTATCAAAGGAGAACTGAACCCTTTGGTCTAATAAAGACTGATATCCCTAGTAGGGCTGTGTATTGAGACAAATTTCACAATTCGATTCGATTTCGATTATTTTGGATATCAGTTACAATAAATGGCAAATTTTCTCAAGGGAATCAAATCTGTAAACTATGGGAGTCTAGTTGTAGCCTATAGGCTTCATTAGCCTAATATGAAGGTAAAAATGAACTGTTTTGTAGCTTAAATTACACTTTTATTTATTTTTATAAGAAGAAGATTATATGAAATATAAACATTTAAATGGTGGCTGTCATAAAAACTTGCCAGATTTATTCAAATATGCATTAAATATTGAAGAACATTAAGATTATAATGCATATGTAATATGGTGTATATATTTAACTAGAGTTATTTTTTCTAGCTGACTAACGAGTTTATGTGGGTTTTCTGAGGTAAATATGACGATAAATTGATTACAAGCTGTTTAACTGACGTCTTTCCACGGTTGAAACGCTGATTGAGTGAATCAATGTGTCATGATCTGGATTTGGATAAGTTGTCCTCTATCTTTAACACACTTTCAGATGCTCATTCATGTTTATTTGGCGCTGTGACTGGGATTATTAAGCCGGAAGAGAGATCAGCGCTGCTGCTTCTCCAGAGCGATCTCACGCCACAGCGACAAAACGCTATTTATGTTTTTGAATTTATAAAGAAAATGGACGGAATTTGAAAATTGAGACTTTGTTTCATATCATAGTAACAAAGGACGAAGATTATTGCGAGTTTTTGAATGCGATACAATGTCCCATTCATTCAAATGAATCAATATGACTAATCGATTCTTGAGATTTAAGAATCGATATCGGTTCATAAAAATGAGAATCGATTAATATCGAGAAAATCGACATTTATTACCCAGCCCTAGTACCTAGTCGACCGTTCTCTGAGATTTGTTTTCATGATAATCGAATGTAAAGAGTTTTATCTCTAAAAACTGTTTAGTGCAGATATAACAGGATAAAAACAGGAGCCATATTTCCAAAGTCTGTATACACAAAGTGAACTGTCTTTATAAAGTATCTTCTTATTAAACGGTCAAAGTTCTCATTATGTTACTGTGTTAGTGTGGGGCTATTTTGAGCCTTGTTAGTGCTATAAACTAACATGTTGATGATACTAACTAGTCTACTAGCGGCCGACGGTGACCGTCATGATTGTAATCACAAGCATTTTTAACTCGTCATATCCACACATGAAGGCTGAGCTTCCAAATAGAACTTAGTGGATTAAATGTTCAAACACAAACTCACGATACATTCAATTATAACATGATATACAGACGCTTTCAAATATGCCCGGCAACCGGAAAAGTCTGGCAATCAGGTTTAATCCCACTCCAGCCTGCATAATCCAGAGAAATCTAGGGCTAATCCTGGTTAAATCTGGCGGCCCCTTAGCTGGAACGCAACAAAGTAACAGGGATTGATGGGATCATATGTTGGTCGGGCAGGATGTGTGGAGAGAAAGAGGGATGAAGGGTGTAATAATTGGCATTGACATCAAATTGAAAGTTTCATTACATAATTCAGGGTACTCATGCCTTAGAATTCACACAAAAATGTTATTTTAGATACCTGCCTGATTGAAATGTGTGATTTCCCCTTAAATAATGTATTAATTTCCTGTTCTGTCCCTTCCTCTTCCCTTTTTCTTTGTTAACTGCATTAAAGAGGTCGGTTTCCTATTTAATCTTTATTGTATGATTGCTTTTATGTTTATATTGTCAGTGCAAATCATGTGTTTAATGTTATTTTACTACCTTTGAGTTACATTTTTGTCTTCGGCCTAAATATGTGGAAGCGAGCACATGGTGATGTGTACATAATATTTATTTTATGCTGAGAACAAGGGCAATTCACTCAAAGTGGCAGCTTTTATTTGTGTAAATTATCAGGTGTTTTCTCTGTCGTTTAATGTATTTTTTCTTTACTTAATTTAAGTTTGACAATCCTATTTGCATTGTTAACTGCATTGAAGAGAGAGAACAAAGGCAATTGATTAAAAGAGGCTGCTTTTATTTGTGTTAATAATCAGGATTAAAAGATCCAGTGAAACTGTCTGATTTCCAACAAACACAACGACGAGTCAAAGTTTCATAACTGGTGTCTCTGGCGGCACATCACACTGGGGTGTCACGAGTAAACTTTGGTTCATTAATAACAACAAATCAACATTAGGCTTAAAATAACTTGTTGCAACTGTGCAACTCATTTTGGAATTTTATTAATAAAACAACTGACTAAATTTTTAATAGTTTCAAGCATTACTTTGTACCCTATTTTTAGAAAGGGGCAACTAATTGACATTGTTCACAATTAAAGATTTTTTATTTTTTATGGTTTTTGTTAAATTGAGGTTTATGAGCCGAGATCATTACCTATTTGACCGCCTGGCGCCATTGGTCGCCTCTGCCCTCTTGTTTTCGTGTTAGGCCCACGACAAGTCATAAAAAAATGCCGCTTTTACATGGAAAGTTCAGCCTTAACAATTGCCCTGACACACCAAGAACAAAATATCATACAGCGAGAAAGAGATGGTTTCAACACTTAACATTAACACAGTGGTTTGTTAGTGGTTTGGATTTACACACAAATGGAAAGCCTTGGAAAAAATTGGGGAGAAGCTGTGATTGTATCCAGAGAGAAAAGCATACGTAAGAGTAATATAAGTGTTAAAGCCAAAAATAACAAGTTTTAAAAAAGAGGTCATATAAACAAATCTGAAAATGTCAGATCCCTAGTCAGATAATCTCCCAAAGACTATTATTATATGCAGCCAATTTTCGGGTTATGGTCGGGTTAAGGTCACTATTCGGGTTTCTGAAACATTAGGAATAACCCGTTTACATCCGTGAGCAGAGAGTTTCTCCTGTATACATGGAATCGCAATATCCCGATGTAAACGGCGACGCGCGGGTAGTGTCTAGATGTACGGACAACCTTAAGACGCAAAATGCGTCATTTCCGATTCCTCTTCCAGTATCCAAAGACAACAACAACAGCAGCACGCGGATAATGAATAGTTCGGGGCCATAGACTGTAAAAAAATATGGACGTAGTATCCGTGACGTCACCCATAGGTTTCTGAAGAGCGTTTTTGCAGCCTAAAGTGGGCGGGGCCGGCAGTCGCCATCTTGGCAGTGCGTCACCTCTCATCACTACCGGATAAATTAAAATGGGCAAAGAGGCGGGACGCGGGTGGAGCTGAGGTAGTAATGCTTTATGCTACTGCCCTCGCGCTGAATTGACAGCCGATTAAAAAAGTAAATCCAATGGTAAAAGTTCATATTTTTGTCCCTTGAAATATTATAATAGTTAAGACGTAACTAAAAGTGAGACTATTTACTTTACCTTTTTATCAACTTTATTAATATCACAAGGGGTAATTAAGAGCATGTATACAAGTACATAACACAGATCACACACATTTCTCACAACATACAAGCAGTCAACTATGTGTATAGTGAGGCATTATTATTCTGCTAGTTAAAAATGTATTAGTTACTTACAATATTGCTCTAAGCTTGTGCATGAGACCGTGAAGGCAAGCACATCAGTCGGCACCTCACGTTAAGTTCGTAAAGAGCTTTATTCAGTCCATTTTACAATCTGATTTTGGCCACCAGATGGGTTAAACCAAAGATATTACCTCAGAAGTTCAAGTAAATGCACTAAAAATCCGCGCTCATTCAAGGGTGTGCATCTATTGCATGGACGGAGAGAACGCGCTGAAATCAGACATGCATTAGTCCACGTGAGGGAAACAACTGGAAATACAGCGCTCACGGTCGTTCTCTCCATACTCAACACGACGGAATCCAACGGCGTGCACGGGCGAAGGTATAATATTTATTAAATTGTATGAAATAATCCCGGAAAAAGCACAAACACAGCTGAGGGTGACGCTAACAGACAGCAGACAAACGACTAGCAGTGACAGAGCAGCGGCAATCCACCTGTCACTCAAGTGGCCACGCCCTTAATTATGCAGAACTATAAGGCTTAAATATAATTTAAACGGATGCGTTATAAAAAAATTCACCCCCCTCACAGTCTTCATGAAGGGCAAAATTAGCAACATAGACCAAAAAACTATTTGCCACCAGGCTGTAAACATGTTTTTTTCTGCTGTGAAGTTAGACATTTTAACATGGGGGAAATACAGATTTGACTCGCTTTTGCAGCCAGCCTCATGCGGCCCCTCGATGAATTGCATTTAAAGTCACTTCCGTGTTGGCTTCAAGAGAGAGACGGGGAGGTTGCCCCTTGTTCGGGGCAGATAGCGATCGCATTTTTTGCGCTTTGATGCTGGTAACATTACTGAGCTCGCTCCAATGCTGTCCTGCGTCCCGCCATGTTTACTTCCGGTATACTGCACGCGGCTTTTTGTATGCGCCGAGAAGTTTCTCTACTCAAAAGACCAAGATTCCTTGCGAATAGAACATGCGCAGAACACAAATCACTATGGTATGGAAGCTTGTTTTCGCCATAGAATGAAAAATATAAAAGGTACTTGCGACTTTTTATCTCACAATTCTTACATTATTTCTCAGAATTGCGAGTTATAAAGTCAGAATTGCGTGATATAAAGTCAGAAATTTATGATATAAAGTCAGAATTGTGAGATTTAAACTTTTTTCCCCTTAGAATTTCCCCTTAGATTTAAAGTCTTTTTTCCCCTTAGAATTGGCCTGATAAGTCGCAATTGTGAGTTTATATCTCACAATTCTGAGAAAAGATGTCAGAATTTCGACATAAACTCGCAATTATGTGTTATAAAGTCAGAAGTGCGAGATGTAAACTCGCAATTGTGAGAAAAACAGTCAGAATTGTGAGATTAAAAGTCGCACTTCTGTCTTTTTTTCTCAGAATTGCGACTTTATATCACCCAATTCTGACTTTATAACTCACAATTGCAACTTTTTATTACACAATTCTGACTTTTTATCTCGCAATTCCGAGAAATAAAGTCAGAATTGCGAGATATAAACTCGCAATTGTGAGAAAAAAGTCAGAATTGTGAGCTAAAAAGTCAGAATTATTTATTTTATTGTTTTATTCAGTGGCGGAAACAAGCTTCCATACTATGGGGATATGCCGATACGCGTTTACATGACCGAAATTCGGGTTAGAAAAGGGGTACCCCAGGTATAATATGCCGGTTTTTAAAATCCGGGATATGAGCATATTTGGGTTTTTCCTGGTGTTTACATAGTCGTTCGTGACCGGGTTATTGCTAATATCCTGGTTCTGAACAAGTTATTGGCTGCATGTAAACGTAGTGATGAATACCCAAGGTATGATCCATTCAAAGTATAACCAAATACTGTTATAATTCACTATTCATTGATGTATGCCTTGGATTAGGGCCCTAGGTTCACCTTCACATTGGGAATTGAATGAGATTTAGAGCTAATTTTTCAATCAAGGTCGGATAAATCACAAAGTGCCCAAGATTTCATTCAATTTCCAAGCAGAACAAAAGGCCACAGGTAATGTTATGGCAGTGCCTCCATTTCAGTAGAAAGACAAGACACTGTTTAAGACGCTATCTTCCTCAAAGTTTTAGCCAGGCGACCTGTTTCCCATTTTAAGAATCGTTCTAATTTACGGAGCAGACTCCTCCGAGTGTTCTGTTTTACATTCCGCCCGGTGTTCTCTCCGACGCGGTTCGGAACGCACGGCTCGTGTGTTGGGGGATTGTTCTGTCGAGCATTCTTGTGCGCTCGCAGGACTGGAAAAGCTGTTTTCAGCCGCGTTCACCCATTATTTATTAATCCATTTCACACAGCCAGCAGTCATTATGCATGCTACTGTCAATGGGTATCTCTCTGCCTCGCATTTATTTGATAATAAGCACAAGTGGGGTAGGAGATAAAAGCGCTGACTGCGTTCATTGTGCGAGCAGGAGAGAGCGAGAGAGGACTCCTGCAGGCGAGGAGACTTAAAATGAGAGTTCTGTGTGGGAACAGGGTGCGTCTGCTAAGCCTGTCTGGAGGCAATCGATGGAAATTAGCCAACGCTAAAGATGCACTTCCTGTGAGTGATGTCACGGGCGGCGCTAGGCTGTTTGGGGGAAAGAAAGAACTCACAGGCGATTAATGGGAATGGTGAAGAGCAGAGAAAGGTGTGTGTAATGTGTGACTGGAAATGATGCTAATACAGATCTGGTTAATACAGAATGGGTTTTTTATGTTTAAATACGCTCAGTTAAACATTATCTGAGTGTTCTCTTAGTTCACCCAAAAATGCGACTGGCATGCAACATCTTCTGTGAAAATGAACTTTTTGCTCATTGGGAAACATGCCTACTACATATTAAAGTTACTGGCTTAATATCAAGCTAAATATGTGGAAAGTTGCATGCTACTTGAAGTTTTTCCAACACGATCACTATTTTCTACACGGCACTCAATGCTGGGTTGTTTTAACCCAAATGTGGGTCAAATATGGACAAACCCAAATGTTGGGTTAAAAATGCAATTTAAAATTTTAACCAAACTTCAACTTTCACTTTCAACTGTAATTTTTTTACCACATTTTTAACCCAGCATGTAGGTTTGACCATATTTGACCCAAAATTGGGTTAAAACAAGCCAGCATTTTTTTTTAGAGTGTACACAATGGAAAAGAGCATTGTAACTAGAGCCAGACCGATATTATCGGCCGATATTAGGCATTTTCCAAACTATCGGTATCGGCAGTTATAATGGCCAATAAATAAATATTTAAAAATAAAAACGTACGAAACACGCTTGAACCATGTCATGAGTGTTGGAGTTGTATAGTTTGTCCACCAGAGGGCGCTCTACACCGTCCCTCATTGAGTTGGTAACGACACATTGCTTGAATAAGAATTAAATCTCTCCTCGGCCTGTTTTATTGAAAATGTATGTTTTCCAATTTGCAGTATGACATAATCCATTGCTAAATTATGGCTCGTCATAGACTAGCTAACCACAAAGCTAGCTAACGCCACTATCATCAGTCTGTTCTGTTGCGACAATAAAAGAAACGAGTTTCTTATTAAAATGTACTATCATATTATTTTAGTTAAAACTCATAAATAACTACAAATAATTAACGTTAGGGGGACTCTGTTAATGTTTTGTTGTGCGTTTCTGAAAATAAAAATATCGGCCGATATATCGGATTTTAAAACCAAAAAATATTTGTATCGGCCTTCAAAATCCTTTATCGGTCGGGCTCTAATCGTAACAATCCGTTGGTGGTCCACGGAAAAACAGATAGCATAAGTGTGAGTAAATAACATAATTAGATTTTTTTGGCTGAACATTTAGTGTTTTGTCTTCAAATCAACAAATTACCTAAATCAGACATTGTTAATGATGGAAGCCCAGCATCAAATCCTAAAAAACAGAGCAATGACATCATTACAGCCGACAGAAGGCCTCTCTCACCGCCTGCCTCCCTGTGGAATGCCCCCCCTCCAGAGGGACCGGGTCGGGGGGGAGGGAGGGGCTGCGTCTGGAGCTTTAGCCTAACCTGAGAGAGGTAGACTGGGCACGGAAAATGAGCCGAAGCCCCTGGGGCCTGTAGGTGGGAGCAGCCAGCTAGTGTGCTCCATCCCCTTGGACCGAGCTCTAATTGGAGCTGCCGGGCGAGCCGGGCCAAGTTCCCTGGGAACGGGGAGAGCCTGAGGGAGGGAGGGAGAGTCGGAGGAAGTGAAGGATGGACGGATAGAGCAAAAAGAGGGGAGGGATGTTTAAAAATAGAGCAGGCAGATTAAGGAGCATCTGAGAGCGGTGCAGGGGATCGGAAAATCCGGCCTGCGTGCCAGAGCTGACCAGACCTTCAGGGCACCAAAGCCAGTTCTTCGGCATTGCGTAGCACAGCCGCCCCCTGGCATACGTTTGCCCGGTCGTGGCGTGGCACTCGGCCCAGACTGGGGCAGCGCTATAAGAGCAGCGTCGGCCTGACATGATGACGGTCCCTAGCTCAGCTTTCAAACAACAGGTGGAGAGTACAGACACCTGTGGGAGATCGCTCAACAACCGTCTTACACCTGGGTCTGATCCACAGATGCACACTTATTGTTGCGACGTAAGCTTTGCTCAGATGAAAACAACATTAAAGCATTTGGAGACTATATAGAGTTATTTTATTAGTTAGTATTTGTGTCTTGTTTTCCATTAAAATGATCCTTAAAGCAAGATAAATTCACAGGAGGAGAAAAAATTGCATAAGATTTTAAGACTTATTTTGCTTACCCCATTGGCAATGTTTTTTCTTTCTTGTTTCAAGTACAAGAAAGTAGGGCTAAAACAGGGCAGTCAAACGATTAATCGATCGATCAACGATTGATCAAACGAAAGGTTGTGTTTACATAATATATGTGGGTGCACTGTGTATAATTATATATATATATATATATATATATATGTATATTTATATATACACATATGCACGTATATTTAAGAAAAAAAATTGTTATTTATATATAATATGTTTGTATATATAATATATTTATATATATAACATAAATTATCTATATACATTAATCTATATGCATGAAAATATTTCTTAAATACACAGTGCACCCACATATATTATGTAAACACAGACTTTTATTTTGGATGCGATTAATCACGATGAATTGTTTGACAGCCCTAATTTAAAACTTAAAATATATATTTTTTTTAAAAGTTAGAAAAATGAACGTATTAATATTATAATCTGGTAACTGTATTTTATTAAAAAGATTTTTCTGAAAATATAAGATAAAATGCAGATTTGTATAAGTAAAATAACTACATTTGAATAACACAATAAATAAATAAATAAATAAATAAATAAATTATAAAATAAAAAAAAATATAAATAAATATATATATATATATATATATATATATATATATATATATATATATATATATAAATAAAAACGATTAATCGTTTGACAGCCCTAATTTAAAACTTAAAATATATTTTCTAAAAGTTAGAAAAATGAGCGTATTAATATTATAATCTGGTAACTGTATTTTTTAAAAAGATTTTTCTGAAAATATAAGATAAAATGCAGATTTGTACATAAGTAAAATAACTACATTTGAAGAACACAATAAATAAATAAATAAATAATAAAATAAATAATTATATATAAATAAATATGTATAAATAAAAATGATTAATCGTTTGACAGCCCTAATTTAAAACTTAAAACATATATTTTTTAAAAGTTAGAAAAATGAACGTATTAATATTATAATCTGGTAACTGTATTTTATTAAAAGATTTTTCTGAAAATATAAGATAAAATGCAGATTCGTACATAAGTAAAATAACTACATTTGAATAACACAATAAATAAACAAATAAATAAATAATAAAATAAATAATTCATTTTTTGACTCAACTATGAAGGTAAATAACTGAGTGAACGTCGTATGGGGGCTGGGAAATTCACATTTTCTTGAAGTCTTTTGTGTTGCCTTCTCCGCAAGCAAACACACACCGGCATGAACAACTACGACTGACTTTATCATCCAGCACAAAGTCATCCTCTGTTCCAGGCAGAGCATGCACAATTAATTAGTAAATCATTAATTAAGTCACGCATCGATTATTTCGGTTGCAGGGCGTGGAATGAGCTGATCGCTTTAATCAAACCCCAAACAGATTGGGAAGCACCTGGTCACATGATTGTTAATTAAAACCTGCTACATTAATGCTTTCAAGACATATCCTTTAATACGAAATTTCAAAAAAACAGATCTGGTGCTCGATATTAACCCCTCAAAAACATCTTGGGGACATAGCACATAAATACACGCTCAGTTACATACATGCATCAGCGCACACACACACACACACTTGTGCTCTGTTAGCCTGGCACATAGGGTCCGCTCATTACAACAATGCCAAGCTACCGGTTGCTAAGGAGACCTGTGGGAGAGGGAGTGATCCTGTTGCTATGGCAGCAAGCCTGCTTCCTGCCAACTGTCTTTCCCCATGAGACCTGACCATAGTAGGCAGAGAAAGAAAGAAAGGAAGACAGGGAATTGAATGTAGGAGAGTCGGAGTGCGTGTGAGGGTGTGTTGGGGGTGTAAAAGGGGTTATGGGTATGATGTTGAAAGAGAAAGACTTTATAAAGAGCACAGCAAGCAGGGTAGCAATGGAGGAGGGGTGGCAGACAAACCACAAAACCAGAGGAGAGAATGTGCTGGGAAAATTGATAGAGTTCGAAAGAGGGAAAATAAAAGAGGCGCTTGTAAAGAGACGCCTTCCGGAGCGCCATTTTCAGCCGCTCTTTCCCATGAAACGGCTCGCCGGCTTACCGCACCGCGTCCCATTGTGCTAGTCCGCCGGCGACGGCACAAGATGGCCGCAAAACTACCTCTACACTGTAAAAAATAAACTGTAAATTTTACGGTAAAAAAACGGCAGCTGTGGTATTTAGAAAAATACGGTAGAAACGTTAATGGTTTTACAGACTTAACTTAAAATTTACAGTAATAAACCGTATTCTATTTTCGGATAAAGGTTAAAGATAAATGGTTTTAGACCATTGTAATACACTTACAACCAACAATCATCACAGTAGTGATGAGTTATATGAGCAGTCACAGCTCATTACAAGTGAATACTTATATAAAGTAGGGCTGTCAAAACGACTAATCGCGATTAATCGCATCCAAAATAAAAGTTTGTGTTTACATAATATATGTGGGTGCACTGTGTATAATTATTATATATATATATAAATACACACACATGCATGTATATTTAAGAAATATTTTCATGTATATTCTGTATATAGATATAATTTATATTATAAATAAATATAAATATTTTATATATAAATAATATTTTTTTTCTTAAATATACATGCATGTGTGTTTTTATATATATATATATATATATATATATATATATATATATATATATATATATAATAATTATACACAGTGCACCCACATATATTATGTAAACACAAACTTTTATTTTGGCTGCGATTAATCGTTTTGACAGCCCTAATATAAAGCATACTTATTTGAAGAAGCTGCACAATGTCACATTGAGCACCATCATGGTAACACACATGAAATTAAAAAAAAATCCAATAAACGTTAATTCAACAACATTAAAAAACAATAAAACTACGAGGAACCATAGTTATTTCAACAAAAACACATCAAATGTGAAGCGTCACACAGGGAATTGTGGGAATGTCAATTTACGGTTTTTCACTGTAAATTTTACAATGATTTGCTCTTTTTCACTTTCAAAAACTGTAAATTTAACTGTATTTTACTGTAAAATTATATCACAGTTCTTTACCGTGTATAGTACGGAAACTTTCTGTTTACCAATTAACAGTTTTTGCGCTGTAGCATTTTTACAGTGTTTTACCATTAAAATCACGGTTATTTTGCTCAAAGCGAACACTCCCAGCATGCACTGTGTCATCACACGACCTGGCCTCGCTACCGTAAAAACTCGCCTGGCTTTTGGGAACTTTCCTCATTAAATGCTGGCTCTCATTTATCAAATCTCCTGATATAAGCGACGTGTCATAACAGGTGTGTCTGATAAAAGACTCACAGAAAGAATACAAATTAATTATGCTGCACTGCGCAAAACATTCATTAAACAACATATTCAGGGGAGACAGCGTCGCAACAAATCAAACCTCTGTAAAACGCAACGGAGACAACATCCTGAAACTAGACAACGTGGGAAGACGGAGAGAAAAGGAGATGACATACGGATCAGACTTTGGAGAAGAGGGTCATATGAGGACACAAAGTTGAATCTGAATAAGATCCCAATTGGTTCCATGCTTCCTTGCTCGTCCGCCTCTGTGGGGTTTTTTTGGTTCGATTACGGCTCTCGTGACAGCGCTGTTTAAATGAGAGACAGAGGAGCATTGGCTCAGATAAAGTGGGAATAAAGTTGGTTTCGGGAGGAGGGGGATTCACTCGAATCGGGCTGTTAAAGACATCTCTCCGACTCTCATCCCTCTGTCCGGGTCTGTTTCTCATTCACGAGGAATGCGGCGTCTGTCGAGAACGGGAGTCTGGCCTTCCACATGGACACACACACACACATATTGGTTAATTTGTTTATGCACACATTTCGAGGCACAGCCATTATTGACTTGTTCATGCATGCATTTATTTCCAGAGTCTGCCTGATCCCCTCTGTTCCCCCAACCTCTTTATAGGGGTCAAAGGATTCACTTGGGATTCTCCCGTATTAGCCGTCTCTCTAATTCTACATGAAGAGCACTTTGCTGTACGTCTGCCAGGGGTGTAACGGTTCACAAAACTCACGATTCGGTTCGATACGGTTCAAAAAGAAAGAAATGCCAGAGAAATTTCCTTGATTTTTTTTTCTTATATTTTTGGTAAAATGTTAAATGAAAAAATATATATATAAATATAAATTTCATTTAAAGGGTAAATGGAAAAAAATATAAATATTTTTATATTTTATATAATTTTTTTTATATTTTATATATAAAATATAAAAAATAAATATATATATATTTATTATATAAATATATATAATAAAATAAATATATTAATTTTATTAATATTTTTTATATATATTAATAAAATAAATATTTTTATAAATATATATATATATATATATATTTTACCATTTATATTTTTATTAAAACTAACATCATAAAGTCTGATATTTTTTTAACTTTGAGCAATGATGGAGCTAGACTTGACTTTTAGGAGCATTTAAAGCAAAACCGCTCCTTGGACAAAATGAAATACTGTAGTAGTTATAAACGTTCAGATTAAAGGAGAACTCCGGCGCAAAATGAACCTTTGGTCTAATAAAACATTGGTACCTAGTCAACCGTTCTCTGAGATTTGTTTTCATGATAATCGAAACTTTCTAATTGTTCTCAGTTGTTCTGCTTTATTACCAGACTCAATATTTGGCTCGTTCTTACATAGTAGAGCGCGTTCGCACATGCGCACTCTTCAAACACGGTACTACAAATCTTTTGACAAACTAAAAGACGTGAATTACATTCTTGTATTCTAAATAAAAGACACCGGTTGTACTGAATGTCAGCTTGCTTATTTTGCTCAAGATAAGGATTTATTACGTCCAAATGTGTTGCAATATAGAAACGATGCCTCTAACCACAGGTCGAGAGCTGTCGTTCAAACCACACAACTTTGCGATGCTGTTTGCGAATGTTCGTTGGAACGATGGTTTCGGGAAACACCGACTCGTTAAACTGCTGATAACGACGGAACTTGCCACCATAGCTGGCTAACGATGCTTTCGGGAAACGCACCCCACACTCTCAGGAAAAAAGGTACAAAAGCTGTCACTGGGGCTGTACCTTTTCAAAAAGTACACTTTTGTACCCAAAGGCTGCATATTGGTACCTTAATGGTACATATTAGCACCTAAAATGTACATATTAGTAACTAAATGTACATATTAGCACCTAAAATGGACATATTAGCTCCTGAAATGGACATATTAGGACCTAAAATGTACATATCAGCACCTAAAATGTACATATTAGCTCCTAAATGGATATATTAGCACCTAAAATGTACATATTAGCTCCTGAAATGGATATTTAGCACCTAAAATGTACATATCAGCACCTAAAATGTACATATTAGCACCTAAAATGTACATATTAGCTCCTGAAATGGACATATTAGCACCTAAAATGTACATATCAGCACCTAAAATGTACATTTTAACACTTAAAATGTACATATCAGCACCTAAAATGGACAAAAGTTTACCTTTTGAAAAGGTACAGCCCGAATGACAGCTTTTGTACCTTTTTTTCTGAGAGTGCAGAGCTATGTTTTGAATGCTCCACTACCAGCTATCTCAAGGAAAATCATTCAACCGTAAAGTTGTCAATGCTTATATACACCATCCAATCTGTAATTTACAAGTTCAAGTCTCATAGGCTAATAGACACTGGTGAGATATTTTCTGACACTAACTAAAAATA
Organism: Cyprinella venusta; assembly: GCA_038021265.1. Classification (NCBI taxonomy): domain Eukaryota; kingdom Metazoa; phylum Chordata; class Actinopteri; order Cypriniformes; family Leuciscidae; genus Cyprinella; species Cyprinella venusta. The sequence continues at coordinate 597,289 of CM075878.1, forward strand.
TAGAGCTATACAATGAATTTGAATAGAAGTTTCGATTGCAGATTTTGGGACCTTTTAGAGATCTCTTCTGAAAGTCTACATGGAGACAACATCTAAAATGACTTTTGAGATCCCATTTATGATCTAATTTCTGTCCTATGGGTTTCGCCTCGTTCTTTGGTCTGAATCTATGGGAAAACGTAAGGTAGGTCCACATTTCTTGGAACAAAGACAGCCCAATTAAGTCAGTTTGAGTTAGGGTCTGTGGGCTGAAGAGAGGGGCGGAGATATGGAGCGGCGAAGAAAGAGGCAGTCCATAAAAGCAGTCTAACGAAGGGGAAAAAGGAGGGAAAATAGAGGAAGAGGGGTAAAAGAGGAGAGCTTGAGCGACTTTGTAGCCGAAGTGAAGCAACTTCTCTTTTTTTTAGCTCCTCAATGGGAAGACGTATGAAATATTAATAACAGCTCTAGCCATCGACTTCAGAGGCCCGCGCTAAAACTTAGTGTCTAATGAGACTCAGCTCATGAATTGCTAATGAGGATGCTTGGAATGTGTGTTTTAAGTGTTTGTGTGCGTGAGCGTGTGTGTTGCGACGAGGGGGGGGGGGTCATTTGGTTGTGTGTGTGCTCGGGGGTGTGTATGGGGGGTATGAGGAATGTGAAGTCTTTGGGAGACTTAACGGAGAACTTCATTAAAAGCTGAAGTCTATTCACACACACACACACACACACATACTGAGAATATTCAATACCCTCACATGCACTGGCATATCTCATATATACGCCTCCTAAAGACCTATAGGCGAAATATTTCGTGTCACCAAACAGTGTATGAAACATATACTCTCAGAATTGCCATACATAGAGTACACTCTCAGAAAAAAGGTATGAAAGCTGTCACTGGAGCTGTGCCTTTTCTAAAAGTACACTTTTGTCCAATTTAGGTACTAATTTGTATGTTTTATGTGCTAATATATACATTTTATGTGCTAATGTGTACATTTTTGGTGCTAATATGTACATTTAAGGTACGAATATGTACATTTTAAGTGTTGATATGTAAATTTTAAATGTTGATATGTACATTTTAGATGTTAATATGTACATTTTATGTGCTAATATATACATTTTATGTGCTAATATGTAAATTTTTGGTGCTAATATGTACATTTCAGGTGCTAATATGTACATTTAAGGTACTAATATGTACATTTTAAGTGTTGATATGTACATTTTAGGTGCTAATAGGTGCTAATATGTACATTTCAGGTACTAATATGTACAGTTTAAGTGTTGATATGTTCATTTTAGGTGCTAATATATACATTTTATGTGCTAATATGTACATTTTTGGTGCTAATATGTACATTTCAGGTGCTAATATGTACATTTAAGGTACTAATATGTACAGTTTAAGTGTTGATATGTTCATTTTAGGTGCTAATATGTACATTTCAGGTGCTAATATGTATATTTAAGGTACTAATATGTACATTTTAAGTGTTGATATGTACATTTTAGGTGCTAATAGGTGCTAATATGTACATTTCAGGTACTAATATGTACAGTTTAAGTGTTGATATGTTCATTTTAGGTGCTAATATATACATTTTATGTGCTAATATGTACATTTTTGGTGCTAATATGTACAGTTTAAGTGTTGATATGTTCATTTTAGGTGCTAATATGTACCACTAAGGTACCAATATGCACCCTTAAGGTACAAAAGTGTACCTTTTGAAAGGGTACAGCCCCAGTGACAGCTTTTGTATCTTTTTTTTCTGAGAGTGTATGATGATGAAATTTTAAAAATTGAATTCAAAATCTATGACATTACACGTCACGTATATCCACTCAAGAAATCATCCAAATGTATCTTTATTTATTTTTGTGTGTAATGGCTGTTGCGATTGACTGGGATGTTTCTTTGGAAAAATGTAACAATGAAACAAAGATAAATAATTCTAACCTTTCTAACCTTGTGAAGCATTAAAAAATAGGGTTACACTTCATTTTAAGCTGTCCTGGTTTGAGTAATTATACATTTAAGTACTGAGTAATATTAACTACATGTGCTTACCATAGGGTTAATGAGAGGATTAGGGCTTGGTTTGGGGTTACTTGCATGTAACTATGCATAATTTATAGCTACTATAGCGACTACATGCACGAGGACATTGTAAAATAAGGTGTTACCAAAATTTGAATATGCATAAACGCAAACGAGACATGAACTCATTCAAATCATTGCAAGAACACAAACGTATACATACATATTTTATAAACATAAGTCTTTTACAGAAGAAACCAATCACATGCATTTGAAATTATGATGATGGAGAATACATGACGGTTATTTTCTAAATCTAAAGCGTCTAAAACCTCATGATAATAACGACAAACCGCTGATCTTCTCAAGCAGTCTAGCGAGGCGATACCAAGCGGGGTGGACCGTATGAAATAACACACAAACTATGACCTCGCTTTTGACCTACTCCACTTATTTCAGTGAGAACACTCAGGAACAATGAGCATATGTGGATTATCAGTGTGTTACACTGCTTCACTCTGCTATATTTGTGGATTTTTGTGCACATTATGCGAGTGTGTTAGCATGCACTGAGAGTCTGAACTCTACATGCGCTGAGAGATTTCGTGTCAGTGTGGGTTTATTCATATATTCTAGATAAATGTTGACTGCGTTACTCCTCTCTTCTATATGTCTTTGTGTGTGTGTGTCTTTCCGCCTGAGTGGCGCTGTCGGTGGGCATCGCTCAGATTCGGCTCTGCAGGCCGAGCAGATCATTAACAGAGACGGAGAAGAGAGACTGGAACACTAGCATACTGCTCACTACATAGTGTACACTTAATATGCAATATACATATATATATATATTCTATGAAACGATACTCACTAAAATTGCATTAGCTTTGTGTAGAAATTATTCATTTTTGTTGTATGATCACAGCTGTTGTGTTACTTCTGGGTCACTAAACACATCGGTCACACATACAGTAGCTAATCTAAATACTGTCCTGCATATTTATATATAATGCACATTTTGGTAAATGAAGTAGGTCATGCGGGTCTATACTGTAGTAGGAGCGGAAATAGTGTGTCATTCTGAACATTGGCTTTGGGCTTCTCATTATCTGTCTTCTTGAGAGGAGAAGAACGCAGGCTGGCCAACTCACTGTTCACAGTCACGCAATTACAGCTGCAAACACACAGACGTCTCTCCACATATCCGTCCAATTCTCAAACTCGTTTCAATTTATGTCTCTGAGTGTCTCTCAATCACAGTTTTTAAGGGTTTAATGTTTCTCCGTCTTTTGCTCCGTATAGCTCTCACTGGCTACATTACGAAGAGCGTACTAATATTGCTTCAATGTGCAATATTGTGCACGTGAATTTTCTATATTTATTTCTGTATGAGAGGTGAATACGTTTATTTAGCAGGGACACGTTAAAATGATTAAAAGCAACAGTAAAGAATTATACATTGCCACAAAAAAAACTATTTAAATAAATGCTTTTATAAAAAATAATAATTATTAGCATTTGCAAGAAGCACAACACTGATGATATAAAAATAAGAAATGTTTTTAAAGCACCAATTCAGCAGATTAGAGTGATTTCTGAAGGATCATGTGACACTGAACAAGGGATGGGCAACAATTAATCGCATCCAAAATAATAGTTTACATGTGTGTGTGGTGTGTATAATTATTTTGTATATATAAATACTAACACATGCATGTATATATTTAAGAAAAATGTGTTCTTAACATATCAAATATTTATAATTATACATAATATTAATTATGTATAAATATATATAAAGTATATACATGCGAATATTTCCTAAATATATACATATATATACAAATATACATAAATATATACAAATATATGCATGTGTGTGTATTTATATATATACAAAATAATTATACACACCACACACACATATATTACATAAACACAAACTATTATTTTGGATGTGATTAATCGCGATTAATCGTTGCCGGTGCTATAACTGTCATGGATTAGAAGGACACAGATGGGTGAGATTAACCAGGTTTATTGAAAGAGGGTTTAGAGTCAATGGCAGGTGAGTAAAGCAGAGAATGTTCCGGGGAGAACGGGAACCAAGAGTCTGATGGAGTGTTTCTTATCTGGAGCAGGTTGGAAGGGTCAGATGTGCTGCAGCAGCGGAGCGGAGAGCAGAGGAAGACAGGAGCCGGAGCGGAGGAGGAAGACTGGAGCTTGGAGCAAACAGGTAAGTGGTTCTCTGGAGTTGAGTTCGTAGAGTGGGAGTCTGTAGGTCGCATTACTGACGAGACCAGACAATGACTGCTTGTGAGGGGTGAGTTTATAAAGGAGAGTTAATGAGCCGGTGATTGACGGGGACAGGTGATGATGATCAATACTCAGGGGAGCCGGAACGAGTGGGAGGAGTGCAGGTATCTGGTGCGGATGGATCCGTGACAGTACCCCCCCCCCCACGGCCAGCTCCAGCTGGCGGACGGGAACGACGACGGGGACGGCCACGGCCCCTGGGTGCTGGACGGTCAGGGTGCGCTGCATGGAACTCTTGGAGTAAAGATGGATCTAGGATGTCGTCACGATGGACCCAACATCTCTCCTCTGCGCCGAATCCCTCCCAGTCGACGAGGTACTCCAAGTGGCCGGCCCGTCGTCGGGAGTCGAGGATCTCGTGGACTCTGTAGATGTTCTCGTCCACAGGATCTGCTGGAGGAGGGGGCACCGCCGTAGCACCAGATCCTGGGGAGGAAGGAGTGAGAGGATTAGTGTAAGGCTTGAGTAACGATACATGGAAGGTTGGTGCAATACGGTAGTGAGTAGGTAGGGATAGCCGGTAGGTGACGGGGTTGATCTGCCTCTGTATAGGGAATGGGCCGATATATCTGGGACTCAGCTTACGACAGGGCTGTCGGAGACGGATGTCCCGAGTTGAGAGCCAGACCAATTGCCCTGGAAGATATTGAGGAGCATCGGACCGTCTGACGTTGGCCTGGCTCTGATGTCTCCGAACAGCCCGCTGGAGGTGAATATGTGCTGAGTCCCAGACTCTCTCGCTCGTCTGGAACCAGTGATGGACTGCTGGAACGTCAGATGGTTCTCCAGACCAAGGGAATAGTGGGGGTTGGAAGCCGAGTATGCACTGGAATGGAGTGAGTCCGGTGGTGGTTTGACGGAGGGAGTTTTGTGCATACTCGGCCCAGGGCAGAAAACGATTCCAGCAGTCCTGGTGGTCATGACAGTAGGATCGTAGATACCTCCCGATCTCCTGGATCTTCCGCTCAGTCTGGCCGTTGGACTGGGGATGGTATCCCGAGGTGAGACTGACCGTCACGCCAAGCAGGTTGAAGTAGGCTTTCCACACCCGAGAGATGAATTGAGGTCCACGGTCTGAGACGATATCTTCGGGGATTCCGAAGTTTCTGAAGATGTGTTGGAATAAGGCTTCTGCTGTTTCAAAGGCTGTAGGTAGACCGGGTAGAGGAATCAATTTGCATGCCTTGGAGAAGCGGTCCACTACTACCAGTATACAGGTGTGCCCGTCTGATGGGGGAAGGTCAGTGACGAAGTCTACTCCGAGATGGGACCAGGGTCGAGTGGGAATGGGTAGAGGCACCAGTTTGCCTGCAGGGAGGTGGCGAGGAACTTTGGCCATGGCACAGACTGAGCATCCTTTGACGTACCGGGAGATATCTTGGGCCATACCCGGCCACCAGTAGCGTTGTTGGACGAGCGAGAGAGTGGCCTGGCTGCCTGGGTGTCCAGAGCCCGGAGACGTGTGTACTGAGTCCATGAGGGACAGGCGTAGGCGGGAAGGTACATAAACCCGTCCCTCAGGACCTCCCGGCGGAGCAGGTTCGAGTTGGGTGGCTTCGGCGATGTGGTCATCCAAACTCCACTGAAGGGGACTGACAACAATGGCTGGAGGGAGGATGGTCTCGGTGTCTGTAGGAGCAACATCTGGCTGGAACTGACGTGACAGAGCATCCGCTTTCACGTTCTTGTGGCCGGGTCGGTAGGTGACGGTGAAATTGAAGCGAGTGAAGAATAAGGCCCACCGGGCTTGACGGGGGTTGAGTCTTCGGGCTTCACGGAGATATTCAAGGTTGCGATGATCAGTGATGACGGTGAATGGATGTTGCGCTCCCTCCAGCCAGTGTCTCCACTCTTCCAGAGCTAATTTGATCGCCAACAACTCACGATTGCCGATGTCGTAATTTTGCTCCGCCGGGGACAGTTTCTTGGAGTAGAAGGCGCATGGATGGAGTTGAGATGACTTCCCCTGCCGCTGTGAGAGTACCGCTCCCACCCCGTTGGTGGACGCGTCCACTTCGACGACGAAGGGTGAGGCTGGATCGGGCAGTGAGAGGGTTGGAGCGGAACTAAAGGCCGTCTTCAGTGCTTGGAATGATTGAATGGCAAGGGTGTTCCAGGACAGAGACTTGGCCCCCTTCTTGAGTAGGTCGGAGAGTGGTGCGCTGAGGGAACTGAAGTTGTGGATGAAGCGTCGATAGAAATTGGCAAACCCTAGGAAACGTTGGAGTTCCTTTCGGGTAGTGGGTTGTGGCCAGTGTAACACTCCCTCCACCTTCCTCTGGTCCATGGTGATGCCTTGGGGTGAAATGATGTACCCGAGAAACTGAATGGTGCGCTGGTGGAATTCACATTTTTCCAGTTTCAGATAGAGTTGGTAGTCTCGGAGCCGTTGGAGTACCGTTTGAACGTGATGGATGTGAGTATTCAGGTCTGGAGAGTAGATGAGGATATCGTCGATGTAAATGATGACAAATTGGTTCAGGAGGTCTCGGAATACTTCGTTCATGAAGCCTTGGAATATGGATGGTGAGTTGGACAATCCGAAGGGCATGACAAGATATTCGTAGTGCCCTGCGGGAGTGATGAAGGCGGTCTTCCATTCGTCTCCCTCCCGCACACGGATGAGATTGTAGGCACTACGAAGATCAAGCTTGGTGTAGACAGAGGCCCCTCGGAGTTGTTCCAGTGCGGCGGGGACCAGAGGAAGAGGATAGCGGAACTTAACGGTTGCTTGATTGAGGGTGCGATAATCTATGCAGGGGCGCAAGCCTCCGTCCTTCTTTCCCACGAAGAAGAAGCTGGAAGCGGCAGGGGAAGTCGAAGGTCGGATGTATCCTTGCTGTAACGCCTCGTGAACGTACTCCTCCATGGCCTTCTGCTCCGGGATGGACAGTGGGTAGATCTTACCACGCGGGAGGACCGCCCCAGGCAGCAAGTCGATCGCGCAGTCCCATGGCCGGTGTGGAGGTAGTGAGGATGCCTGTTGCTTATCGAAGACATCCTGGAACGCCCGGTATGGCTTGGGGATCTCCGGTAGATCTTCGACTGGAGGACTCTCAATGGTGGTAGAGGATAGCGGCACCTTCACAACTGGAGTGATGGAGGGTCGGGTAGACTTGGAAACGGTTGATAGGCAGCGATGGAAACAGTCGTTGCCCCACTGTAAAACCTCTCCGGTGGACCACTGGATACGGGGAGAATGTGTTTCCAGCCAGGGGCGTCCCAGGATGATCTCGGCGGTGGATCCCTCCAGCACCAGAAAGGATATCTCTTCTCGATGGAGCCAGCCAATCTCCAGTCCTAGGTCGGGGCTTCGATGTCCCACCCGACCGCGTCCCAGGGGCTGACCCAGGATGGTTTGCACTTGGAGATTTTGATGGATGGATCGTTGTGTAGTCTGGAGCCGATGCAGTGTGGACAGAGAGATGAAGTTACCGGCGGAGCCGGAGTCGATCAGCGCCTGGACTGAGATGGAACGGTTCAGATAAGTGAGAGTAGCTGATGTGTACTTCAACGGAGAAATGTGCAGCGGTAAGTGAACTGTACTCACAGTGGGTCGGGCTGGACGAGTGGGACAGGAGGCCAGTAAATGACCCGAAGCACCGCAGTAGAGACATAAGCCGTTGGAGATGCGCCGATTGCGCTCAGAGACGGGAAGACGAGTAGTGCCGATGTCCATGGGTTCTGGTGCTGGAGGGTTATGGTCGAAAGCTGGGCGAGGAGGCGGAGGTGCAGGGCAGTCGAGCTGGCAGGCAGTGCGTCGCTGGTCAATGCGGATGGAACGCTGGATGATGCTTTCGATGCCGACCGCGTCATCGTAGATCGCCAACTGGAGGCGGATGTCGGGATTCAGCCCATGACGGTAGGCGGTGATGAGAGCCGACTCGTTCCATCCGAGAGTGGCGGCCAGGGTTCGAAATTGAAGAGCGTACGAGGCCACGGATGATCGTCCTTGCCTCAGGCGGAACAGCTGATCTTGCACGGAGATGGTGTGAGCAGACTGAGAGAAAACCTCAAGGAAATGACTGGAGAAGGAGGTAAACGTGCGTGTGACCGGGCCTCGATCCTTCCAGAGGGCGTGAGCCCAGCTGAGCGCACGTCCTCTGAGCAGGGAGATGAAAAAGGCCACCTTCGATCGATCCGTGGGGAATGAGTGTGGATTCATTTCCATGTAGAGCTCGCACTGCAGGAGGAATCCACTGCACTCCTCCTCCTCGCCAGAGTAGGGCGCTGGTTGGGCCATGGGACTGGCGGAGGCAGATGTCGAGGAAAAAGTGACGGTGGATGTGGCCAGAGTGGCGGTGCTGGTTCGGGGAAGAGGTGGCGGAGCTGACTTAGCGGCAGTGCCGGTGCTTGGAGTGGGTTGTAACATCTTGTTGGTCTGGTCTTCTGTCATGGATTAGAAGGACACAGATGGGTGAGATTAACCAGGTTTATTGAAAGAGGGTTTAGAGTCAATGGCAGGTGAGTAAAGCAGAGAATGTTCCGGGGAGAACGGGAACCAAGAGTCTGATGGAGTGTTTCTTATCTGGAGCAGGTTGGAAGGGTCAGATGTGCTGCAGCAGCGGAGCGGAGAGCAGAGGAAGACAGGAGCCGGAGCGGAGGAGGAAGACTGGAGCTTGGAGCAAACAGGTAAGTGGTTCTCTGGAGTTGAGTTCGTAGAGTGGGAGTCTGTAGGTCGCATTACTGACGAGACCAGACAATGACTGCTTGTGAGGGGTGAGTTTATAAAGGAGAGTTAATGAGCCGGTGATTGACGGGGACAGGTGATGATGATCAATACTCAGGGGAGCCGGAACGAGTGGGAGGAGTGCAGGTATCTGGTGCGGATGGATCCGTGACAATAACTTTAGATTTACCATCACAGGAATAAATTACAGTTTAAAATATAGACTTTCAAGACTTTTCGTATTTTTAAATGAAATACTATTATTATAAGAAGAAAATATTGTTGGTTTAACTTAAAAACTTAAGTAACCTGGTTGCCTTAAAACTTTAAGTTGATTGAACTGGAAAAAGTGAGTTAATACAATGAAGGAGATTGATTTAATAATCGGAAACTCAAAATAATAAGTTATCTGAACTTAATAAAGAAAAAATGTTGTGATAACAAATCTTGAAAATATATTTTTTACATGCTAAAAATTCAGATTTACCATCACAGGAATAAATTACACTTTAAAATATATTTGATTGGAAGACTGCTATTTTAAATTGTAAGAATGTTTCACAATATTACTGTGTTTTTGATCAACATCCTCGTATTTTTAAATGAAATACCATTATTATAAGAACAAAATATTGTTGGTTTAACTTAAAAACTTAAGTAACTTGGTTGCCTTAAAATTTTAAGTGATTGAACTGGAAAAAAGGAGATTGATTTAATCATCAGAAACTCAAAATAATAAGTTATCTGAACTTAAGTGGATTTGACAAAAGAAAAAAAATGCTGTGATAACAAATCTTGAAAATATTTTTTTACAGTAAAAGAAAAACGTGTGAATTGGATTATACTGTATTGTTTAAATTGCCGTTTAGAGTGTGTTTATATATCTAAATATGCTATTGTCTATGTTTCATGGCAGTAATTGGTAAGTATACTTTCTTAATGTAAAAAAAAAGTCATACAGTGATGTTCTGAAATGAAATAGTTTGGTATTCACAGTTGAAACGGAGTCACTGGAGAAACGAGGCTCCTAAATCTGTCTGGTTTTGACATCGATTTAAATCATTTCGAACAGTAAAAAGGACTGTTTCAAGTACATGTCTGTCTCATTTCAATTCTACCACCCCTCTTCCAACAGCCTTTTAATTCCCTCATGGTCTTCTCTCCCATCCCTCTTTCCTTGGCACTAGTTAATACGCAGATTAATGTCACTATTAACACACTGATGGAGTCCGATGGCAAGCCATCAAAAACAATAAAGATGCCTAATGGAATCCAGGATTTGATGCAGTCAAAATTTGGGGTGAAGCTATAAATCAATAGGGATGATAACTCAACCAATTAAAAAAGTGTGTGAATATGTATGTTAGAGTGTGAGAAAGAAACATAAAGAAACATTTCATTCAATCTTATTGCGCAAATGATAACCTCGGATGAACACTCCATTCCGAAGTAAAATAAATAAATAAATGAATTCACCCAAAAATCATTTCCTCACGCTCCTTTCATTTGAACACTGTGTGACTTTCTTTCTTCTGTGAAACATAAAAGAAGATATTTTTAGAAATAATCTCTGTTGATGTAGTTTTTTCACATAATGGATGTCTGTGGTCACCGAGACCGTTTCATTCTTCAAAATATCTCTGAGAAGAAAGAAGGTCATTTTCATTTTTGCATAAACTATCCCTTTAAGTGAAATGCATCATAATTTGAAACTAATCCTAAAGCATCCTATAAAGCTGCTCAATTTTTTCAGTCGTGTACAATTGTTTCTTATCAGAAGGATATAATCCCAGTAAAATCTTGGGTAAAAGCCAAGGTGAACCGTGTGACTATTGTGTATATCGATCTGTAGGGTTTACAAAAGACTTTCGTCACGATTTACCAAACAATCATCATATAAAAACACATCTTCATATTTGAAGATGTCTGACAGTCAAAGACAAGAGGAAGAACAGTGGATTTTACCATTGTGGATCCAGTTTTTCTTTATTACACACAAAAAAATATTGCGCGCGGCTAGTTGAAACACGCTTGTTTTAAATACTTACACACATGCTAGCATGACGAAACTTGGTGTGTTTACTAGTTGTCATTTCAACACTATATAGAGAAAAAATTGCGCCAATATTCAGAAATCTTTGTAAGATATCACTGAACATTTATTTAACCATAGCTAAAGTCCATTTCTTACTTACGTTAATTTCATCTCTATTTTTTGTGTTTATTTAAAATTAGATAAATCTGATATTATTTTAATCTCCAATCTGTTGTTTAACAGTTGATTTAGTTCTTTAATACTATAGTTCTAGTGAGGTTTAAACCCCAGTTGTGCAGGTGGGACACTGTGTTACAATGTGCCCCTATTAGAAATATGCTATTATATTCTACACTTTTATGAATTCTATTGAGAAAACAAGAGAAACATGGAAGTAAAGAGTGAGAGTCAATGTTTAGTAATTATTGATTATTATTTTGTTTTGAACTATGCTGTATATCCTACACTATCTCACGACCAATTCGTACGAATTCGACGCATGATTAAAAAGTGGCTAATTCGACCTCACTGGTATGAATTCGTACGATTTGTCTAAACCCACGTGATGGGTAGGTTTAGGGGCGGGGTCAGGGGTAGGTCATTCGTGTGAATTCATACGAATTGGCCAATTCGTAAAATATGTACGATTTAGCAAAAACTTACTAATTCGTACGAGTGAGGTCGTATGAATTGTTACGAATTAGCCGCCTCGTAAAATTCGTACGAATTCCCGTGAGATAGCTGTGTTTTCCCGTGTGTTTGTTGTCAAACTCAAAAATTGGTTTATTTTTAATTATTAAAAAATGCCATTATTTTAGATGAAAAAAGTTAATAATTGTATTTTATCAAGAAAATATTTTGGTTGGACTTGTATATTTTTCTGATTAGATGAGATAGCATTTTAATCTGTTATATGGTGATGTCACAATGTACCCCACCTATGGGGCATGTTGTCACATTTCACTTCCATTCTTTCAGGGTAAATCAAGAAAAAACTATACACTGTATTAATAAAACAAAACCACATAATTGTACAAGACATGTGGGGGAAAAAATAAATACTCTAAACCCTAAGTAGATTTACACAAATTGTGATGCATTACGTTGTGCCCCGCTCTCCCCTATTTATATATATCTAGGGTTTCCACGCACCAAAATCTAGAAAAACAGAAATTCTGAAAATAAAATAACTGGAATTTTCAATCGTTCGATTCTATAGAATCCTTTAGGACTTGTCCCAAATAATGCTAAAAAATCCAGACAGAATTTTTTGAGAAATTATAAAAGATCATTAAAAGCGTGTAAAAGACAGAGAAACCCCCAAATCCAGAGAGACATTGATAGAGGATGAGACTGTCGAGCAGCGAGCGAGGCGTGCTACGAGGGTTCATTCCAGGCTATGTGGCGTGTCTGAGAGTTAGCCGTGACACGGGCAGCATATTAAACGCTTGGGCCTGCATCCTGACCCATTTTCATCAAACTGACAAACAAAATCCACACTGCTTCATAAAAATGTTCCTCCGCACACATACGCACACGCTTATCTAGCATTTAGTTATGCACATAAAATATACGAGCCAATATTGTGGAGAAAGAAACAGTTTGCATTTTCTTTCCATGACAAGAAATACCTTCGAGAAACCATTCTCAATCTCAAACCATTTTTGCTCTGAACAAACTTTCCAATTCTGAAACATCGATAAATAGGCTACACAACTAAGATTAGGCCTATTCAATAAACGCTGCTCATTTTGTCTCCTGCTTCCTGCTCTTCCCCTCTCTGTGTTAACCGTTTTTGGATAGCAGACAGAACGGATATCTTCTGACAGGATCTGGTAAAGAGACATCCAACTTCTTGGTTTGTCTGGCAGGATCTAACATTTGATTAACCAAACAATTGCATGATTGTTCATTTGAACAAAACCCTGATGCTAAGCTTTAGGTTTAGCACAACTTTCCTCACACTGCTTGTTTATCTAATTTTGGCTCAGAAAAAAAATGTTATAAGCAATTATGTTTTCACCTGGCAGCGATTACACAGATGAAGAACATTTCTATAGACCTTAGGTCTGTTCACACCCATTTTCACAATGCATTTGTTTTTTCAGATCAATATGCAAAAAAAAAAAATGCAGAAAACGTAAATGAATATGCAAATTATTTAAGCAGAAATATGCCTCAAAAATAACCTTTTCTGACACCTATTTGTCACAGAGACAAGTACAAAGACATTTTTGACATGCAAATATTTCTGATTGGCCAACTTTCTTTGCAGTGGGATAGAAATATATCAGAACACCTCTCCATAAAAAAAAAATATTTAAAAAAAAGATATATTGTACAACCAGACCGATTTATCGGCAGGCCAATATTATCGGCCGATATTAGGCATTTTCCAAATGCATTATCATATTATTTTAGTTAAAACTCATAAATAACTAATGTTAGGGAAATCTGTTCATGTTTTGTTGCGCGTTTCTGCAAAAAAAAAAAAAAAAAAAAAAAAAAAAAAAAATCGGCCGATTTATCGGAATATCAGATTTTAAAACCAAGAAATATTTGTATCGTTATCGGCCTTCAAAATCCTTTATTGGTCGGGCTCTACTATATAGAAGTATTATACTTGGAAAAGAACAGCACAAAATACTCTGATAGCAATTCATTACTATTTTAAAAACGATTCGCAACTGTTTTATTTGGCCAAATTGGTCAAGTCACCTTTATTTATTTGGGCTTTTTACAATAAAGATTGTAAAAAAAAGCGTTATGGCCGTATTGATGGCTAATTCATAGAATTGAATTCTCATACAAATTCACGTGAAATTGCCACCTTGTAAAATAGTTCAGTTGTTCTGTGAGGTCAGATTGGTCGACACACACTTCTGCAAATGTCTTAGTTTGATCAGATCCTTATTTTGCCAAACGTATCCGTCTCTAAATGACATGTGGTGTGGACCATATTTGATGTCGATAGTCAAAGTTCTCACTCATTGACTTGAAAGTGTCCGACTGGATGTTGGAGTCTTGGAGACGCACTGGCGCATGCATTAATCATGGCCGCTCTCCTCTCGCCCATTACAGCTCATCAATCTCAGTTTGCCCAGTGCTCCGGTGGGGGGGAATCTTATGAAGATCTGATTAAATATGTAAGCACCTGCTAATAGCAGCACATGCCAGGCTTTAGAGTCAATTGTCTTTAATGTGTACAGGCCCTATGAAGTTATCTAATAGACTGTGGTCAGGGTCAGAGGTCATGAAGGTGCCTGTCTGAACCACGATGGGCAGCAACACCAACATTACTGTAGCATTTCTGAAAGCACAGGAACTACAGGCGCGAGCAGCCACGTGACACTCGAGGATGTGTGTGAGAGTGTTGGGAATGTGTGTGTGTGTGTGTGAGCATGGCTTTAATTAAGGTGGAATCAGAGCAGGATCTGTGCTGCCGTGATAACGAGCCTCATCTGAATTATTAACGAGAGCTGCACCCCCCTGGACGTGAAATCCCGTCAGACTGTCTCTCACACACGCAAATAAACAATTCCAGAACACGCATATAATAATCTTGTGTAGTAAAGACATCACAGATATAATATGTATGGACCATCAAACAGTTAGATTATTACCTTTTATTACAACTATGACAGACGTCATAATATATATTATACACGGTAGAATTGTTACAGTGTAATTTTATATTTAAGCACTGAAGCATAGGGTTAGGGTAGAATTGGGGTTTCGTTGAGGGTTAGTTGCATGTAATTATGTAACAAGGAGACTGTAAAATAAAAAATATATATATTAGGGCTGTCAAAACGATTATTCACGATTAATTGCATCCAAAATAAAAGTTTGTGTTTACATAATATATGTGGGTGCACTGTGCATAATTATATATAAAAACACACATGCATGTATATTTAAGAAAAAAAATTATTTATATATAAAATATTTATATTTATATATAATATAAATTATATATAAATCTATATACAGAATATACATGAAAAAAAATCTTAATCGCGATTAACCGTTTTGACAGCCCTATATATATATTTATAGTTATGTCCTGTGGTTAGGTAAGTTAATTTGAAATTTGAAAATTGAACCTCTGATAACTAAATAATTGCAATTTACTATTATTTAACAAGGTTGCAATGTCTAATACACAGTGATGAAGTGACGTTTCACTCATAGTTACCGAAAGCAGAAACAAAAGAATGGGAAATATCATCAGCAAAACTTGAAATGCATCAGAGATTTACTGGACGCAATCAAACATTAGTGTAAATGTCTCTCAGATGCTGGATCTGCTAAAGAAGCTGTCAGCAAGCAAAATATTGATTATAGATTTGAGATTGTGAATATGAGTCAGATGCTGAATGCACTGGGAAAAGAGCTCTGATGAGGACAGTGATGATGGTATAAAACTGATCCTTCCAACCTCCAAAAGGTCACGAAATATGCTTTATTGGATTATTCTGTAATTGTTGCTCTAATATCAGGACAGGTTGATATTATCACAACAGGTAGAGATTCATCCATGTTAGATCTGGCTCCCTAAAGACCTGAATATGTAATCATAATTGAAAAAAACACTCATGCATAGACAGTCTTGTCCTATAGAGCATGTTAGTCGACTTGCATTCGCCATTTTCCTTAAAGAGAAATGTCAATTTTAAAGATGTATGACATGCTAAAAGTTAATTTATGGAAACATCAAACTAACAGAGCAACCAATTTTGTTTTAATTTTCTTGGCTCACCCAACCAATACTTATTAGAACATCCTTAGTCATATTTCAAATTTAATTTCCACCACAACGCATGATATTGCCAGGTGCAGTCAAGTCCTTGCAGATAACTGGATCTTTTCACTGACTAAAATGATTTTTGTTTATGTTTGACTATTGGCCTATAGAGTCTTATCCTGGCTGAACTGACAAACATGTAAAAGTTGTGGTTGTAATGTGCAGAAGTGTGTGAATTTGATGGAAATCATACAACCAATTAGACTCAGTGGCAGCCTGTTCAAATAATGGTGCAAAATAATGTCCAAACTTAATTATTTACGATATTGCTCACGTAAATGCATCTCTATAACATGCATCGTGTATTGTCGTGTAATTTATATGCAAAAATGTGCATATGAGATGCAGTTTTACGCGTGCATCTGATACACAGTTCATTTGCGTGTAATACACTAAACACCAACCAATGCGTCTCATATGCACATAAAAACTCACTTAACGTATAAATTACACAACAATACACATGCGTGATATAAAGACGCATTTAGTGTTGGAAGTATTTAAGTTTTTGCATATCATGGCTATAGTCAATACTTTTGCACGTGTGTGTGTGATATGCATCAGGTGTGTGTTCTGAGGGTAAGACTAGTCATTGACATGACGATACTGTAAAAAAAAAATACTTTCAAGATTTGTTATCACAACATTTTTTCTTTTGTCAAATCAACTAATTTGTTTAGTTCAGATAACTTATTATTTTAAGTTTCTGATGATTAAATCATTCTCCTTTATTGTATCAACTCACTTTTTCCAGTTCAATCAACTTAAAATTGCTTACTTTTTCAAGTTAAACCAACAATATTTTTTTTTACAGTGTACCGATCTTGTCTCTGTATTAATACACTGTAAAAAATACTGTTGGTTTAACTTAAAAAAAGCAAGTAACCTGGTTGCCTTAAAATTTTAAGTTGATTGAACTGGAAAAAGTGAGTTAATACAATGAAGGAGATTGATTTAATCATCAGAAACTCAAAATTATATGTTATCTGAATTAAATAAATTAAGTTGATTTGACAAAAGAAAAAAATGTTGTGATAACTAATCATGAAAAGATTTTTTTTACAGTGCTATTATATATATTTTTCCAATATGTCATGTTTCAGCAGTGTCCTCATTAGTGTAGTTCTAAAGGAAATCCATCTTTCACACAGTAAATGTGGAATTTTTACACTCTTAAAAATGCTGGGTTGTTTTAACCCAATTTTGGGTCAAATATGGACAAACTCAAAAACTGGGTTAAAAAATGTAATTTAAAAATGTAACCCAACGGCTGGGTTTGTCCATATTTGACCCAAAATTGGGTTAAAACAACCCAGCATTTTTTAGAGTGTACTCTTCCACACTCCTCAACTCATCCTCTGGATGTTAGTCTGGTAAAACTGTGTTACTGTCACTTCGTCTGCACAGTTTTTGTGGGAGTAACGCTGACAGTGTTTCTCCAGAGCTGAGGGCATTCAGCTAAACTTCAGCTCTGGCCAAACAGCCTGGCACTGAGATCTGCCCTGCGTCGATGCCAGTCTGGCCCGAGCCGCCACAGCTGGGTGCTCACGGAGCCCTTCAACTATTACTACATTACTGTCACTGTTGCTCATGTCTCTCAGTCTCTTTCTCGCTCTTTCGTTCCTGTGTGAGCTCACTACCTCTTCTACAGTTCCCATGCCTATACCTCTCGCATTAATGCTCAATACAGGATGTAGAGATATAATAAAAACTTAAGATAAAAGCTACGTTTTTTTTTTACTTTTAACTTAAAAATATAACTTCTATTCCTTTTTTCCTGTCCCTTCACTCACATAGATAGATAGATAGATGGATGGATGGATGGATGGATGGATGGATGGATGGATGGATGGATGGATGGATGGATGGATGGATGGATGGATGGATGGATGGATGGATGGATGGATGGATGGATAGACAGACAGATGGATAGATGCATGGACGGACGGGGGCACGGACGGACGGACGGACAGACAGACAGATAGATGGATGGATGGATGGATAGACAGACAGATAGACGGATGGATAGATGCATGGATGGACGGGGGCATGGACGGACGGATGGACAGACAGACAGATAGATATATGGATGGACGGACGGCTAGATAGATGGATGGATGGATGGATGGATGGATGGATGGATGGATGGATGGATGGATGGATGGATGGATGGACGGACGGACGGCTAGATAGATAGATGGATGGATGGATGGATGGATGGATGGATGGATGGATGGATGGATGGATGGATGGATGGATGGACGGACGGCTAGATAGATAGATGGATGGATGGATGGATGGATGGATGGATGGATGGATGGATGGATAGACAGTCTGACAGACAGATAGATGGATGGATGGATGGATGAATGGATGGATAGACAGACAGATAGACGGATGGATGGATGGATGGATGGATGGATGGATGGATGGATGGATGGATGGATGGATAGACAGACAGATAGACGGATGGATGGATGGATGGATGGATGGATGGATGGATGGATGGATGGATGGATGGATGGATGGACGGCTAGATAGACAGACAGACAGACAGACAGACAGATAGATAGATACAGTAGATAGATAGATAGATAGATAGATAGATAGATAGATAGATAGATAGATAGATAGATAGATAGATAGATAGATAGATAGATAGATAGATAGATAGATAGATAGATAGATAGATAGATAGATAGATATTAATCTGAAGATATTAGACGGATTTCTTTCATAGAAAAACTCAGGCAAATTGATCCTCATCTCCGTTAAGTCTCCTGACCTTTGAAAAAGCAAGAACTGAGCTATAAAATTTAACTCTTGGTATTGACATAAATACAGACTACATCTTCAAAATATTAACTGTGTCTGGAAACCCCATAAACTGCTGTAGACGCACGAGCTCCCGTCACATTAAGTCTCAGATAAACGCAATAAATACTTGGAAGGATTGAGGAAATCTGATTAGTGATTTTCTGCATCTCAACAGTCAGTAAGAGGATGTGACACACTCTTACCGTAGACTCTTACACAAGATGCTTTGCATCACCGGGCTCATCTGAAAACCTCATGTTGTGCCACAGACACACACACACTTTAAAAGAATGTGAACATAAAAGAGAAACACTCCAACAAGACATCCCTGCAGGAACGGTCACTGAAATGAGCCATGCGTGTACTTCTCTGTCCACCACACAACAGCCATAATCCAACCCGTCACAGGAAACCCAGATCTAATAATAGCAGCTAATTGATGCCAAAAAACGGAGAGGCTCAACGTCCAAGCCAGAGACGTGAAAGTGTCTGCCACAGTGTAGACATGCAGGATTACACAACAGCTATCAATGCTCTTAATGTCACTGACTGTATGTGACCTTTCTATGCTCCAGCTCCATTATCAACACCATCTATCACATCTATATATATATATATAGAGAGAGAGAGAGAGTGCTTTACATTGGAAATATCTGTTTTATACCTATTTGTGTTTATTGTTTGTGTGAGCGTACGGTCCGCATGTGTCAGAATTAAATGCGCATTAAAATCCGACGCCAACTGTTGTGGGGCCAACATGTGTGAGCATGGTCTGTTTTCCACAACCTTATTTTGATTGAATCAAGTTGTTTTTCTCCATTTTGATCTCCTGCCGGCCAATCAAATCTCTCGCCTTATGGGAACATATGAACGTTATACAGCTGTGCGTCCCTGGGCAGCACAAACAAGACGTAAAGGAATTAAAGCAGATTTAATTTCAGTTTAAAAACTACAGGCTTAAGATTAGTTTAGCCCATCTCTTTGTCCCCCTGTATCCAATGAGAAAACAAGGATCTAGAGTGAGATAAATATCGCATTTAGAGATATTAAAGACTGTTGTTTTGATGATGTAATAAAAGGCATGTGTGTATCAACTATTGCACGCTCTCTGAAAAACAAAAACATTCTAAGATGAGATGAACTCAAATAAATGCACGCCATCCTCCTAAACCATTAATAATAAGAATAAATTGAGCAATTATGTTTTATACATATATATACTGTATATATATATGAAGAATTCAGATACAAAAGCCTCTAAGTACCATCTGAAATTTTCTTCTACTTCTATATTTAAGTTCAGTAATTTCACTTTAATGACAATTAATATGTAATTGTCATTGCCATTATTTGAAAAAAAAAAAAAATAAACATAAAAACATAAAAGCTTGATAAAAATGATCATTCTAGAATAAAATTTCAGATGGTACATAGAGGCTTTTGAAGTCTTCATATATATATATATATATATATATATATATATTAAACAAAGTTTTTTAATTTGTAAATTCTAAA
This sequence comes from Cyprinella venusta, assembly GCA_038021265.1. Lineage (NCBI taxonomy): Eukaryota > Metazoa > Chordata > Actinopteri > Cypriniformes > Leuciscidae > Cyprinella > Cyprinella venusta. Next base: position 617,471 of record CM075878.1, read on the forward strand.
ATATTTTTTAAAATTATGAAAATTCTTCTGGTTTTGTATGTTGTATTCTTTGTATTCTGTGAATCTTCCAGGGTTTTGTATAAATGAAAAGCCATACTCAAAGGAAAGGTCCAAATCTACAATAAACAGCCACTGATTGAAAGAAGTCACTTCATAATTGTCTGCCTTTGGATGTTTTGTGATATGATCTCGTTGATCTAAAATGTTTGCCAGAAAGCCACAAACCACAGGGAGAAACCGAACTCAAATTCAGCTGTGTCTGACTATCATTTTCAAAGTTAGATGTTGGTGCTGAGGGAAAAAGAGAGACAGACAGACACACAGAGGTCCCTTGGGTTCTGCATGAGTACACAGTGAGAGCATGCGCATACTTCAAAATATCCAATCTGATCTAATTAAAACCTTTGACACAACCCTATATGACAAAAAAAATGAACAGCTGAAACATTCAGCATGTTTTATTCTTTTGCCAACCAATGTGGTGCAATTACGCGGTTGCATTTGCTTCACTAAATAACCCTTTTCGATTATGTAATGTTTTAATTACAATTTTACACCGCCTATTTTATTTCCCATAGTCTTTTGGATGGATGTCAGGGCTGAAGAAGAGACAGCAGAGGGAGGGGGTGAAGAGGAGGAGGAGGAGGAGGAGGGTGCGTGCTGGAGATCTCACAGCAGACAGACAGGCGTGCTTGCGTGCATGCGTGGCCGACGCGCGAGGAAGCTGACCGGACCCGTGCGTGTCCCCCAGGTGACCTGCCTTACGAGCGCGGCCCGCGCACTCCAGCTCATACCGTGGACGGTGTCACAATCAAACTTAATGCGTCATAAACGCCATTGTTTCGTCATAAATAGTCAAAATGTTAGATTTAAATATTGTAAGAGCAATGAACTCATTGAACTCCGTCTGCTCACCTCCCCATTCCTCGGAAAAACGTTTAAAATGCATGACTGTTACAAAAGAAGCGTGTCAAACGCATACCTGACATACGCGAACAGCCTTTTGTATGATGCGAACGAGCGCAGAACATGCTATTCTCTTACACATATGACTTGTATGATCAGGTGGGAACTGTAACGTTACCTTCCAGCCGGCTGAGCTATTGCTGTCTCCTTTATCCTTGAAATAGGGCACAAATCGCACCATCCAGTCATAGATTTGCGATAAGGTGAGCCTTTTCTCGGGGGTGCTCTCAATGGCACGCGTGATCAGATCCGCGTATGACTGGTTGCCCCATGCGTTCCGTCGCGACGACTTGGATTTGCGCAGCTGGCCGGCCACATCCAGCGCGGCGCCGGACATGCACGCAGGGGCGGCCGCGATTGGGGCAGGGGCGCCGGCTGGATGCTTGAACTCCGTCGGCGCCCCTCCGCTCCGGCACGCCGGCACGTTGCGCGGCTCCACTTTCACCGGCAGCGCTCGGCTCTCCTCCTCCGGACACGGCAGCGGCCAGGTGCAGGACCTCGGGCGGCAGTGCGGCTCATAGTCGGCGTCCAGTTCAACCTGATGCGCGTCTATCCCGCTGCTCTCCATCATTAACATGCTTCTTGCGCGCCTCGAAAGGCAAGGTCAAGGCAAAACAACAATGCACCCTTAAATCCAGTAAAGATGGACTGTGTGTGTGTGTGTGTGTGTGATCTCTCTGTCTGTAGTCTTTTTTTTTTCTTTTTCACACGAAATGCAATACGTGAACAAAAGCAAAAGCACCGGGAGCCGTGAACAGACCGCTCATTCTTGTCTGCTGTAATGTACTAAAGCATCCAATGCATCACGATATGCAACAATCTGTCTTCCATATTAGTGAACGATTCAGTCACACGCAAGCGGGTGTCCATATGACTGAGGTGCTGAAATCACACACCCATCACTGAAGCGTCTCGTGCATGCAAAGTCCCTTTAATCGCGCGCTCGCACCAACTGTTGATTGCTTTGACAGACGGTCTGACAGACACGCTGGGCAAAGCTTGTAAATCTATCTCATCAAGAAGGGCGAAATCAATTGACTTCCTCTGGAGTCTGGCCACAGTTTCCGTTTGTCTGGAGCTCTCCCGTCCCCTTTTTTGCTCTCTCTCTCTGCAGATTTGTGAGCGGTGTCTCTCTCACGCGAGCGCAGTCACTATTACTGATAGTAGTAGACACGGCGAGAGCGCCCTAAAAATAGGGTCGCGTGGATGGAGCGCCACAATTCCCGACGACCGATTTCTCCACACGTTTTCTTTTTTCTTTCCTTTTCGTTAGATACAACATTCAGACGAACATTCCTTCCACATCGGTTCACGCCTGTTTTCGGATGACTAGACGGGGCTGTAGCGGCGGATAAATGCTGCTATCAGATAATTGGACGGCGCTTGAATCAAGTCACTCCCTCCAGAACAGGTTTATCCGGAGGACGCGCATCTTCAACCATACGACATGCATGCCTCTTTAGAGAGATTTACATTCGCAGAATTTCCTTGCACGACCATCTCTTATATGGCAAGTGACACATCCAGCCTATACTTTAAAAGAAACGACTTTTGTTTGTTCGATTGTAGCTAAGTAATCACATTTCAACTATAATTACAAAATGCTGGGTTGTTTCAACCCAAATTTGGGTCGAATATGGACAAACCCAAATGTTGGGTTAAAACTGTAATTTAAATTTTGAACCCAACTTCAACTTTCACTTTCAAATGTACATTTTTTTAATTACATTTTTAACCCAACATTTGGGTTTGTCCAT